>LNAC01000633.1:814863-873174 GCA_002007465.1 Ailurus styani | reverse complement strand
GAGGGGACGCTGGGCGCGGGGGGCCGGGCCGGCCCTGACCGTTGACGCCCGGGGCGGCGCCCGAGCGAAGGCCGGCGCGGGGCTGACTCCCGGCTCCTCGGGGTCTCTTCCCAGGGTGCTACAAGATCACCACCGTCTTCAGCCACGCGCAGACGGTCGTGCTGTGCGTCGGCTGCTCCACCGTCCTGTGCCAGCCCACGGGAGGGAAAGCAAGGCTCACAGAAGGTGAGCCGAGGCGCGAGCGCAGCCCTCCCGAGCTCGGCGTCGCGGCGGCAGGGCGGCCGCGTGTGTGGTCGGGCTGCCTCGGGAAGGGGGCCGTTCGCCACGCGCCTGGCTGCCCGCGGGAAGGGCTGCGAGAAATCGCGCGTGTCGTGCTTCTCGCGCCTGGGGTCTCAGGCTGAGGCGCACGTCGGGGTTGGTGACGAAGGCTCTGCGCCAGAGCCCGCGGCAGGCAGGCCGTTCGTAGCTCGAGCGAAGGGGTGGCGGCGGGGTTAGAGGCAAGTACCGGCGGCGGCGTGCGGCCTGCGGCCTGGCCCTCGTTTCGTGGCGGCGGGGCGCGGTGAGTTGACGCCCAGCCCTTTTCTTCCAGGATGCTCCTTCAGGCGGAAGCAGCACTAAAAGCTCCCTGAATCGACGTGAGTGGGACACGATCCCAATAAACACATTTTGGATACGTTGTTTATTGTCTTTGTTCTGCTGCTAGGAAGTCGCTACCTCAAGTACGCAGGGGAAGCAGAAGAGGGGACTTCTAGAGTCATTTGGGGCAAGTAAGTGTCCAGGTACTTAAAAAGTCTACTTGGGACATACTTGTCCAGCTGGGCTCACTGAGTAAACTTTCTGAACTCGATAAAAACGTGGGATACTATGTAAGGGAACGTCTCTCTCACTTTTATGTCTTCGTGGCGTTAAGAACAGATAGCTGACCTTTAAAACACAGCCCATCACACCACGTTAGTGCACAGCAGCTTAGGGTTCTTCATTCACAGCGTCCCGAAGACTACTTTGGGGGCGTATGGTCCAGTCCTCTACAGTTGAGGGCATTCGTCCAGGAGCTTAGTGCCTTACGCTCCATAGCCAGTGTTGCAGCCGACTCTGGCCTGCTGGGGGTTGTGGACTCACGAAAGCTGCAGGAGAACGCGTGGTGGAGGTATAAGAACCTAGGAGTAAAAAGAAGAAACAGATGAAGGGTGAATAAAATGTGGGTATTTGAGCTTTTCAAAGGTGAGGGTGGTTATTTACCTGGTTGTGGTGTTCCTAGAGTTGGTACATAAACAACTGGAACTGTCTGTATCTTGTTTAAGAAGGCATTGTATGCTGGAAAGAGAACAAGGCAGATATCACCATTATCGAAAGGCTTAGCAGTGGTTTCCACTTCCAAGGGCGGTCTGTCACATGCAGCTCACTGACAAAAGAGCAGGACCTTTCGTCCAGTAGGTGACTAGGGCTAAGGAGGCTGAAAGAGTTCCAACTGCTTGTCACAAGTGAGATGTGATAAACCATTAATTCGCATCCTTATAGTGGGTGAGATTAAATGAAGGCAGTTTCTAAGTCAAAAGTCCTGGTGCTGAATGTAAGGGCACCTTACCTAGAAAGATGAAAGCCGTGGATGTCAGCATGGCAAAGAGGGTAAAGAGGATGGTCTGCTGAGAACCCAGGAACTTCTGGAGGATACCTGAATCTTCACATTGACCTGTGCATTGGTCAGAACGATACAAAACAATAGTTAAAGTATTCAGGGCAGGTGGCTGTGTTTAAAAACGTGGTCAAGGGTATCCAGCAGAAACCCTCAAAGTCCAGCCCTCTGGGAAATTGTTTTGCTCTTAACAGAGTAAGAGGTAAATTATGTACTTGGTTCCTCCACCTCTTTTTGGCTTGTTCCTATGTCCTAGGTAATAAACTCCCAAACTTTGAATCTCGTATTTCTTCTCAACTTACAAGTGGATATTTAACAAATAGATATGCTACCTTGAAATGCCTGTTACCTCTCCTGTATATTTTAATTCCAAGTGACTTGCTTCTCTTAACCAAATTTGTGAGTGTGGCAGCTGAACTTCCAGTTCTGATCCCTCTAACCTGAAATCTTTTATTTGGATCACGAACTACTTTTTTAATTCCAAGGGTCCCCTTGTCATTTTAGGATGCCATTTCTAGGGAGCTTTCTAATTTTTGTGTAACACTGTCCTCAGTAAAACTTAAGACTTGTGTTTTTGAAGTACGCTTGACATCAGACTTCAGTTATTTCAAATTCTTCTGTGTCTAGAAATGAACACCTACCCCAGCAGAGCCCCCCTGAACTTCCAGGTCTTCCCATACATCCATATTGTCGCTAGGCCCTCCTACCTGGTTCCCATTGTGCGTCCCTAGTATAGGCCCTCTGACCTTTGGGCTCATAAGTGGTGTCGTTTGTCATGGTACTTTGTTTCAGAACTGTTTACATAGTGCTTTGCTCTGAAGAACAGTTTGAAGTTGTTTGAAATAAAGAAGCAGTGAAAACAAGGTTTTCTGTATTAATCCTTGATCACTTCCAATTCTTGAAAGTGTCTGGCTTTCCAATGTTTATAGGGTAAGAGTTCAAATAATTTGATTATGGAACATGATCAACCTTTCTAATACCCCTTTGTTCTGGCTACTACTGAACTAATTACTAGCTCCTTAATTAGGCCATGTCTTAAATCTGATTTCTGTATTAGGTACACCATGCCTGGGATATACTAGTGGGCACTCATGCTTCTGTGAGTAAGCTGAAGGCAGGGTAGGGTCTTTGTATATGACCACTTCTACCCACCATGGTTGTACTGTTCCCACTGGTCCCTCTTAGCAACCTAGCAAAATGTTAAACAGGCCTTTTTAGATGCAGTTATGTACTTTAGTAACAAGAAAGACCTAGGCTCAATCTGATAACTACTGTCAATTTTATCTGATTTTGAAGTGAATGTTGAGATCCAATGGGACATGAACATATCTGTAGGTGACAGAGTCACACATACTGCCATTAATGTGGTTTGTTGCCTACATTCATAAAATCATTGGAAATGATTTTATAGAAAATGGAAACTTTCAGTTAGCGGTTAATTGAAAGTAAAGGTGCAGTTTCCCTCCCATTGAAGGTCATGGGCACCTGGAATTCATCCATGGACCCTTGCAGAAGCCCATTAAAACTCTAGATTTACAACAGAACACAGATTAGGGTTGAACACTGTTTCTAGTCCTGGGGCCCTGAGCATCTCCAGTTCCTCAATTCTTAAAGGAAAAAACATCCACTTCAGAGTTACAAGAGAACATATCAGGTGCTTGTAGAAACACCTTCCACTGGAGACGAACAAGGGTTCAGTCCAGTTCACGCTTAGTTAATTCAAAGAACACTTTCTCTGGAGGGATGGGCAAGTAGAGATGACAATATAAGGAGGATGGTTCTTTGGCTTTCCTAACACTTTTCCATGACTGCACGTGCTCCCATACCACCTAGACTGGGCATAGTTTCTAAACTGAATCATGGCTAGAACCAGGATTTTGGAAAGCAAAGTCTTAGTTCTAGGATTATCACCCATTTGCCCTCTGCCAGATATTTTTGAAGAAAATAGTTTATCAAGAGGTTTAAAACAAAGTACTACACTTAAGGCTGAGAAGTTCTTGTCAAGTTAATAACTTTTTTTTTAATAACTATTCTCAAATATGTAAGTTAAGTAGAATGTCTTGATGGTGATGAGAGAGCTCCCTGAAGGTTATGCTGCAGATAGGCTTGGAAAATAAAAATCTACGCCCCAGCTAGTTTGAGTAATCCTGATCAAGTGGCTGAAAGTTTCTCATTAACTAAGCAATACGTGGGCGCCCGGGTGGCTCAGTGGGTTAATGCCTCTGCTTTCGGCTCAGGTCATGATCTCAGGGTCCTGGGATCGAGGCCCGGATCGGGCTCCCTGCTCAGCGGGGAGCTTGCTTCCCCCCCCCCCCCCGCCTGCCTCTCTGCCTCCTTGTGATCTCTCTCCCTCTGTGAAATAAATAAATAAAATCTTAAAAAAAAAAAAAGGCAGTTTCTTAAAACAAAAAAACCTAAGCAATACGCTCTGTGGTCTTTCCTTCTCTAGACTAAAAACAGGAGCCCCCAGTGCTCACCTGCACCGGACTTATCCTTCAGAGCTCTCACTAGCACAGCCTCACTTTGACTGGTGAGCTCACAGGAAATATGGATGAAAATGGGTGATGCCGTCTGCTGAAGGGAGGTGAAGTTGACTACTCTTACAGGATAGACAGCTAGGCCAGGTGTGAGGGAAGACGGCCTGTGGCCAGAGACCACTAGAACTGGGGAGCTGGGGAAGACCTTGGAGAAAAGATAAAATGGTGCTTGTTTGACAGAAGAAAAACCAGTTTTGTATCAATATTGCATTCTAAACATACAGTAAGATCCCTGTATTTCTAGTTAGCAATCTGAAGATAAGCCCCCTGCTTTCTCACACTCAGATGTGTTGAAGTAGATAAGGGAAGAAAATGATCCATGAGAACAAAGTAGGCTTCAAAAGTTTTAAACTAAGGGTGCCTGCATGGCTCTGTCGGTTGAGCGTCCGACTCTTGGGATTCTGCTCAGGTCCTGCTCTTTTTTTTTTTTTTTTTCAGGTCCTGCTCTTAATGGCTGGAGGAATCCAGCCCTGTGTTGGGTTCCACACTCAGCAGCAGTCTGCTTGGATATTCTCTCCCTCTGCCCCCGCTCCTTCTTTCTCAAACAAATCTTCAAGAAAAAAGGGGGGGTGGGCCACCTAGGTGGCTCAGGTTGGGTGACTGCCCTTGGACTCAGGTCATGATGCCAGGGTCCTGGGATCATACCCCACATCAGGCTTCCTGCTCAGTGGGGAGCCGCTTCTNCCCCCCCCCCCCCCGTCCCCCCCCCCCCCGCTCCTGCTCTTTCTCAAATAAACCTTTAAAAAAAAAAGTTTTAAACTAGAATTCTAAAGATTGTCTAAGATAATACTGGTGTTGGGGCGCCAGGGTGGCTCAGTCGTTGAGTGTCTGCCTTCAGCTCAGGTCATGATCCCAGGATCCTGGGATAGAGCCCTACATTGGGCTCCCTGCTCATGGGAAGCCTGCTTCTCCCTTTCCCACTTCCCTTACTTGTATTCCCTCTCTCACTGTGTTTCTCTCTGTNCTTAAAAAAAAAAAAAAAAAAAAAGACACTGGTGTTATCTTCCGGACTGACAAAGCTCATGACCTAAATTTTGGACTCTGGGAGTCTCCTGGCATTGTGAAGAGGACAGGTTTTCTTCATTCTGTTTTAAGAACCACCCCCTCCCTTGTGGTGAATTTTATCAAAGTCATTCCATAACTGTTCCTTTGCTCTTGGACTAGGAATGAAGACTCCTTTTTCAAAGCCTTGATCTCAGTTATGTTTTAGTTCAGTGCTTCACATACCTCTAGCTTCTCAAGAACTCTGTCCACCCCCAGCACTCTTATTTCCCCGATGTCTTGTCTGTGGCTAAGAACCAATTCTGACTGGTTGATGTAAAAGGCTGGGATGAAAGGAATGAGGATTCTTTGCATTCCATTCTCGCTCCGTTCACTGACCAGTGTGGCCCACGCATAGACTGAGGTGTCAGCCACGCTGAGGGCCTGGAGCAGCTCTTCAGACTGGGGTCGAACCTTGATTAGGCAGACATAAACCCCTGAAGAAAAGATGAAAAACTGAGCAGGGAAGGTTCAGAAGCTCTATTAAAGCCAGCCGGCTTAAAATAGGAAGGAAAAATGGAAACAAGTTCAGAAGAAAATGTGAATTCAATTTTGAGTGTTCACTATTAGCAGACTATTGGCCAATGTGGGCAGAGAATACCAAAGAAAAACACTCCCAGGCAACCCACAGATGAACTAGTTGCTTAAATCAACATGTCAGGGAACAGTAAATAACAGTGCAAACGGAAATAAAGAGAATATAGAATGAAGTAACCAAGAATTGTCAAGATCAGAAAAGGGTTTGTGAAAGATGCTTTGACCATGGTTTAGTCACTTCTCTGTCAAACTCGATGTATTGTTCCAGTTATCCATGCTCAAACTCCACTGCCTTTTCACAGACACCCTTTCCTTCATTCCTAAATCCATCCATCCTCCAAATCTTGCTAACTCATCTCTTGAAATGTCTGACACCTGCCCCTCTGTTAGTATCTCCCTGTTACTCTGGGGTACACCCTCATCAGTTCATGCTAAGATCACTGCAGTGGGCCCTTCCCTGGCCTCCTTGCCTCCTACTCTTCCCTCTCCATTCTGTGTCCTGCCAAACTCTAGGCTCTCGATTACCTGGGATATCCTGGCCTGTGGCTTCTTCACATCTAGCACACTCCTAGCCACCCTTCCACAGGCCTTGCTGTGGAAAACCACTCTATAATCCCCAGGTTTGAGGTGCTCCTCTTCTTGTCCTCCCTCTACAACATCCCACGCATCTCTTCTCTGTGGTGGATCACCCTGCGCAGCACTGGTGAAAATGAAAAGCCCTGTCTTGCTCCCCTGTGTATACCGAGTCCCTGTCCTGGGACCAGGCATTCCGTTTAGTTAGTGCCCACCAGTTTGTTGAGTGAGCCTTCCATCAGTGGCTGCTCATTACTCACACCATACAGCCTGGCCTTGGAGCAGAAGGTCTCGGACTGTAGCATTTATGCCTTATGCTTGACATGAATCCTCTCATTTCAGATCAGGTGATTTATGTGAAATTCCAATGTCATGCCTATTTCTACTTTATGCTAGTTAATGCTACTCTGCTTGGAATATCCTGCAGTTCAACAATAAACACTCAAACACTGCTACTTCCTGGGGATAAAAGATGAATGATCCAAGCCCAGAGATGACAGGGACAGACTAGCAAAGAAGAAAACAGAGGGAACTATAACAGAAAAGCACAGGGTGTTACAGAGACTAAACAAAAATGTTGGTTGAGAAAGTTTCCATAGTTCTACAGCAATGAAACTGGAAACTGTAAATGTAATCCAGTAAGGAAGTGGTAACTGTACAGAGATGGAAACAAGGGTACCAGACACAGCTAGTAGGACACACCTTTCTCCATGCTGAAACCTGCATGGACATGGAAGATTTTGCTTGCTGGAATGTCTAGCAAAGTATTACTGAACTGCACATGGCATAGCATGAGGGTCTCAGGAAGAAGTATTGTTGTAACAGCCAAGGCCTGACTTGGGGTACAGGATCCTAATAAGCAGAAAAGAGAGAAATAACTGTCATAAGAATTTGTAAAAGAGGAAACTTACATAAAGACAGTAGTTTGATTTAAAAAAAAAAAAAAAAGAGGGGGGGAGCCTGGGGGGCTCAGTCTGTGGAGCAACTGACGATTCCAGCTCAGGTCGTGACCCAAGGTTGGGCGATTGAGCCCTGTGTTGGGCTCCACAGTCAGTGGGGAGTCTGCTTGAGATTCTCTCTCTCTCAAATAAATGTTTTTTTTTTTTAAAGGATTTTATTTATTTATTTGAGAGAGAGCACAAGCAGAGGGGAGGAACAAGCAGAATTCCTGCTGACTGGGGAGACTGACGTGGGGCTCCATCCCAGGACTCACGACCCTAGCCGAAGGCATTTAAGCGACTGAACCACCCAGGTACTCCTCAAATAAATAAATCTTAAAAAAGGTTGGGGGAGAGGGGAAGCAGCTGGCTGGCTCAGTCAGAGAAGCATGCAACTCTTGATTACAGGGTTGTGAGTTTGAACCCCACACTGGGTGTAGAAATTAAATAAATAAAAACTCTTTAAAAATAGTAGGGCGCCTGGGTGGCTCAGTGGGTTAAAGCCTCTGCCTTTGGCTCAGGTCATGATCTCAGGGTTTTGGGATAGAGGCCCGTATCGGGCTCTTTGCTCGGCGGGGAACCTGCTTCCTCCTCTCTCTCTGCCTCTCTGCCTACTTGTGATCTCTCTCTCTCTGTCAAATAAATAAAAATTATTTTTAAAAAATAGTAAAAAGGAGGGGTCAGTTTTGTCTTATTAGGCTAGCCCCTTTGGCTCCTGCTACAATCAAGATGAAAGAATGGTCTAAGACTCTTGCTTTTACTAGTTTGTGAACGACTATAGTGGGGCTTCCATTATCAATATCATAGGTGGGGTCCTCTTTCAAAAGTTTTTGGAATTCATCAGTGGGAATGAGACAGATTCCAGGGAAACTGGACCGCTACTACAGTTGGGAGGTAGCTTCTCAGTCTAGGAAGCTTGATTTTCCGGGCGCCTGGCTGGCTCAGTGGGTTAAAGCCTCTGCTTTCGGCTCGGTCATGATCTCAGCGTCCTGGGATCGAGGCCCGCATCGGGCTCTCTGCTCCACAGGGAGCCTGCTTCCTCCTCTGCCTGCCTCTCTGCCTACTTGTAATCTCTCTCTCTGTGTCAAATAAATAAATAAAATCTTTAAAAAAAAAAAAAGGAAGCTTGATTTTCCATAACTGATTGCAGTGTGATTCAAATTAGAGATCTCTAGAATTTTATTACAAATGGTATCTTAAACAGGAGCCACACAGCCATCAAGAAATGGACAGTTGCAATGGATGGCATTCTAGAATAAATAGGAGCTGGTGTCCTGTTAACAAGATTTTCCCCTGCACAATTTCAATAAAATAAGTTGTGGTTTTAGAAAGATTCTGGGGGGGGGATTGCAATCTGTACATCCTAAGGCAGACAGCAATGAGTAAATATAAATATTTAGTACTTCGTAAAACAACCAGAAAACTTTAAAAATCAAATATTTATATATACTTAGATTGTACTTAAGATAAAATTAAATTTCTAATGTGAAAAGAAAATAAGTGCTTAAAAACTGAAGAAAAAAGGGAAATTTTTATAGATAGTAATATTTTGGACTTCTTGGTTTTGCATGTTCTCTTGCAAAAAAAAAATAGAACTTGTTCTTTCTTTAAAAAAAAAAAAAAAAAAAGAATTGGGTGCCTGGGTGGCTCAGTTGGTTAAGCGACTGCCTTTGCCTCAGGTCATGATCCTGGAGTCCTGGGATTGAGTCCCTCATCGGGCTCCCAGCTCCACAGGGAGTCTGCTTCTCCCTCTGACCTTCTCTCTCATGCTCTCTCTCACTCTCTCTCTCAAATAAATAAATAAAATCTTGGAAAAAAAAAAAAGAATGAAAGAATTTGCGTGGACTTTGGAGTGGGACAGGTCTACCAGTTCTGCCACTAACTAGTTGTTACCTTGTACATGTTCTTAGATTCGGTATTGCTCATTTTAAAAATGATGATAATCACGACATAAGATTATTAAATGAGGGGTGCCTGGGTGGCTCAGTCGGTTAAGCGTCCGACTCTTGATCTCAGCTCAGGTCTTGATCTCAGGGTTGTAAGTACTGGGGTACTCATGTTGGGGACTGGGGTGGAGCCTACTTAAAAAAAAAAGATTGTTGGGCGCCTGGGTGGCTCAGTGGGTTAAAGCCGCTGCCTTCGGCTCAGGTCATGATCCCAGGGTCCTGGGATCGAGGCCCACGTCGGGCTCTCTGCTCAGCAGGGAGCCTGCTTCCTTCTCTCTCCTCTCTCTCTGCCTGCCTCTCTGCCGACTTGTAATCTCTCTCTCTGTGTGTCAAATGAATAAATAAAATCTTTAAAAAAAAAAAAAAAAAAAGATTGTTAAATGAGATAAAATATGTGTAAACTGCTAACATAGCAGCTAGAATCTATTAGGAATATCTTGTATTTTAGTTTTCTTTCCTCCCCCACTTTTTAAAAACTTCTAAAAATTTTTATTATTTTTTAAAAGTAATCTCTATGCTCAATGCGGGGCTTGAACTCATGACCCTGAGATCAAAGTCTAATGCTCCTCTGAGCCAGCCAGGCACCACTTCCCCACCTTTTACTGACAGTAAATTATAGCCCAGTACGAACAAAAAAAACATACAAGGTAAATTTGCTGAGCAAATAACAGTTAAAACGTCACCTACTCCAACAATTCTTAAATCTAGGAAAGCTGGAAAAGATTGGGTCTGAGGCCCTATCCCAAACTTATTAACTATCTGGATGGAGCCTAAGGCCATATTTCTACAAAAATTCCCTTGGGTAACTTTGAAAACCAGCCATATTTGGAAATCCCTGGTTTAGGCCACCTCTAAGGCTAGCTTATAACTAGAAAAACAACAGTGACCAAGTTTAGCCTATATCAAAACCTGATATCCAGTCATTTGTAAGCTGATAGCTGTCAATCATTTATTTGTTAAAGGTGGAACTACTTCTGAAATAAAAGGAAATATGGATTGCTAATCTAGGGGGTAAATAAATAGAAGGAAGACAGGAACGATGGAAATAATCACCCAGGGGTGCCTGGGTGGCTCAGTTGGTTAAGCAACTGCCTCCGGCTCAGGTCATGATCCTGGAGTCCCAGGATCAAGTCCCGCATCAAGTCCCGCATCGGGCTCCCAGCTCCACGGGGAGTCTGCTTCTTCCTCTGACCTTCTCCCCTCTCATGCTCTCTCTCACTTTCTCTCTCTCTCCCTCTCTCATAAATAGATAGATAGATAAATAGATAAATCGGTCGATCAATCAATCAATCAACCCATCAATCACCCAGACTTATAAAGAGACTCCTGACCTTTAAGATTAGCACCATTTCTGCCAGTGGTGATGAAGAGCTTGAACGCAGCTGAATTGGGGGTATTGGTGAGGTAGGTCTTGAGGTCATAACTGAGCATTAATCTTGATGATGCATTGACCACCACCTGTCAGCAAACCAAAGGGAAATCCGTACCTAAGTTCTTTTTTTTTTTTTTTAAAGATTTTATTTCTTTATTTGACACAGAGAGAGAGAGATCACAAGTAGGCAGAGAGGCAGATAGAGAGGAGGAATGACACAGAGAGAGAGAGATCACAAGTAGGCAGAGAGGCAGATAGAGAGGAGGAAGCAGGCTCCCTGCCGAGCAGAGAGCCCGATATGGGCCTCGATCCCCCCAGGCGCCCCGTACCTAAGTTCTTATAAAATATTGTTCTCTCCCTCTCTACCCTTCATAACTTACTCAACCAAAAGCAATCCATTTCATACAAGTGCAAACTGCCCTTCTACTTCATCACATATTTAAGAAACACAAAATCTGTTTACCTTTGAGAAGAAAATAACATTTTTTTCTTAAAAGGAGGTGTTTGTCCATTATTCTGCTTGACATCTTCCCTTTGGATGACTCCCTATTAAAATGCCTTTTTTTTTTAAAAAAAACATTCAAGAACCGGGCACCTGGGTGGCTCAGTTGCTTAAGCAACTGCCTTCGGGCTCAGGTCATGATCCCGGAATCCCTGGATCGAGTCCCACATCAGGCTCCCAGCTCCATGGAGAGTCTGCTTCTTCTCCCTCTGACCTTCTCCCCTCTCATGCTCTTGCTTACTCTCTCTCTCTCTCTCTCTCTCTCTCTCTCTCAATTAAGTAAATAAAAAAAAAAAAAAACTTAAGCTTTAGGGCACCTGGGTGGCTCAGAGAGTTAAAGCTTCTGCCTTCGGCTCAGGTCATGATCCCAGGGTCTTGGGATCGAGGCCCGCATCAGGCTCCCTGCTCAGTGAGGAGCCTGCTTCTTCCTCTCTCTCTCTGCCTGCCTCTGACTACTTGTGATCTCTCTGTCAAATAAATAAATAAAATCTTTAAAAAATAAAAATAAAAAATAAACATTCAAGAACCTTGAAACCAAGTTAGTGACATTAAATGCTCAGTAAGGGAAGGAGTTTTGTCTTTTTCATTTTTGTGTTTCCAGAGTCTGGCACAGGGCTGACACAGAAGAGGCCTCAATGAGTGTCTGCTAGTTAGTAAATTATTAAATGATGATTTTACAAAGTACACAAACTAGGATATCACGACCTTTTGACTTCTCTGTAGCCTCTGACAGCAAAGACCGGTACCTCCCTTGTGACCCCCTTTCTCTTTGCTTTCCTAGCCCTGAAACCCTTTCCAAACTCCTCAAGTTGTCTTCTCAGGCTGCCTCTGTCCCCAGCCCTCTTATCTGCTCACCATACAAATTCTCTTTTAAGATTTTTTTTTATTTGACAGAGAGAGATCACAAGTGGGCAGAGAGGCAGGCAGAGAGAGGAGGAAGCAGGCTCCCTGCTCAGCAGGGAGCCCAATGCAGGACTCGATCCCAGGACCCTGAGATCATGACCTGAGCCGAAGGCAGAGGCTTTAACCCACTGAGCCACCCGGGCGCCCGAAAAAGATTTTATTTATAGGGGCGCCTGGGTGGCTCAGTAGGTTAAGCCTCTGCCTTTGGCTCAGGTCATGATCTCAGGGTCCTGGGATTGAGCCCCACATCGGGGAAGGGTGTCTCTGCTCAGCAGGGAGCTCTCTCCTCTCCCTCTCCCTCTGCCTGTCTCTCTGCCTACTTGTGACCTCTCTCTGTCAAACAGATGAATAAAATCTTTAAAAAAAAAAAAAGATTTTATTCATTTATTTGACAGAAAGAGACACAGCAAGAGAGGGAACACCAGCAGGGGGAGTGGGAAAGGGAGAAGCGGGCTTTCCCGCAGAGCAGGGAGCTGGACTCGATCCCAGGACCCTAGGATCATGACCTGAGCTGAAGGCAGACACTTAAAGACTGAGCCACCCAGGTACCCCAATCTGGTGTTCCTCTTTTCATTACTCAAATGTAACAGCTATCATTTGTTGAGCATCTACTATGCGCTTGGCATTTTGCATCTGTTTTTTAAATTTTTTATTTTACATCAGTATAACTAGCATTCTTAATCTTCATGACCCTGCAAAGTATTATCCCAATTTTATAGATGAGTAAACTGCCCGGTATGTACCCACATGGTATCTGGTGCCTTATTGTAAGGAGTTCACAATCTAGTGGTGATAGAAATAATTACATATAGACAATTTAAATAACTAAAACATAACTGACCAGTGCTTTACAAGTGAAAAGTCAGAAGTGCTCCTAGAGTCCAGACACGCCTGGCTGGCTCAGTTGGGGGAGTGTGCAACTCCTGATGTACAACTTAAAAAAAAAATTTATTGGAGGGGGGATGCTTGGCTGTTGGTTAAGGGTCTGCCTTCAGTGCAGGTTATGATTTCAGGGTCCTGGGATCAAGCCCCGCATCAGGCTCCCTGCCCAGTGGGAGTCTGCTTTTCTCTGCCTTCCTGCCCCTCTCCCTGCTCGTGTTCTCTCTCTCTCAAATAAATAAATAAAATCTTTAAAAAAAAAATGCAGAAGAGGGGCCCCTAGGTGGCTCAGTCAGTTAGGTGTCTGACTCTTGATTTTGCCTTGGTTCATAATCTCAGGGTCTGTACTCAGCGAAGAGTCTGCTTCTCTCCCTCCCCCTCTGCCCTTCCCCCCACTCCCACATTCTGTCTCTCAAATAGGTGGGTAAGTCTTTTTAAAAAAAGAAAAATACATAAGAAAGAAAGTCACTTAATTCTAGTTAGATATTGAGGCTAAATTTTTTATAAGTGACATTTAACCTGAATCTTAAGATCTGAGTCATGGCACACAAAAAAATAAAACTGAGTCTTAAGGATTAGGAATTTGGCAGATAAAATAGAAGGCACTTTATTTTTATTTTTTTAAGATTCATTTATTTGAGAGAGAGCACACACGAACTGAGGAGAGGGAGAAAATCTCAAGCAGACTCTCCACCAAATGTGTAGGCAGTCTTGGGGTTCATTCTCACAACCCCAAGATCACAACCCTAAGGATCATGACCTGAGCCAAAACCAAGAGTCAGGTGCTTAACCAACCGAGCCACTCAAGCACCCCAAAAAGAGAAGGCATTTTAGAGTAAAGGCAATGATGTGCAAAGGCAAATACCAGTAGATGTTGCTTGAAGACCAATGAATAAATCAGGGTGGCTTCAGCAAAAGTTTATAAAGGCAAAAAGGGAAAATTCGATAACATCTAAAGAGAATTTGTATGGTGAGGGGCGCCTGGGTGGCTCAGTGGGTTAAGCCTCTGCCTTCGGCTCAGGTCATGATCTCAGGGTCCTACTTGTAATCTCTCTGTCAAATAAATAAATAAAATCTTAAAAAAAATAAAGTAAAGGGCGCCTGGGTGGCTCAGTGGGTTAAAGCCTCTGCTTTCGGCTCAGGTCATGATCTCAGCGTCCTGGGATCGAGGCCCGCATCGGGCTCCCTGCTCAGCAGAGAGCCTGCTTCCCCCTCTCTCTCTGCCTGCCTCTCTGCCTACTTATAATCTCTTTCTGTCAAATAAATAAATAAAATCTTTAAAAAAAAAAAAAAAGTAAAAAAAATAAAATCTTTTTAAAAAACTAATTAATTAATTAAAAAAAAGAAAAAAGAGGAACAAACAAGTCCTCTGGGCACAGAGGAGAGAGACCCAACATGTATTTAAGGGGAAAGAGAAAAGGCTTCATCAAGCCAATCCTTCACTTGTTCGACCATCTCACCTACTAAAGGTGGTTGTTTCAGCAATTCTCCTAATCCTACATCACATTTTCCCTTCTCTACTAAATCATTCCTAAATCATTTCCCCCATCTCAAAAAATGATCAACCAAACAAAAATTCGACTCCAGCTCCTCACAGAGCTGTCTTATGCCCCAAATCCACACGTCCTCTCAATTCTCCAGACTTCCGCCCCCATCACTGCACTGAAGCCGCTCATCAAAGTAAGCATTCTGTACTGCGAACCCATTCGTCATTTCCATTTTCAGGTTACCTGATCTATCAATAACGTCTGACGTGGCTGATCACTCCCTCCCTCCTTGAAATACAGGTACCCCTCCACTTCTCAAAAATCTGGATTAAGCCCATCACTTTTATGAAAGACAGTAATAAATGGTTTCCCTAAGAAAAATAAATCCAAAGAAGATTTTTGCTTCTACAAAAAAAGGTAAAAAGGAAAAATAGCATTCAGCATTTGTTTTGCAGGAAGCTTGCACCCCAGGCCCCTTCCAGGGGAACCACACTCAGCAGCTCAGCATTCAGCTGTGTAGCTTTTTTTTCAGAGTCGATTTATTATTTATTTGAGAGAGAGAGCACGCAAGCATAACTGGGGGGGGCAGAGGGATGAAGACAAGCAGACTCTTAACACAGGTCTGAGTGTGGAGCCAGATTCAGGGCTCGATCTCAGGACTCCGAGAGCCTGACCTGAGCTGAAATCCAGAGTCGGACGCTTAACCTACTGCACCATCGAGGCTCCCCTCAAGTGATGGCAATTCTGTCCTTTCATTTCTTGATTCAAAAACCTGAAGTCATTTTTTTAAACCTGAAGTCATTCTTGGGGCACCTGGGTGGCTCAGCAAGCCTTCCAGGTATCCCTAAATAAAATCTTTAAAAACAAAAAAAAAAGAAATGAGAAATACAATGATCTTGTGTTAAGAAAGATCATGTGCAGCTGGACAGGATACATGTATATGAATATACCCTAATACATAATTAAAATATTTTTTAAAGATTTATTTATTTATTTGAGGGGGAGGGGCAGAGGGAGAGAGTCTACTCATGTAGACTCCCTACTGAGCACAGAGCCCGATGTGGGGCTCAATCTCACAACCCCAAGATATGACCTGAGCTGAACTGACTGAGCCACCCAGGTGCTCCACCAGTGATATTTTAAAGTATAAATCACATTAGTCATTCTTCTGAAACTTTTTTTTTTTTGAGAGAGAGAGCAAGGAGCAGAGGGAGAGGGAGAAACAGGCTCCATGCTGAGCAGGGAGCCCGATGCAGGGCTCAATCCCAGGATCCTGAGATCATGACCCAAGCCAAAGACAGACGCCTCACCAACTGAGACACCCAGGTGCCCCTCATTTATTTTTCCTTCTGGTTAAGAATCCTAATCACTGTTTAGCTTTGTATTCCAAAGTTTTCTGGCTGCCTTTATATCTGACATGTCAGTATATATCTTTTCCTTGGATGTGTATTCTATATGCATATCCCCAAACATGGAAATAGTCACTCTGGCCTTGTTAGGGTTACCTCTCGGTATGTTTTCACCACTCCGGGGATGTTGTGAAAGACTGTCGCTATTCCTGGACTCCTGGCCACTCCCACTCCAGTGCCAGTGTCTGTTTGTAGAATGTTGTCAGCAGAAATCATCCATATCCCAGGTTCACCTTGGAAAAGACAAGAGAAAGCATTTGGTCACAACCTCTGATCTAAATGGATGGTCACTCTAACCTTATTCAGATTCTGTATCAGTAGACCATTCAAGCATAAAGATATCTCTTCCTGGGCGCCTGGGTGGCTCAGTTGGTTGAGCGGCTGCCTTCGGCTCAGGTCATGATCCCAGGGTCCTGGGATCAAGTCCCACATTGGGCTCGCTGCTCCGAGGAGAGCCTCCTTCTCCCTCTCCCTCTGCCTGCTGCTCTGCTTACTTGTGCGCACTCTCTCTCTCTCTGTCAAATAAATAAATAAAATCTTAAAAAAAAAGATATCTCTTACTAGGAGGAACATTCAGCTTTGAAGATAACTTTATTTTCAGGCTCCCCTCCATATACCATCATACCCACAAAATAAAATAAGAATTACTGACCTTCAGAATCACAAAAGGAGCTACTTAGTTGGAGAATGTAACTGTTCTTAGGAAAAAGGAAAAATTCTTTTTACACACAGGGATAACTCTCTTTCAGCTACTGACAGATATCAGCAGAAGTCTGCAAGGAGACAATTGGCAGGAGGGAAGGTCTGTTTGCTTTGGCTTAAGTCTCAAAGTGGCAGAGGAAAGCTACCTGGAGTTTAGGTTAGATTACTGTTCCTGGCATTTGGTCCTTTTGCTTCCTCATTCAAAGTGGTATAGATTTAGAATGTCAAAGTCTTCCAGAATGGGAGATAGAAGGACAGTCCTGACAAAATCTAGCAAAAGAGTAAAGTAACAGTGTTGTTTCCCTGACAAGATTAACAATCATAAGACTGTAACTCTGTCAACCCTAAAGCAGGACTAGCTCAGTGGCCCTGAGTTACGTATTAGTGGTGGTTGCTTGCAAATCAGTCATTACAGGATTGGGGGATCTGATCTGAGCTGAGTGGACGCCGTCTCAATCAAGCCCTAAATATACAGACTCTGGCCCCACATCGCATCACGGCACCTACGTGGACCCACAGTTCCCAGAAGAGGTCACAGAGCCACATACGCCCCCCCCCCACCAGTCCTACTTGGGTGGATTATTTGGATGCATACACCCAGGCAGGGTGCACCGCTTTGGAATGTGTTTTCTGTAAACTCAGAGAGTTAATACTCACTTATTAACCAAAGATTGATGTTCTTACACTCAATAGTACTTCTTAGGGCAGAAATGCTTTGCTGATCAAAAGTATAGTCTAGCCCAGTACAAGGCCAAACCTTATTACGGTGATGATGTATTTAAGAGTTAAGCCTTTAAATGTCCCTCACAAAACAGTATACTCACAATTGGTTCCTAGAGCTAAAGCCTTACTGCATTTTCCTTCATTTTAGCTCATCCTTTATGTTCTTCAACTTACCAATTACCCCCCCTTCAGAAGCTGGGAATGGGGGAGAAGACAAGTTATCCACACCACCTACATAATAATACAGTGAGCTACGCGACCAGGAGGTACGTGATCAATATTCCTTGAGAGACCCTCAAGATTTTTTTTTTTAAACATTTTATTTTGGGGGGCACCTGGGTGCTCAGTTGGTTAAGCATCCAATTCGTGACTTTGGCTCAGGTCATGATCTCAGGGTTGTGGGATCAAGCCCCACCCTTAGGCTCCGGGCTGAGAGGGGAGTCTGCAGTTTGATTCTCTCTCCCTCTGCCCCTCCCCTCCCCTCTCTCTAATAAACAAATCTTTTAAAAAAAATATTTAAAAAAAATAATCTCTACACCCAACATGGGGCTTGAACCTACAACTCTGAGATCAAGAGTTGCATGCTCTGACTGAGCCAGCCGGGCAACCCTAGGCCCTCAGATTTTAAATTGTTTTGAAAAAATTATCTAAGTAATGAGTTGCTTTCTCATCCTGTCAGCTGTGAAGTTAGGCAGGGAAGGTATCCAGACCATTGTGGTTGACGAGGTGAGTCCTGAAGCAGATGACGTCTCCAACAAAGATGAGCTGGGTGTCTGGCTCAATGGCGTGCTCCACAGCAACAGGGATGTAGTCTGCCACACCTGGGTGCCTCCGGTCCCAGAGTCCCAAAAGCGTCACTCCTGTGTTCACTGCCTGGGCCACATAAGTGTAGTTCCTATTCCCTGGCCCAATAAGAAGCAGGTCATCTCTGAAAGGAGATAGGAAGGTAGCAGGTCATCTCTGAAAGATCACTGTTAGGACACCGTTCTGGGGGCAGGGCTGATCACAGCATTTTCTAGTCAACAGCTCACAGGTTCAGAAGGAATCTACGGTGGAGGGCAAGCAACGAGTGGCCAAGTGTCAGGTCTATTATACACAAAGTATAAGTAAGCCCCTTTTTTTTAATTAAAAATTTGTTTTCTAGTACAGTTTTTTTTTTTTTTTAAGTAGGCTCCATGCCCAGCGTGGCTTGAACTCACAACCCTGAGATCAAGACCTAAGTTGAGATCAAGAGTTGGATGCTTAACCGACTGAGCCACCCAGGTGCCCCGGTACAGCTTTCTGATAATAATACTCCTATCAGCTCCCTATGGGGGCTTTCTGTGAACTAGGGCTTGACAGATTGAAGACACCCTGAAATTCTTCTTCATTAAACAACTAGCACCATTCTGGTGTTTCCCGTCCTAATGAAAGAAAGATCACATTCCGAGTAGAGAACATGAGAGGGATTTACTGGTAACCCTCGCCTATCTTCACAGTTTTCTACCACAACATGGACATCATTCCTGTGATTCCACACCTGTTCAGAGCCAGATGAAGCTGGGTGTTGTGTGTGTGGAATTTCTCTCCAATGCTGTTATAGAACTGGACAACGAAGGTGAGAGACATGCCCACAGGAAAGGCTGGCAGAGTCCTCCCATGGGCGGCATACAGCTTGGGTTGGCTGCTCATCCGCAGGTATGTCACTGGCGCCACCTGTGGGAGCAGGGCCACTGGAGAGGAGCTGCGAGAGATTCTGAAGTTCACAGGCCACAGTAAAAACGGGGTTCTTCTTTCATAGGAAACAGCTCCTGATCTGGGACGACTTAAGTCAGAGTTGAAGAAGAAATACTACAGTACAGGAAATGGCTCCTTAATTATTAAAGCTGAGAGAATGTGGAGAGAAGTTGGAACTTTCTTTTTAAGATTTTATTTATTTACTTGAGAGAAAGTGCACATGGACGAACGAGCAAGGGGAGGAGCAGAGGGAGAGAGAGAATCTTTTTTTTTTTTTTTAAGACTTTATTCATTTATTTGAGAGAAAATAGCACAGAGGGAGAATGAGAGGGAGAAGCAGACTCCCTGCTGAGCAGGGAACTCAATGTGGGCCTCGATCCCAGGACTCTGAGATCATGACCTGAGCTGAAGGCAGAGGCTTAACCCACTGAGCCACCCAGGCGCCCCTCCTTTTATTTTTTTGAGCAAGTCCCTGAACTCACCTGAACTCCAGTTATGGTTGTTTGGTTGACTCCAAAAGGTTCTACAGAAGTGACTTCCAGCACAGCAGTACCTGCAATGGAACCAGCTTTCAGGAGCCCTTCACCATCTTCCTCGATGACAGATGAATTAGGGAAACACTTGAGAACACGGGAACTCACAAAGGCAGCCCCTTCCCTAGGGAACAAATGGAACAAGTGGGTTCTCTTGGGGGGCTATGACCAGAAAGAAAGGAGATTGCCAGGATTACAGTTAGAGACTGTGTTCTGAGGAAACTGCTTGTCATTCTCCAGGTTGTGGGCTTATTTGTTCAAGTAAAATTCCGCCTTTGGATTATGTCTTTCTCTCTAAAAATCACATCCCATCACATATTTATCATTTAAAAATCATTCGGTCATTCAGTTAGGGGCTTCTGGGGTGGCTCAGTCAGTTAAGTGTCTGCCTTCGGCTCAGGTCATGATGTCAGGGTCCTGGGATTGAGACCCATGTCAGGCTCCCTGCTCAGCAGAGAGCCTGCTTCTCCTTCTCTCTCTGCCTGCCACTCTGCCTGCTTGTGCTCTCTCTGTCAAATAAATAAATAAAAACTTAAAAAAAAATAGTTAATTTGGGGGTGCCTTGGTGGGTCAGATGGTTAGGCCTTCAGCTCAGTCATGATTCCTGGTTCCTGGGATGGAGCCCTGCTTTGGGCTTCCCACTCCCAGGGGAGCCTGCTTCTCCCTCTCCCTGCTGCCCACCCTGTTTGTGCTCTCTCGCTCACTCTCAAATAAATAAATAAATAAGATCTTTTAAAAAATTTCTTTAAATAGTTAATTTTATGTAACATGAATTTCACTTCAGCTAAAAATCTTATTTGTGGGTTAGAAGAATCACCTAGAAGGCAAGAGTTCTTTCCATGTTCCTAAAGGTAAGGTTAGTACCTGGCCTGCCCTTCCCCACTCTCCTCACCTGTTGGTGTGGAGTCTGAGCTGGGAATTCATGGGCATCAGAATTTGCTCAGGCTGGCACTCTGGAAAGAACAGTTGGAGTTTCTCAAACACCTAAAGTGAGAAAATAATGTCTTCCTCATTTCTGGAAAAGACAAAACGATGACCTTTGCTCACATATCAACTACAAATCAACGTCTACCTCACTTCAGCTTAGCCTGAGGGTCCACGACACTCTTTTTCAAGTGAGCCAGACACTTAAAACACACCTCAGTATTCTAGAATACAAATCTAAGATTAGACCTGCTCCTGATGAAGCTACACGGACCGACCACATCATCTGTGTCACTTAGATATTAGGTATAAAATAATTTTGAAATTTCTAATTTTAGCTCTCGTTACCTGGAAAGAGATTTGCAAACAAAAACCTGTAATAATAAATTAGCAAGGGACATTATTCAGGTTTTCTACTTCCCAGTAAAATGCTCTTTCCTCTACCCCCCACTGAATCAGAGAAACAAAACCAAAATAAAGGAGAAAGATAGAAAAAGAAAAAAAAAAATCAGTCCTAAATTTAGAGGCAGAGAAATTTATTCACCCTCCGCAGGTGATCATTTTGCTTTTGAACACTAAAAAGAATAGGGCCAGTTAGCTTTCAGCCTGAGAACATCTGTAGAAAGCCAGCATTCATGCTCTTACACCTTACTGGAAGTTAGGGTTAGATCTCCGAAGTGGATGGTGTCATAATATCTACGTTAGGCAGAACAGCTCAGACACGAATCCCTCTTGAATTATTATGGTTTCATATCCTGTGTTTATTGTGTGGAGAGTTGAGGGGAGTGCATGTTCTTACAGTTTCTAATATCAGTACTTATACAGATGCAACTAGTAAGAATGACAAAGATGTAGAAACTATGAACCTGTTCTAGGGCTCCCTCTAGCAATTTCTCTACCTCTATCCAGACCAAGCTCCTCATGGATGATAAGAGAATATAACTTTCTTCTCCTTGATATCTAAAAACAAAAAAAAATTAGGTTTGGTACCTTACCAGGATCTGAACTTCATCAGACAGTTCCAACAAATTCCCTTCCAGCTGCCCAGAGGAACTGTTCATACAGCGGACAGTGACTTTGATACTGGTCCGACCAGCTGCTTTTGTGCGGACAACCATGGCAAAGTTATTCTCTACCGGGAGCTGTAGGAAAGCCTGGAAAACAGTCAGGAGTAGATTAAGAAATATTCATTAATAATTACTGTGCCCGGGGTGCCTGGGTGGCTCAGTGGGTTAAAGCCTCTGCCTTCAGCTCAGGTCATGATCTCAGGGTCCTGGGATCGAGCCCCGCATCGGGCTCCCTGCTGGGCAAGGAGCCTGCTTCCTCCTCTCTCTCTGCCTGCCTCTCTGCCTACTTGTGATCTCTCTCTGTCATATAAATAAATAAAACCTTTAAAAAAAAATCACTGTGCCCTTCCCTCTGTGTTGTAATGATAAAGAAATGTATGCTCGGGCGCCTGGGTGGCTCAGTGGGTTAAAGCCGCTGCCTTCGGCTCAGGTCATGATCCCAGGGTCTTGGGATCGAGGCCCGCATCGGGCTCTCTGCTCAGCAGGGAGCCTGCTTCCTCCTCTCTCCTCTCTCTCTGCCTGCCTCTCTGCCGACTTGTAATCTCTCTCTCTGTGTCAAATAAATAAATAAAATCTTTAAAAAAAAAAAAAAAAAAGAAATGTATGCTCGATAGATCTGAGGAAAAGAACTAGAGTATCAGGGATTATTTTCATAATTATTTCTTTTCATATTCCCAGCAACACAGTCACCCCTGAAGTAAACTCTGTGTATAGCACTCAACTAATTCTGGCAAGCCTCTGCAAGAGTCTCATGTTATCCTGAAGTCAATCCATTGACAGAAGAATGAAAATGAAAGAAGGCACTTCTAAAATGGCTTCAGATAGTAGAACTTAAATTGAGAGAAGTGAGACAATCTTCCCCTGGAATTCAGAGTGGTGGCAAGGAAGATGGAGCTATTTCAGGACTATGCTCCCCTCAGCGGACCGTCTCCCTATTGCTTCCCCACCACTCTGGCCCAGACTGGATACCGCCTTCGGGAAGGCAGGACCAACAATAAGACACATGTTGAAGTAGACACCTGCCTACCTTCAGGGCACTCATTTCAAGTCCTCTTTCTCCTGCCTTTTTGCTGTCCACAGCCCTCAAGACCTTTCCTGCTCTCCTGACTCACAGACTCACTTCCCAAATCCTGTTTCCCTCCTCCCCTACAGAAAACTTCCCATTTCCGTTATGTAGGTCTCAGTCAGCTGCCTGGAAGGAAGTCCTACGGTAAAGAACAAGTGGTTTAGAACATGTTTGACCCAAGTGAATCTGAGTGCTGCCACCACAGCGCAGGAGGCGTCCATGTGGGGCCAGCTCAGCTCTTCCTGCAGGATCTGAGGCAGGAAGAGAAACCCTGTGTGGGGCTCTCAGTCACTTTTCCTAGAGACAAGAGTCAGCCTTTAGATAAAGCTGGAAGAAGGGAGAAGTAGAACAGATGCTAAAAGCCTGTATGCCAGCCCCTCTTTTCACACAATCTCTGTTTGCTAGTCAAGAAGAAGAGCCGAATCCCTGTGGCAGAAATTCTGCCAATGAAGGGCAGTTCATGTCTCCTCAGTTCTGAGTATAAGCAGGCTCAGGGAAGCCCTCAAGAAACAGAAGACCCAGACAGCAGAGTTTGCTTAGACTACAGATCTAGGCTGTTTTTAGAAGGATTACAAATAGATTTTGTAACTTTTTTTTAGACTTCTCTTTTCTTTTTAGATGGCTCCAGAAATACCTTATTAATTCTAGCTCCCATAACCTCTCTGTTCTCTGCCAAGATCTACTTCTAGCTCTCTGTTCTGATGGGCACTGAGTTGTGACCTCCTGGGTAACTTGGCTGCAAGTTCCTTCTTCCTAAGGATCTGCCCCTGTCCCCAGATGACCTTGGGTGGATTCTCTCAAACTGACCATCCGGTGACGATATTGTAAACTAGGTTAGTTAACCTATACCATCCACTTCTTTCTTTTTTTCTTTTTCTCTTTTTCCTTCCTTCCTTCCTCCCTTCCTCTGTTTTTCTTTCCTTCCTTCCTTCTCTTTCTTTCTTTCCCTCCCTCCCTTCCTTCCTTCCTTCCTCTCTCTCTCTCTTTCTTTCTTGTCTTTTTCAGGTTTCTGAGTAAGGCTTAATGCTGTGTGCATTAAGGCATCAGAGCTATGTTCACTTACCACAGAGCGCAGGCTTACCTCAGAGCTATTGCAGGTTCAGCTTCAGGCCACACAGTAAAGCAAATGTTGCAATAAAGCGAGTCGAATGAATTTTCTGGTTTTCCAGTGCACAGAAAAGTTATGTTTACACCATACTGTTAGTCTATTAGGTGTGTAATAAATAGCATTATGTCTAAAACAGTATACATATCTTTTTTTTTTAAAGATTTTATTTATTTATTTGACAGAGAGAGAGAGAGATAGAGAGAGAGAGCATGAGAGGGGAGAAGGTCAGAGGGAGAAGCAGACTCCCTGGGGAGCTGGGAGCCTGATGTGGGACTTGATCCCAGGACTCCAGGATCGTGACCTGAGCCGAAGGCAGTTGCTTAACCAACTGAGCCACCCAGGCACCCAAACAGTATACATATCTTAATTAAAAATAATTTATTGCTAAAAAATGCTAACCATCATCTGAGCTTTCAGTGAACCATACTCACTGATTGATCACAGGTCCCCATATCAAATTTCAAATATTGTGAGAATTACCAAAATGTGACACAGAGGTACAGAGTGAGCAAATGTTGTCAGAAAAATGGCACCAACAGACTTATGGTTGCCACAAAGCTTCCAATTGTAAAAACATACAGTATCTGTGAAGCACAATGAAGCAAAGCCCAGTACAGTGAAGCGCGCCTGTTTATATACTTTGTATTCATAATGTGTTACTACTCATGGAACATAGTCAAATGCTCACAAATACAATATTAAAGGAAACATTGTTTTTGAGAGCTCTTTCCAGCAAAGTATATTAAAAATTACATAGCATTATTTGAGTACTCAAATTGAATTCTTCCTATGATTTGTAGGTTTCCAGAGTTCAGAGAACAAGGGGAAAAGGAGGTAAGTAGTAACACTGTGTAGTTTAGAAAGTGAAATCAGTCTCAAACTTGACGAAATAAGGTGAATTTACTATCAATGTCCCTGAGATGATGTAATAAAGAGACACATTCATACCTCTGAGTGCCTGGGTACTAGATCCAATACATCCCTTTTGCTCATGGACCAATGGAATGTGAGTCCAGGGTTGGCATTGCTGAAGGAGAAAGGGGTCTGGGTACTGGTCACTCCCATGACATAAACGGGCATCTGAAAAGAAGAAGTAGCACTGTGCTGTATGTCCTGCCCAGCTGGCATTACCAGAGTGCACCGAGGAAAGAGCCACCTTACTGACCTCAGTCGCTGTGATGAGTCGAGTAGCAGCTGCAAGGATCCTAACAGCCCTTAGCTGAACCACTTCAATGTGTACTTCATCCTGCTCAACAGGTAGAAGCAAGCTTAGGCTAAGAGGGAGTGTCTGTGCAGTAGACAGAGGATGCTTAGGGTGACTAGCCTGTCATTGTTTGGGGCACTCAACAAAAAGATATGCCGTAGAGGTGCTTGTTTTCGTTCCCTAAACAATTCCTTAAGGCTTGGGACTATCTCTTACAACAATAACAAACCCTCTGTGGGGTTTTCACTAAAGATTACATATTTTCCATGCTCGGTTAAGAGAACACCAGGTAAGGGACTCAAAGGGTTTTTCTGAGCTGCTGACACCCTCCTCATCACCACCCCACATGTCCCAGTATGGTTCCCAGATGGAAAAGTGGAAGCAGAGCAAATAACCAATACCTGGGAAAACACAATGACTTTGCCAGTATCTTCATTTACTGCCTGGATGGTGCCATGGACCACAGCTGTGCCGACTACCTTCCCTGTAACTTGCCCCCTCCTATTCACAACAGCCACAGTCTGGTTACTGATAGAGAAGTGAATGATAGATTGGGGCTGGGGGCCACCTTCAGACATTACCTGGAATTGAAACATGCCAGTAAATGCCTGGAACATGGGGAGAAATCACATCTCTCTTCCCAACATTTTGACCTCTTACTCTCTGACTCTCTTACTCTCTTCCACTTCCCAGTGGACATATCCCACATCAACTCACATGCAGAAGAAACACAAGGGCCACATGTGACCTATGGGGTTCCAAGAGGTAGGTTATACCCTGTTCATTAGGGGACAGGAAAGTACTAATTTTCTTCTTTATCAGATCCTGCTGTACTTGGCTGGGAATAGACAAGAAGAGACCAATAGGAAGAAGGGCATGCGTTTACATTGAGGTGGAGCAGAGGAGGGTGAGAAGAAAGGGTAAATCATATTTCCTGACTTTGAGATCACCTGCATCATGTTAGCTGGAATCAGTGTCATTTTCTCTGGAACAAGTCTGAATGGAGGAAATACCTTGAAAGATAAGACCGAAAAGACAACAGGGACAGACTAGAATCAATTTCATAATAAATGATCATGCATTTCATTCTAAGGAAAAAATCCTATACACAGACACATATTTTACTTTATTTATAGATATAAATTTTACTTACAATAGCAAAAAATTATAAATGAGAATGCTTAAAAAATTACATGCCCACTCATTGAAATAAAAGTGATAATTTTTTTTAAAGATGTATTTACTTGAGAGAGAGAGTGGGGGGAGAGCACAGAGGAGAGTGAGAGGGAGAAGCAGACTCCCCACTGAGCAAAGAACCTGACATGAGACTAGATCCTGAGATCATGACCTGAGACTAAGTCAGACCTGGGTGGGACTGAGCCACCCAGGTGCCCTAAAAGTGGTCATTCAAGTTATATATATAATTATCTTTCTTTTTTACTTTTTTTCCAACATATATAAAAGTAGAGAGAGCAGTATAATGAACTCTCAGGTACCTATTACCCAGCTTCAACAATTGCCAAGACATGGCCAACAGTGAGCTTTTAATGACATAAAAAATACTTTTGATACAGGATTAGGATGAAAGAACCAGTATGATTCATCTATGTTGAATAAACATGGGGAAGAAGGGAAGGATTATTAATAACAAACGGTTGCCTCTAAGTAGAATTATAGGTGATTTTCATTCTGCATCTTTATTATTTCTTTTGCTTTCCAAATTTTCTACAAGAAGTGTGTTACTTTTTTTTTTTTTAAGATTTTATTTATTTGACAGAGAGAGAGAGATCACAAGTAGGCAGAGAGGCAGGCAGAGAGAGAGGAGGAAGCAGGCTCCCCGCTGAGCAGGGAGCCCGATGCGGGCCTCAATCCCAGGACCCCGAGATCATGACCTGAGCCGAAGGCAGAGGCTTTAACCCACTGAGCCACCCGGGCGCCCTACTTTTATACAGAAAAACAAAAACCTAAAACACATTATTGTTTCAAGAGTTAGACAACTATCATTTTACTGAGTCAAATAATTTTTAACTTGTGCAAACTAAATAGAAAAAGATGAATAAAACTAAATAAGATGAGGTTATTAATTTTGAATGAGTTAATTTCCTTACCTCAATCTGGCGAGGAGCTGATGTGAATTTCCTCCCCATCTTGTCCCTGGCAATTGCCACAAGTGTGGTTTGCCCAACAGAGACAGCTCGAAGGATATAATTTTCAGAGTATTCATCCTGTTCCTCCATTAGCCTGCAAAGACATATGCATTGTTAGGTAAGAAAGATTTGATTTTGGGACACCTGGGTGGCTCAGTCAGTTGAGCGTCCAACTTGTGGTTTTGGCTTGGGTCCTGGTCTTAGAGCCATGGGACGGAGCCCCCTGCCCAGCTCTGCAGAGTCTGCCGATCCCTTTCCCTCCCCCTAAGCCCCCTCCCAAAATGAAAAAAATAAAACAGTTAAAAAAAAAAGATCTGATTTTAACAGTAGCCAGTTACACGTCTTTCTAAGATACATAACAGTTCTGTTCATTTTAACTTCAATTAAAGGGAACTGCCAGAAAACAAATGTCCAGAGTCAAGACAAAGTTCATGGCAATGGCAGGAAGCTCCCGAAGGCTAACTGTTTGTTCTAAGGCCCCAAAGGAACAAGGGCAACACAAACATAAGACTGGTAAAACTGCAAATACTAACGCAGCTTGGGATTTCTGTCCTCCCCGTTTGCAGAGGGGACACTTGCACTTCTGCTTCTAGACAGATTTTTGAAGGTCCTCCGTCCTGAGGCACCCCAGAGGATATCATCCAAGGAGAAGTTTCATAAAATGGAAATATTCACAAGACACGTGAGTTTGTCCCTAAACAGCACATCTGAGGGCCTGGGAGGGGCAGTCTGTAGAGGGCTAAAGATGGGGGACAGTATAGGCCGAAAGACACTGTGGCAGAAAAGAAAAGAAGGTGTGAAGTCATGCAGGGAGCGCTGACTCTTGACGCCCAGCATGGGGAGAAGGAAGGGCGGAGGTGGCACTCACGTCAGGGTGACGACGGCAGAAGCCAACTGCAGTTGAAGCTCCATGTTTCTGAAGTATTTATTTCGGAACGGGCGTTTGGAAGAGCCAAGAACCCTCACAGTCACTAACACAGTTTTGCCTATTTCAACCTAGTAGTTAAAAACAGAAAGGTAATTTTAGTGGAAGTGTCTCCTTCACCAAGGACAGTCTAACTCTTTGAGGGTGACAAACTATTTTGTTTGTGCTGAGTGCTCCTGGACAGCCTTTTATCAAATAAACCTAATGGACCCGTGCTAGTTTATCTGCTCTTCAATCCTCCACTCATCTTACCACATTGGAATGTTGTTCCTTCAGGTCAGTGGTTCCCCTTACATCACGGAAGGCCCTGCTGCACGCACAGGAGCCATACAAACTGAAGTGGGGCTACAGGACAAGAAGGAGGCCTGCTTCTCTGATGCAAAACTGCAAACGGCTCTCACCTTATCAATCAGATCAAGCTCCAGTTCTTGAATGTCTGACACCCTGAGGTAGGCCACTGCTGGACCCAGGAAAGCCAAGCATAGATCGTAGACCTCCAAGGTGAGAAATCCAGGGTGTACTGGAACTAACTAGGAGGAAGAAGATGGCAGCTGGGTAAGGGAGCACACATGCTCCAAACATCATCAAAGCAACTAGTTTCATTCAAAGCACAAAATACAACACCTTACTTCCTTTGTGATGGGAACTGAGAGGTCACACCACACGTTTCAGGCGCAGCACAGTATGCACCCTTAACAAATACTAACCAATAAAGAGCAAGGGTTAAGTTGACTGAATTCAAGCAGAATCCAGCATACATGGGTGCCTGGGTGGCTCAGTGGGTTAAAGCCTCTGCCTTCGGCTCAGGTCATGATCTCAGGATCCTCGGATGGAGGCCCACATCGGGCTCCCTGCTCAGCGGGGAGCCTGCTTCCTCCTCTCTCTCTGGCTGCCTCTCTGCCTACTTGTGATCTGATCTCTCTCTCTGTGTCAAATAAATAAATAAAATCTTTAAAAAAAAAAGAATCCAGCATACATATCCAGCTTCTTCATCCCGGACAGAGAAGGGATTTCATGAAGATATGCTGAAATCACCAGCGGGGGAGGAAGCACGGTAAGAACCTGGTTTTCTGTCATGTGCTGCGGATCCTTCCCCGTGTAGCAGGTCCTTTCACACCCTGCCCACAGTACTGCACTCTCCCCCCTTAAACATTACGACCAGGGTAACTTAAATTCCTTTGAGCTCTTAGAAGGAAAGGAAATATACACATGTGTTAATATAAGGTATTATTTTTTATTACTAAAAGTCAACTAAAAGCAAATCCCTTGGCATACTGACTTCAAAGACAGCCCAGTATATTGAGTTGTCATATCCTGGCTAAAAACACCATATACTCAGGTTATGAAGCCAACAGTACAACTAATTATCCACACAGTTCTGTGCTTTGGATTTATAGAAATGAACCTTCATTTCATGGAAATCTTACAATTAGATGTCTTCTACACTGTCTCAGTTCAATTAGAAGCAAAAATTGCCCAGCTAGTTGAAGAAAGAAACAAAACAAGCTTGTTTTGGGTTGGAGAATCTATGAAGGTTAAAAAATGAGGCAAACGTTACTTTTATAACAAGTCTGAGACACACAATGGAATTTTTCCAATCATTCTCCTAAGGATGAACTTTGACCTGAGACTATGAACCTGGGACTATCTCTAGACCTCACCTGGACAGAGCTTTCTGCTTCCATGTAAGTGATGGTGACAATGTCCCGCTCGCTGCTGTTGACCAGAAAATAACCAGATCCTTCCACGAGGCTAAATATCTCCTGTGGAAAGATCAGACACACAACGCTCCATTCTCTCTGGACCAAAGACAAACTATGATTATTACAGTATTCCTACCAAGGATATTGCACCTAATTATTACATGGAGGTTACATATGCTTATCAGTGATTTACAACACATAAGTGAGCTTTTTGTATTGCCTGTTGACCGTTGGTCTCAGTCGCCTCACACTCTTCCCCTGCCATCGGGTCCCATTTAACGAGACCCTCCGACCTTCACCTTCACGTCGGGGTGGTTATAGATGGTGGCATTCGCGGGCAGTACAGTCACGTCGTCCACCAGGAGCAGCTCCACAGCGGCAGACCGGGGCAAGTTGGAAAGTTTCTAGAAATGCACAACCACCACAAACGTGAGGATAAACTTTCGCCTCCTCAGCTGAGAGGAGCCTCCAGCGTTCTTTCACATGCCAAAGATAACAGATCAGAGAGCTGCGTAATTCTCAGATTTACATTAGTTATAAGTGATTCCTGCTCTTTTCTTTAAGTTAGAAATGAACAGCCTTAAATTTCAGTGATTTCTATTTCTTACCTCTGGACTTTTCTTCTCTGAGTAACCCACAAAACTGACTCCAATGAGTACGGTCCCTTTTAAGTGATGTACTTTAAGGACCTGATGACCTGGAGACAGGTAAGAAACAGTAACATGGAGATTACAAAAGTGTCTCCAGAAAACCAAATTCTGCCTAATTTTTCCTGAATGAATTCTATTGCGGGAAGAAAAAAAAATACTCTGTGGGGAAATACACAAGAAACAGAATACTGAGTTTTTGGGTTGATTGCTATTATATTCCTATGTGACTCTGGGCAAGTACTTTATTTCTCTCTTTATTAAATGAGGGATTGGGCCAGGCAAAGTCTAGAATTCTTTCCAGCTCTAATGGTCTGTGGGTCCAAACACAGCTTGACAACAGTGTGTGGGGAAATTTTTGTTTGATTTAAAAATTGGAATGAGGAAGGTGCCTGGGTGGCTCAGTTGGTTAAGTGTCTGCCCCGCATCAGGCTTCCTGCTCAGCGGGGAGCCTGCTTCTCCCTCTCCTTCTGCCTGCCGCTCCCCCTACTTGTGCTCCCTTCCCCTAATTGTGCTCTATTTCTGTCAAATAAATAAATAATAAAATCTTTAAAAAATATATTTTATTTATTTATTTGAGAGAGAGAATGAGCACAAGCAGGGAGGAGGGAGAACGAGGCTCCCCACTAAGCAGGAAGCCTGATGCAGGCAGAAGCTTAACCAACTGAGCCACCCAGGCGCCCCTCATCTCATCCACTTTATTTTTTTTTTAAGATTTTATTTATTTATTTGACAGAGAGAGACACAGCAAGAGAGGGAACACAAGCAGAGGTAGTGGGAGAGGGAGAACCAGGCTCCCCAGTGAGCAGGGAGCCCAATGTGGGGCTCAATCCCAGGACCCTGAGATCATGATCTGAGCCCAGGGCAGACACTCAACAAATGAACCACCCAGGCACAACCACTTTAAACAGCTATTCCTCATTAGAGCAGTTCGAACTCCTTCAACTAGTATTTGAAGCTTTCTATAATCTGACCCTGTTTTACCTATTCATTCTCTTTTTCTTTCTTTTTAAAACTTTAACATAAATCTGCCACTTAATTCTTGTTTTATCCTCAACACAGTAATATGATCATGCCTGAATCTGTGAGTTTCTCGTGATGCTCCATCTATCCATCCTTGAACAAAGATTTATTGCAGGCCTACTGTATAGCAGGTACTATGCCAGGTAATTAGGATGCAGAGATGAAGAAGAAGAAAACACAATCCTTGCTTTCAAAGAAGCCTGCAGGTTTAGTATGGTGACTGTGAGGTAAACCAACTACTACCATACCGTGTGGTGAGTGCTACTAGAGCAGGAGGTACAGAACACAAAACAAGGATTACTTTCCTTAGATTGGTAATACAGAGGAACAGAAAGCTCACAGATGGCAAGAGGCAAATTTCAGCCTAGTGACAGTGCAAGAAAAGAAAACATAAACACATGAAAGGGAAGAGGTATGAAAGCCTTGTCATGGCCCAGGATATCAAGTTGTTGAGTGGGGGTGCCTTGCTGGCTCGGCCAGAAGAGGGAGCAACTCTTGATCTTGTGGTCATCAGTTCAAGCCCCACATTGGGTGTAGAGATGACTTAAAACAATAAAATCTTTAAAAAAAATTGTTTAGTACATAAACAAAGTTGTTGAGTGTGAGAAAAATGTAGGGTATACATGGGTAGTCACAGCAGGTGCAGCCAGAGAGGCAGGCGGGGGGTTGGTATGTTAAGCGGCACCATAGGAATTTCACCCTGAAAGACACGGGGAGTCCCCGCCAACAGTGCGGTGACAGCAGAGTGAGTGGCTGAGAGCACAGGCTTCGCTGTCAGAGAGCTTGCTGCTCCACTTAGTTTACTGTTGTCATCTCAGAGCTTAAAACTGCACCTCGGGGCACCTGGGGTGCTCAGTCGTTTAGCGTCTGCCTTCGGCTCAGGTCAGATCCCGGGGTACTGGGATCCAGTCCCGCATCAGGCTCCCTGCTCGGCAGGAAGCCTGCTTCTCCCTCTCCCACTCCCCCTGCCTGTGTTCCCTTTCTCGCTGTCTCTGTCAAACAAATAAATAAAATCTTTAAAAAAAAACAACAACAACAGGGCGCCTGGGTGGCTCAGTGGGTTAAAGCCACTGCCTTCGGCTCAGGTCATGATCCCAGGGTCCTGGGATCGAGGCCCACATCGGGCTCTCTGCTCGGCGGGGAGCCTGCTTCCTCCTCTCTCTCTGCCTGCCTCTCTGCCTACTTGTAATCTCTCTCTCTCTGTGTCAAATGAATAAATAAAATCTTAAAAAAAAACCAAACAAAACCAACTGCACCTCGAATACAGTAAGAGCTCAATAAATGACGGCTGAGCACACTGACATCGTGGGGACAATACTGTCAGTCTCTCAGGACTATTACAGGGGGTGATGTGAGGAAATGCATGTGAAGCATTCAGCGCAGTGCTTGGCATGTCACAGAGTTCAGGTCATAGTAGCCAAAACCATTTTTTAAAAGATTTACTAATTTATTTGGGGTTGGGGCAGAGGGTGAGAGAGGGAAGCAAACACCCCACTGAGTTCAGAGCCTGATGCAGGGCTCAGTCTCAGGACCCTGAGATCAAGATCAAGACCTGAGCCAAAACCAAAAGAGTTGGATGCTTAACCGAATACGCCACCCAGGTGCCCCAAAACAAGAATTTTAAGAAAGAGGTTCAGATCTGTACTTTAGAAAGGGGACCGAGACAGCAGTGTGGAGGACAGGTTAGAGGGCAGCACAGACACAGGGGGGTCGGCCAGGAGGCTACTGCGGTGCCACGGAACAAACGCGAGGACACAGTGATGGAGTCAGAGGAGGGTGAGATCACAAAACAAGCAGCACGGATGGTATCTGGCGGTAGACTGTTACAGCAGGTAAACAGCATCTCTTTCCTTGCTACCTTTTTTTTTAAGATTTTAAAGTAATCTCTACATATAATGTGGGGCTTGAACCCACAACCCTGAGATCAAGAGTCACATGCTCCACCGACTGAGCCAACCAAGTGCCCTCCTTGCTACCAGTTTCTGCATGAAGTGTACCATCCTGCTGGTACTAGAGGATCACACACACACGAGTACTATGGGGCCACGTTCCCCGGCAGAGCTCTGAGACGTGTCCTGTGGGGAGCTCCCTGTGCGTGTGGGGAGGGTGGAATCTTCCTTCTCCTCTAAGCGTTCCTTATTCCACGGACGGTTACACCATCCATCCAAACCCTCATGCCAGAAACTTAAAAGTTACCCTCTGAACCTCTTTCTTCTTCACCTTTGGGATGGCTCGGTGGCAGACTTCCCTGTTACTGGCCCGCAGTGAGCCCACGTCCTGGAGCACAGCTTGTCCACCACGAGTCGGCCTGGGCAGGTGACTGCTTTGGTGAATTGGCAAATGGGATACAAGCAGAGGACTGAGGACTGATGACATGTGAGGACTTGCTGCTCTCTCAACTCCTGCTGGTGTCCCTGGTCCCTCTGTAAGAGGCACTCACCTTATCCTGCTCACTCTATCTCCCCTTCTGGCCGCCCCGTCAAGTCTCAGCGTAAATGTTACTTTCTTGGGCAGCCCTTTCTGTTCTGAACTAGGCTATGTTCTCTGTTATAAACTCTTTTTTTTTTAAGATTTTTTTTTTTTTTTTTAAATTTCAGAGGGAGAGAGATCACAAGGAGGCAGAGAAACAGGCAGAGAGAGAGGGGGAAGCAGGCTCCCCGCCAAGCAGGGAGCCTGATATGGGCCTCGATCCCAGGACCCTGAGATCATGACCTGAGCTGAAAGCAGAGGCTTTAACCCACTGAGCCACCCAGGCGCCCCTCTCTGTTATAAACTCTTAAAGCACCCCATATTTGTCCTTCAAAACACCTAACACAATTGTAATATTTAAAGTCTGTGAATGGGGCACCTAGGTGGCTCAGTTGGTTAAGAATCTGACTCTGACTCCTGGTTTTAGCTCAGGTCTTGATCTCAGGGTCATGAGATTGAGCCCCGCATTGGGCTCTGCACTCAGCAGGAAATCTGCTTGAGATTCTCTCTCTTCCTCTCTCTCTGCCCCTCCCCTCCTCTAAAATAAATAAACAAATGAAATCTTTTAAAAAACATTTATATAAAGTCTGTGAGGGCAGAGGCCATGACTATCTCATGTGCCATTCCATCTTCACGTGCCTAGCAGAGGGTCTTACATGTAGCAGTCACTCAATAAATACTTTCTAATAAATGAATGAAATTTCCATAACATTAGGCAAATAATAGGCAATAAATACATTAAAAATTAATTTTGTTCTTGTGAGAAATGTTGGATCCTACGCACTGACTTTGCAACCAAGAAATCTATATTTACATTTGCTAAAACATACAATGATCAAAGATGAAAAGAGAGATGTGACAAAATCTGAAATAAACTATCACCCAAGGGAAATACTTAGTGAAGAAACACTTAGCACACATGTAGAAGGATTTGTAAGTCACCACAGTACCATGTAGCCGAGTCTGCCCACTGCCATCATCCTTTGCTACCATCTCCACTGAATTATAATTTTCAAAATGAGCTAGTGTTTCATTTGAGGATTTCCATTCCAGCATTAGTGAACTGAAATTATCAAACTTTCTCCTGTGTTGATCAAACACTGCCAGTTCCAGAACTGTGTCCCTCAGGCTTGATACTGGAATCTGTATTAAAAAAAAGAGAGGGAGGGACGCCTGGGTGGCTCAGTCGTGAAAGCCCCTCCTCAGGCTCCCTGCTCAGCAGGGAGTCTGTTTCTCCCTCTCCCACTCCCCCTGCTTGTTCATGCTCTCTCTCTGTCAAATACACAAATAAAACCTTCAAAAAAAAAAAAAAGAAAAACAAAAACAAAAAATAGTTTAGGAAGCAGTGAGATACCCCTAAAGCTAGGGCTCATGTTTATCCCTTTTTTTTTTTGACAATTTTTTTTTAAAAGATTTTATTTATTTATTTCACAGCGGGAGACAGATCACAAGGAGGCAGAGAGGCAGGCAGAGAGAGAGGGGGGGGGGGAAGCAGGCTCCCCGCCAAGCAGAGAGCCCGATGCGGGCCTCGATCCCAGGACCCTGAGATCATGACCTGGGCCGAAAGCAGAGGCTTCAACCCACTGAGCCACCCAGGCGCCCGACAATTTTTTTAAATTTATTTATTCGACAGAGAGAGACACAGCGAGAGAGGGAACACAAGCAGGGGGTGTGGGAGAGGGAGAAGCAGGCTTCCCACTGAGCAGGGAGCCTGATGCAGGCTCAATCCCAGGAACCTGGGACCATGACCCGAGCCAAGAGCAGCCGCTTAACAGCTGAGCCACCGAGGTGCCCCTTCTTTGACAATTTTCTTTCTTTTTTTCTTTAGGAGTTATTTTTTTATTTGGGGGGGGGTGCAGAGGTAGAGGGATGGAGAGAATTTCAAACAGACTCCCTGCTGAGCACAGAGTCTAATGTGGTGCTCAATTTCATTACATTGAGATCAGACCTGAACTGAAACCAAGAGTCAGATGCTCAACCAACTGAGCCACCCAGGAGCCCCTCTGATAATTTTCAAACCTACAGATATGCTGAAAGAATAGTATGAATATATATACCTCATCTGGATTTATCGTTTGCCTTATCTTTCTCTCCCTCTATTTTCCCCCCTCCATTTATGTGTGTGATTTTTTTTTCTTTTTTGCTAAATGATGTAAGCATCATGGCACTTTACCTGTAAATATTTTAGGATGCATTCCTATGAATGAGAACATTCTAAGTAACAGAAACAATATTATCAGGTGCCTGGGTGCCCCAGTGGGTGAAAGCCTCTGCCTTCGGCCTGGGTCATGATCTCAGGGTCCTGGGATCGAGCCCCGCATCAGGCTCTCTGCTCGGCGGGGAGCCTGCTTCCTCCTCTCTCTCTGCCTGTCTCTCTGCCTCCTTGTGATCTCTCTCTCTCTGTGTGTCAAATAAATAAATAAAATCTTTTAAAAAAAAAAGAAAAGAAAAAAGGAAGGGTCACTGAACACCTACCACTACCACAGCAAAAAACAGTAACAACCACAAAACCTAGTGAGGGGAGAAATATGATTTTGGAATTGCTAGATTATGCTATTTAAACTGTCAAGTTCTGGGGCGCCTGGGGGGCTCAGTCCATTAAGCATCTGCCTTTAGCTCAGGTCGTCATCCCAAGGTCCTGGTATTGAGCCCTGCATCAGGATCCCTGCTACACGCGGAGCCTGCTTCTCCCTCTCCTCTGCTGCTGCTCTCCCTGCTTCTAAGTGTGCACACGCTCTCTATCAAATAAATAAAATCTGAAAAAAATGTCAAGTTTTCAACAAAACATCATTAGAAATGCAAAGAAACAAGACAGTAGGGGTGCCTGGGTGGTTCAGTCAGTTTAGCATCTGCCTTCTGCTCAGGTCATGATCCCGGGGTCCTGGGATGGAGCTCCATGTCTGGCTCCCTGCACAGTGGGGAGCCTCCTTCTCCCTCTCCCCCTGCTTGTGCTTTCCCTCTCTCAAATAAATAAATAAAAATCTTAAAAAAAAAGAAAGAAAAAAAGAAAGAAACTATAGCCCATACACAAGAAAAAAAACAGTTAATAGAAACTGTCCTGGGGGCGCCTGGGTGGCTCAGTGGGTTAAAGCCTCTGCTTTCAGCTCAGGTCATGATCTCAGAGTCCTGGGATCGAGGCCCGCATCGGGCTCCCTGCTCAGCAGGGAGCCTGCTTCCTCCTCTCCCTGTCTCTCTGCCTGCCTCTCTGCCTACTTGTAATCTCTCTCTGTGTGTCAAATAAATAAATAAAATCTTTAAAAAAAAAAAAGAAAGAAACTGGCCTGGGCGCCTGGGTGGCTCAGTGGGTTAAAGCCTTTGCCTTCGGCTCAGGTCATGATCTCAGGGTCCTGGGATCGAGGCCTGCATTGGGCTCTCTGCTCAGCAGGGAGCCTGCTTCCTCCTCTCTCTCTGCCTGCCTCTCTGCGTACTTGTAATCTCTCTCTGTCAAATAAGTAAATAAAATCTTTAAAAAAGAAAGAAAGAAAGAAAGAGAGGGAGGGAGGGAGGGAGGAAGGAAGGGAGAGAGAGAGAGAGAGAAGAAGGAAGGAAGGAAGGAAGGAAGGACGGAAGAAAGAAAGAAAGAAAGAAAGAAACAAACAAACAAACAAACAAACAAACAAACTGTCCCTGGGTGCTTGGGTGGCTCAGTCAGTTAAGCAGCTGCCTTTAGCTCAGGCTATGATCTCAGGATCCTGGGATTGAGCCCCGCATCAGGCTTCCTGCTCAGTGGGGAGGCTGCTTCTCCCTCTCCCTCTGTACTCTCTCTCAAAAAATAAAATCTTAAAAAAAAGACACTGTTCCTGCAGATGCTTAAACATTGGACTTAGTAGACAAAGACTTTTTTTTTTTTTTTTAAGATTTTACTTATTTATTTGACAGAGAGAGACAGCAAGAGACGGGACACAAGCAGGAGGAGTGAGAGAAGGAGAAGCAGGTTCGCCCCAAGCAGGGAGCCCAGTGCCGGCTTGATCCCAGGACCCTGGGATCACGACCTGAGCTGAATGCAGATGCTTAATGACTGAGCCACTCAGGCACTCCCTAACTGCTTTTTTAAAAAGCAAATCATTTATAGGGGCACTGGGTGGTACAGTCCACTGAGTGTCAGACTCTTAGTTTTGGCTCAGGTCTGATCTCAGGGTTGTGGGATGGAGCTCTGAGTCTACTTGAGTTTCTCTCTCCCTCTTCCTCTTCCCCTCCCCCATGCTCTCTCTCTGAACTAAAGACATCTTTTTTAAAAGAGTACATCATTTATAAACTTCAAATAATATTTCCTATGGAATTTAGTTCTGAAAAAAAAAAATGAGTTCCTAACCTGTAACGTCTCATATTCTTGTTCTTTTATAATAAAAAGACAGAATAGTATAAAAGTCAATAACATGAAAAAAAATTCAATAACATGCACTTTGGAGTCAAATAGAATATGCCATTTTCTAGCTTTATGCCTTTGGAGAAATTACTCAACCTCTAGAAGTCTCAGTTTCTCCATCTATAAAACAGGAATAAGTGATTGTTCTGTTCTACATAGGCTAAGAAAGGACTCCGATTCTCCTGTGCTTGTAATTAAAGTCTATCTCATTTAGTATATAGTCTGCTGTTGTAGTTTCTAGGTTAGAAAACTCATTTATTCTTCAGTCTCTACTGGTTACATTATTGCTTATCATTATTCTTCATGGTGGGTTTAGAGTAGAGATAAATTCTATTACTTACCAATAATGGCAATAAAAGATCAAAAATGGCAAATAAAGATATTATCCAAACTATCTGGAAGTTTAGAGACATCGCCATTGTTTATTGCCACAATAACAAGCTATACCCCTACGTACAGTTAGCAAACTAAGTGTAAACATAGCCAATTCTAACCTAGTTTAATTATCTCTTTACAGACACTGAGAATGAATAACGAATAAATATTACCTTCACTTTAATAAGACAAAAGCTATACTTTTGACCATTTACCTCGAAGGCACGGAAGACAAAAGTACCAAGTTGGACGGAAACTTACCAGTTGTTTGTTGTGCTGCGGCAGAGGGCACGGCTGGGCACCAGCTGGCACTTTGTACACTGGGATCACTGACATGCTAGCAGGGTGGGCACACATGAAGTGTACCTGCACAACCTCAACAGCTGGACTAGGGTTCAGGACACCTGGGTGATTTCCAATTCGGAATGTCAGAGCCTTTAAAGAAACAGCAGAGCAAGAGGCAACTATGGGTAGATACTTAATGTCAGTTGTTCCAATCTACGTGTGTCAGAATTATTCAAACTCCAGTATAGGATCCCTTTGGGCACTATAATCATCATAGCTCGGAATCACGTGGCTAAGGGAAACAAGGGTATCACGGAAATTTATAAACAAAGAAAACATTAAAAAATCTAATTCTAAGGGGCACTTGGGTGGCTCAGTTATAAAGCATCTGCCTTTGGCTCAGGTCATGATCTCAGGGTCCTGGGATTGAGGCCCGCATCGGGCTCCCTGCACAGTGGGAAGCCTGCCTCTCCCTCTCCCACTCCCCCTGCTTGTGTTCCTTCCCTCACTGTTTCTCTGTCAAATAAATAAATATTTTTTTAAAAATCTAATTCTGACCAATTACTTCAGTCTTTTTCTCCACCAAATCTTTTGCTATCCCTTGGTAAAAAGTGGAAAAACTATTTTGTGTTTCAACCCTTCTCTAGTGGAAGCACCAAATGAGTAACAGGATACGGAGACAAAAGACAAGGGGGCTCCACCATGGGTGAGGACTCTGACACTGCTGACAGCCAGCCACGTACACAACAGAGTTCTCAAGAGATGCTAGAAAGCAGCTCAGTTTGGGGTGCCTGGGGGTTCAGTGGGTTAGAGCCTCTGCCTTCGGCTCAGGTCATGATCTCAGTTGATCTCAGGGTCCTGAGATTGAGCCCCGCATCCGGCACCCTGCTCGGCAGGGAGCCTGCTTCCTTCTCTCTCTGTGCCTGTCTCTCCATCTGCTTGAGATCTCTCTCTCTCTCTGTCAAATAAATAAATAAAATCTTAAAAAAAAAGAAAGAAAGAAAGAAAGAAAGAAAGAAAGGAGGGAGGGAGGGAGGGAGGGAGGAAAGAAAGAAAGAAAGAAAGAAAGAAAGAAAAAAGAAAGAAAGAAAGAAAGAAAGAAGCTCAGTTCTTTTTAAGTTAAAATCATACATTGATTCCTTGTGGGCTGGTTACAGTCATACACTGAATTCTCAACCCTAGTGATACTGCAAACCTTTGTTACTGGTTTGACAGAAGCAGGGCAGAGCTGTAGGTGGATCCATCACTCCCTCTAAAATAATAAAACTAATTCAACTGATAAAGGGCAACACACTTACTATCTTATCTGCACAGATCTAACTAGTTCTTCAAAATTGCTCCCTACTCACAATTGTTAACCAATCAAAATTGCTAATCGATGACGCTTCAACTTTCCCTTCCTTGCATTTTTTGGAAGTGGGAAACTATATATCCTCTAGTCTAGACAACAAGCAGATGAATTATAGTGATAAAGTGATTGAAATAAGTTCATTACTACAAAAGGATCTTGAACCATTCAGTGGACTCTCAGAATTCTCAAATGAGTGAAATCTTTGAGTACATTTAAAGACTAGTAAAGTTAAAAAAAACTTTAATCAATAATTAGAATTTTCCTGTTAATTGACTCGAATTTAAATAAAAATTTGGAAGAAAAGGGCGCCTGGGTGGCTCAGTGGTTAAAGCCTCTGCCTTAGGCTCAGGTCATGATCTCAGGGTCCTGGGATGGAGGCCCGCATCGGGCTCCCTGCTCAGCAGGGAGCCTGCTTCCTCCTCTCTCTCTGCCTGCCTCTCTGCCTACTTGTGATCTCACTGTCAAGTAAATAAAAAATAAAAATAAAAAAAATCTTAAAAAAAAAATTTGGAAGAAAAGAAAGAATTTCCCTATATAGTTTCTAAATGAAATCTATTAGAATCTGAAAAGAAATGGCTAGGAGCACAAAAGATGTGGGGTATTACTGCTAAAAGAAATGTTAGAAAAAGATCTTTCTCCTACTTACTTGTTCCCCTAAATCCAGGCACAAGACCCGATAGATGTACTGGTTCTGTTTTCTCTTAGCTGGCAGCCGGACTTGTGTTAATTCAATTTTCTCTGTCTTCTCCATGCTCAACTCCAAAAAGAATCGGGAGGGCTCCAAGATCCATGGACGAGGTCCCCCTTCAAATACTATTTCCTTCACAGACTGCCATGTCACCAAAGCCACTTCTACAGGGTTTACAGCCTGATGACATTCAAAGAAATGAATCCTTGATTGGTCATGGAACTCAACAGTTTTCTAAAGGGAAAACTGGTTGACTGCTGAAAATGACATTAGACTTAACTCCCAAATGAGGAGACATGTACACAATGCCCCTCACTTGGATGCTTCTTTTTTTTTTTTTTTTTAATTTTTTTTTTATTTAGTTATTTCACAGAGGGAGAGAGATCACAAGGAGGCAGAGAGGCAGGCAGAGAGAGACGGGGGCGGGGGGGAAGCAGGCTCCCTGCTGAGCAGGGAGCCCGATGCGGGCCTCGATCCCAGGACCCTGAGATCATGACCTGAGCCGAAAGCAGAGGCTTTAACCCACTGAGCCACCCAGGCGCCCGGATGCTTCTTAACCTCTATATTCACTTAGACCCTACCTATCATTCAGGCCTAACTTGTATGTCATCTTACCCATTAATATCAAGACATGCCAGACCACAATCACTTGCACATCCTCAAAGTTCTTACAATACTCATCTCCAGGGCGCCTGGGCGGCTCAGCGGGTTAAAGCCTCTGCCTTCCACTCAGGTCATGGTCTCAGGGTCCTGGGATCGAGGCCCGCATCGGGCTCTCTGCTCGGCAGGGAGCCTGCTTCCTCCTCTCTCTCTCTCTGCCTGCCTCTCAGCCTACTTGTGATCTGATCTCTCTGTGTCAAATAAATAAATAAAATCTTAAAAAAAAAAAAACTCATCTCCACTATTCATTTCTATGCTAGTTTATCTCCTAATACTGTTTGAACGTGTCAAATGTTTCACATTTAAGAGGATAATAATTCTTATGCTTTCTAGTTATGCAAAATTATTCAGAGCAGAGAGTATCTTCTATCCAAATTTTAAAATTTTTTTTTTATCTTCTATCCAAATTTTAAAATTTTTTTTTTTTTTATTCATTTGACACAGAGAGAGAGATCACAAGTAGGCAGAGAGGCAGGCAGAGAGAGAGGAGAGAGGAGGAAGCAGGCTCTCTGCAGGACCCTGGGATCATGACCTGAGCCGAAGGCAGCGGCTTTAACCCACTGAGCCACCCAGGCGCCCTCTATCCAAATTTTAAAAGAGAATGGGGCTCCTGGGTGGCTCCGACGGTTGGGTGCCTGCCTTTGGCTTGGGTCATGATCTGGAAGTCCTGGGATCGAGCCCCACATCAGGCTCCCTGCTCAGTGAGGAATCTGCTTCGCCCTCTCCCTCTGCCTGCCGCTGCCTGCTGTGCTCTCTCTCCCAAATAAATAAATAAAATCTTTAAAATCTATATATATAAATAAATAAAAATAAAAAATAAAAAAGTAAAAGAGAATGTCTCTTCCTTAATGGATTTAGTACAATATTGGGCACATAAAAGGTACAAGTAGCTGTATAAGCATTTTAAATGGATATTTTACTTTTTTAAAATCTGAGTGTAGCTGACAATGTTAATATTGGTTTCACACGTTACAACACAGAGATCTGACATCTCTGTTATCCTGTGCTCACAAGTGTAGCTACCATCTGCCGCCGTGCCACACTGCGACAGTACGACTGTGTTCCCTACATAGTGGCATCAATTCCCATGCCTTCTTCATTCTGTAACTAGAAGCCTATATCTTCCTCTCCTCTTCACCCGTTTTGCCTATCTAGCCGCACCAATCTGGCAACCATCAGTTTGTTCTCTGTATCGATAGGACTGATTGTGCTTTTTGTTTATTTACTCATTTGTTTGTTTTTTAGATACCACGTGTGAGTGAAATTGTATGGAATCATTTGTCTTTCTCAGTCTGACTTATTTCACTTATCGTAATACACTCTAGGTCCATCTACGTTAGCACAATGGTATGATCTCATCTTTTTTATGGCTGTGTAATATTCCTGTGTCTGTGTGTCCGTATGCATCACATCTTCCTTACCCATTCTTCTTTTGATGGACAGCTGGGTTGCTTCCATATCTTGGCTATTGTAAATAATGCTTCAATAAGCACAGGGGTGCATACACCTTCTTAAATTAGTATTTTCATTTTCTTTGGTTAAATACCCAGTAGTGGAATTACTGGATCATAAAATAGTTCTATTTTTAGTTTTATGAGGAACTTCAATACTATCTTCCAGAGTGACTGCACCAATTTACTTTCCCACCAGCAGTGCACAGGGTTCCTTTTTCTCCACCTCCTCACTAACACTTGCTGTTTCTTCTCTTTTTTAAATGCAGCCATTCTGGGCGCCTGGGTGGCTCAGTGGGTTAAAGCCTCTGCTTTCGGCTCAGGTCATGATCTCAGGGTCCTGGGATCGAGGCCCGCATCGGGCTCCCTGCTCGGCGGGGAGCCTGCTTCCCCCTCTCTCTCTGCCTGTCTCTCTGCCTCCTTGTGATCTCTCTCCCTCTGTGAAATAAATAAATAAAATCTTTAAAAAAAAATAAAAATAAAAATAAAAATAAATGCAGCCATTCTAACAGGTGTGAGGTGATCTCTCATTGTGATTTTGATTTGCATTTCCCTGATGCTGAGTGATGTTGAACATCTTTTCATGTGTCTGTTGGCCATTTGTATGTCTTCTTTGGAAAAATGTCCAATAGTTTATTTTTGCTTTTGTTTCCCTTGCCTCAGGAAACATCTAGAAAAATGTTCACTATTATGGGTTGATGTCAGAGAAACTACTGCCTATGCTCCTTCTAGGATTTTTATGGTTTAAGGTCTCACACTTAGGTCTTTGATCCATTTTGTGTTTATTTCTGTGTATGATATTAGACGTGGTCCAGTTTCATTGTTTGCATGCAACTGTCCAGTTTTCCCAGCACCATCTATTAAAGAGACTGTCCTTTCCCCGCTAGATATTCTTGCCTCCTTTACTGAAGATTAACTGACCATATAATCATGGGTTTATTTTTGGGATCTCTAGTCTGTTCCATTGTTCTATGTGTCCATTTTTTTTGTCAGTACCATACTGTTTGGATTACTATAGCTTTGTAGCATATTTTGAAATCTGGGATTGTGATACTTCCAAGCTTTGTTCTTCTTTATCAGGACTGCTTTGGCTATCTGGGGTCTTTTGTGGTCCCATACAAATTTTAGTATTATTTGTTCTGGTTTTGTGAAAAATGCTGTTGGCATTTTGGTATGGATTGCATTGAAGCTATAGATTGCTTTGGCTAATACAGGCATTTTATACTTGATCTTAGCCAAAAGGCCAAGAAGCGATAATAATATGGGCATTTTAACAATATTAATTCTTGGGCGCCTGGGTGGCTCAGTGGGTTAAAGCCGCTGCCTTCGGCTCAGGTCATGATCCCAGGGTCCTGGGATCGAGGCCCACATCGGGCTCTCTGCTCAGCAGGGAGCCTGCTTCCTCCTCTCTCCTCTCTCTCTGCCTGCCTCTTTGCCTACTTGTAATCTCTCTCTGTGTCAAATGAATAAATAAAATCTTTAAAAAAAAAAAAACAAAAAAAAAACAATATTAATTCTTCCAGCCCATTAGCATGGAATATCTTTCCATGTTTGTGTTATCTTCAATTTCTTTCATCAGTGTTTTATGGTTTTCGGAGTACAGGTATTTTACCTCCTTGGATAAATTTATTCCTAGGTATTTTATTCTTTCTGGTGTAATTGTAAATGGTGTTATTTTCTTAATTTCTCTTTCTGGTACTTCATTATTAGTCTATAGAAACACCACCAATTTCTGGGTATTAGTTTTGTATCCTGCAACCTGACTAATTCATTTATTACTTCTAGTATTTTTTTGGTGGAGTCTTTAGGATTTCCTATGTTTAGTATCAGGTAATCTGCAAAAAGTGACAGTTTAACTTTTTTACCAATATGGAAGCCTCTTGTTTCTTTTTCTTGTCTGATTGCTACAGCTAGGACTTCTAATACTATGCTGAATGAAAGTAGTAAGAGTGGGCATCCTTGTCTTTCTCTGATCTTAGAGGAAAACCTGTTTTTCACCATTGAGTATGAGGTTAGCTATAGTTTTTTCATATGTGGTCCTTACTACGTTGAGGTATGTTATCTCTACACCCACCTTGTTGAGAGTTTTTACCATTAACAGATATTGAATTTTGTCAAATGTCTTTTCTTCATCTGTTCAGATAATCATGATTTTTATCATTCATTTTGTTGATGTGGCATATCACATTGACTGATTTGTGAATATTGAACTATCCTTGCTTTCCTGGAATAAATCCCACTCGATTGCAGTGAATGATTCTTTTAATGTATTATTGTAGGTGGTTTGCTAATATTTCCATTGGTGACCTTTGCAGCTAAGTTCATCAGTAATATTGGCCTGTAGTTTTCTTTCCTTATGGTGTCTTTGTCTAGTTTTGGTATCGGATAATGCTGGCCTTGTAGGGTATATTTGGAAGATTTCCTTCCTTTTCTATTTTTTGGGAGATAGTTTGAAGAGAATAGCTATTAACTCTTCTTTACATGTTTGGTAGAATTCATGTCTAATCCATCTGGCCCTAGACTTTTGTTTGTTGGCAGTTGTTTGATTACCGATTCAATTTCATTAGGAGCAATCAGTCTGTTCAGATTTTCTATTTCTTCCTGATTCAGTTCTGGAAGATTATATGTTTCCTTCTTTTAAAAAAAATTGTTTATTTATTTATTCATTTAATTTATTTTTCAGAGAAAGAAGGGGGGTGGGGGGAGGGAGAGAGAAAATCTTAAGCAGACTCCCCACTGAACGCAGAGCCTGACACAAGGTTTAATCTCACAACCCTGAGATCATGACCTGAGCCAAAATCAAGAGACGGACGCTTAACTGACTGAGTTACCCAGGCACCCTAGGAAGACTGTATGTTTCTAAGAATGTATCCATTAAATGCATATTTTATTAAGCTAGCAAAGAACTTTTGTCCTAAAAATATAAAATAATACATCTATACACATCATCCTATTTCTCAAAGAACTCCCACCTAAGAGGTATAGTCAAGACTGGTATTATTGGGCACCTGGGTGGCTCAGTGGGTTAAAGCCTCTGCCTTCAGCTCAGGTCATGATCTCAGGGTCCTGGGATCCAGGCCCTCATTGGACTCTCTGCTCAGCAGGAAGCCAGCTTCCTCCTCTCTCTCTGCCTGCCTCTCTGCCTACTTGTGATCTCTCTCTCTGTGTCAAATAAATAAATAAAAATCTTTTTAAAAAGGGGGGGGCACCTGGGTGGCTCAGTGGGTTAAAGCCTCTGCCTTCGGCTCAGGTCATGGTCTCAGGGTCCTGGGATCGAGCCCCGCATCAGGCTCTCTGCTCAGCAGGGAGCCTGCTTCCTCCTCTCCCTCTGCCTGCCTCTCAGCCTACTTGTGATCTCTCTCTCTGTCAAATAAATAAATAAAATCTTTAAAAATAAATAAATAAATAAATAAATAAATATTAAAAAAAAAAAAGACTGGTATTATTCACTCCAGTATACAGAGAAGTTGGAACCTATTACAGATGAGCAAACTTGTTTTAGGAAAATAAAGTATTATAAAAGTGTAGGTTATTTTCATGTGGCACACAGTGTCTATCTACAACAGTGACTAAGTTGCAAAATGAAGTAGAGTTAAGCAATCATTAAAAATATAAACAAATCATGCCTTAGTATTTCTTTCCTGAACTAGTCAATCATATTTATTATTGAATACTATTAAAATTAAACATTCCTATGTCTAATGGCAGTATTCTCTTAAATAATGTGTATATAATTCAATTCAATAACCATTCACTGATGGCCCATTGGGGATATAGTAACAAAAAGTCAAATAAGGTCTTGCCTCACAGTGGAGCTCACGGTTTGGGAAAGACAGATTTGAAGTACATAAAGAGTATAATAGGCATCACCAAAAGGCACAGTACAGTGTGCCATACAAGCCTCTAGTAGAAGAAATAGAATTAGAGGTTTCACAGAAGGCCTCCCTGAGAAAGCAAGACAGAGATTATTCCTTTTTCCTAGATACATAGTCCAGATAATACCATATCAACTGAATTGGACTGATATGTAAGAGGACAAATTGAGAACTATACTATGTACTGATACATAATATTAATAACAAAAGTAGAAAACACATATCCTTTTAAGCAGGTAAAGGGAAAAACATATGACCAAAGCACTACATAGAAAAGGAAAATCATCCTCTTTCTTTCCTTCCTTTAAGAGCGGTTTACATCTAGGGGAGATCTGATCTGTGGACGCTCAATAAATACAAAATAATGTTCGGAAAAATCATAAAATAAAAAACCTAATGAAATGACAACGAGCTACAGCCAAGTACTTTCACTTAATTAAGCAACGAAGATGATTCATCCACTGAGAACAAATGAAACATGCTTGAACCGTATGTTTAAAACTCCCGCCACATGATGTGCAATAAGGGCCACCCTAAAACGCAAACTTTAAAGTCCCCGACTCACCTGTGCTACTTTCATTCCTGTTGACATTCCCCCTACGGGTGCCTCCTTATCCCAAGAAACATTGACTCGGCATTTGTCAGTATCTATTAGCAAGAAGCTGTAGACATCAATGTTAGCTCCTGAAGGATTCAAATATGAATGCATTCCAGGCTCTACTTTTGTTTTGAACTGCCTCCTGTCATAATATCCCAGTTATAATGGACCAATCCTTAGGGCCCTAAATAATGATTGTTGTGCTGAAAATCCTTAAGTATAAAAGGTCAAAGATGACTAATCTCCCTTTCTGAATAAAGTTTTCTTTCAGAGTTCTTCAAAAGAGGCCATACTAATAGTAAGTATCTTATTCAGGGTCATGTTTACAGGGATATATACAAATGTAAAAATTCAAATAGTACCTTAAGATTAGTATACTTTACTGTCCATATTTTATATCTCAATAAAAAAGAAGAAACAAAGGAGAATATCTAAAACTCGCTGATACAACTTAAAGATATTCCTGTGGCAGAAACATGAGTGAGTAAACTCCCCGATACTCAGGTTTGATGACAGAGTTGGTAGATAAAGAGAACACAAACATAACTGATCTTCAACAGAAATCAGAGAGCTGGGAAGCCTCTAAGCGGACACAGTGGGTTCCATGAAAAGATATGTCAGTTCCTTACCATGAAATGTCTCACCTTTAGGGGTTCATAAGCAGCAAATGTAGCACTGCTCTCCAAGTACTCTTCAGACTCAGTCACGCTCACTGTTACCAGGGTGTGGCCTAAAGATTTGGCTGCTATATGTATACTGGAACAGTGTGTTGGCCCAGGTCTTTGAATACCTGCAAATCAAAAAAACATTACTTCACTAGGGTAATAAACAGTCAGTTCTCAAGGGGATCAGTCTACAGAAATATAAGAATTTTAATGTATTAAAAAACACTTGGGATGCCTGGACGGCTCAGTCATTAAGCGTCTGCCTTCGGCTCAGGTCATGATCCTGGGGTCCTGGGATCCAGCCCCACATCGGGCTCCCTGCTTGGCATTAGGAAGCCTGCTTCTCCCTCACCCACTCCCCCTGCTTGTGTTCCCTCTCTTGCCATCTCTCTCTCTCTCTCTCTCTCTCTCTCTCTCTGTCAAATAAATAAATAAATAAAATCTTTTAAAAAACTCTTGATCTTGCACACTACTAGGCCCCAGTTGTTTATGTCAAATTGATATAAAAATCTGCTCTATTAACAGATATATACCATGTAAGACAGAATTTTATGTTCACTGAGGATACAAATATGAGCAAAGATCCTAACTTCAAGGCATATATAGTTTAGAAGGGGAGAGTGAACATTTACATAAATTAAAGGATTAGTAGAAAATGATAAGCAGTATAGAGGTCTAGAAAACAGAAAGATTACCTAGTTGGAGAGATCAAGGAAGATTTAGGAATGTAGAGGATAGTATCTCGAATTGATGAAAGAACAAAGATAGAAATATAAATGACACACACATGAAGTATATGAAGGAGCTATACAGGAAATTTAACTTAAATAGTTTGTTTAGCTGGAGCCATATATGAAGGAAGCCAAAGTATGAAGTAGTACTTTTTAATGAAAAGTAAATTGGGTTATCTTGTAGAGACCTTGAACGTTAAACTAAAAGGATTTCAGCTCTATTCCACTGGCAGTGAGAAACCTCTCCCATTTTTTGAGCAGGAAAGTAATACTGAAAGTGAGCTTCAGGGACACCTGGGTGGCTCAGGTGGTTAAGTGTCTGGGATCAAGTCCCGCATCAGGCTCCTTGCTCAGCAAGGAACTTGCTTCTCATTCTACCAGCCATTCCCCATGCTTGTGCTCTCTCTCTGTCAAATAAATACAATACATATACAAATAAATACAATAAATCTTTTTTTTAAGATGTTATTTTTTTTTTAAAGATTTTGTTTATTTATTTGACACAGAGAGAGAGATCACAAGTAGGCAGAGAGGCAGGCAGAGAGAGGAAGAAGCAGGCTCCCTGTGGAGCAGAGAGCCCGATGCGGGCCTCGATCCCAGGACCCTGAGATCATGACCTGAGCCGAAGGCAGAGGCTTTAACCCACTGAGCCACCCAGGCGCCCAAGATGTTATTTATTTATTTGACAGAGAGAGAAACAGTGAGAGAGAGAGAGCACAAGCAGGGGCAGAAGGAGAAGGAGAAGCAGGCTTCCTGCTGAGCAGGAGCCTGATGTGGGGCTTGATCCCAGGCCCTTGGCAGAAGCTTAACAACTGAGCCACCAGGCCCGCAAATAAATAAGATCTTAAAAAAAAAAAAGAAAAAAAAAAGAAAAGGTGAGTTTCATGAAGGTCCATCTTATAGCCACAGATTATCAAAGGTGAACAACAGGGGCTGGATGGCTCAGTTGGTTGGGTGGCTGCCTTCCGCTCGGGTCATGATTCCAGGGTCCTGGAATGGAACCCCACATCGGCCTCCCTGCTCAGTGGGGAGCCTGCTTCTCCCTCTCCCTCTGCCTGCCGCTCTGCTTACTTGTGCTCTCTCTCTTTCTGTCAAATAAATAAATAAATAAATAAATAAATAAATAAATAATCTTTTTTTTTTTTTTTAAAGATTTTATTTATTTATTTGACAGAGAGAGAGAGAGAGATCACAAGTAGGCAGAGAGGCAGGCAGAGAGAGAGGAGGAAGCAGGCTCCCCGCCGAGCAGAGAGCCCGATGTGGGCCTCGATCCCAGGACCCTGAGATCATGACCTGAGCCGAAGGCAGAGGCTTTAAACCGCTGAGCCACCCAGGCGCCCTAAATAATCTTTTTTAAAAAGTGAGCAACAGTTAGGAGGATATTGTTATATTCTAGGTGAGAGATAGTGAGGGCCTAAAAATTAGGAGATACATATTAAGAATTGAGAAGAGGAAAGAGATATTACTTAGCAAGGGCAAGGCAGAAGTCCAAGTTATAGATGTATTGCGAGAATTAAAAGAGTTAATATATGAAAAGTATTCAGAACAGAGCCTAGCAAATAGCAAATCCTGAGTGAATGTTACATACATACTACTACTATTACTACTGATTATAAAACAATGGTAATCAGGATCACACAATGACATTCAGTAACAGGAAATGATGTTGGTCTTTATGGGTAGCTTGTTCACGTTCTCCTTTTATTAGAAAAATATACTTTTTTTGAATAAATTTAATAATGGTAGTATATCGATCCTAGAAAGATGAGATATTTAAAGAAAGAGGAAAAGAGCTCAATAGCTTCATGAGCTGAAGGAATGGCCACAACACTTCTCTGAACATGTTATTCAATTGCTGGGCTTTTGTTTCTAAATTACATTATAACGAGGCAGTAAACAGAATAAATAAAAGCTTTGTAAAGAAAGGTAATACGTGAATTTAGACTATCATCTGTAGGTCCTGAGGTGATGACTGGTCCCCTCATTCAATGACAAAGAAAGGAGAAAATAAAAGGCCTACTCTTACCTTCCTTAAGAAGAGTAAAGACTCCCTGCTTATCCATGTTCAGATCCAACAATAAATGAGAACAGTCTGTGAACATGATGACATCTTCATTCTCCTTATTTACATGATACATTGCAATGGGGATTTCTATAATCTGGCCAATCTCCACATCAGCATGAAATGGTAACAGCTCCATTTTATTCAGTTTAAGGACATATATCTGGACAGAAAAAAAAATTAATCTTTCAAGAAAGTTCTGTTACGGGTGCCTGGGTGGCTCAGTCAGTTGAGTGTCTGCCTTTGGCTCAGGTCATGATCCTGGGGTCCTGGGATCAAGTCCCGTGTCGGGCTCCCTGCTCAGTGAGGAGCCTGCTTCTCCCTCTCCCTCTGCCTGCCGCTCCCCCTGCTTGTGCTCACTCTAACAAATAAGTGGATAAAATCTTAAAAAAAAAAATACATCTGTCATCTAACAGAAAAAATACTTTCTAAACACAAGATTTACCATATTATTAACCTTTTTTAAAAAAGATTTTATTTATTTATTTGACAGAGAGAGAGAGAGATTACAAGTAGGCAGAGAGGCAGGCAGAGGGAGAGGGGGAAGCAGGCTCCCCGCTGAGCAGAGAGCCCAATGCCTTTGGCTCTGGTCATGATCTCAGGGTCCTGGGATCGAGGCCCGCATCGGGCTCTCTGCTCCGCAGGGAGCCTGCTTCCTCCTCTCTCTCTCTCTGCCTGCCTCTCTACCTACTTGTAATCTCTCTCTGTCAAATAAAAAAAAGAAAAAGAAAAAGAAACAAGATTGACAAACAAATATGAGACCAGAAATAAAGTTACTATGAAGGTCATATATGTATGATAATGATAAAACACAATAACAAAAATAGATAATATTAAGTATGGAATATATTCCAAGCACTGAGGTAAAACATTATCTCATTTAATTCTGACAGTAACACTCTGAGGTAGATACTATCATTATCCCCATTTTAGAGACAAGGAAACAAAAACATCCATTCAGTAACTTGCTATTAAACGAAGCAGGATTCAACCCAGGTCCAGAAATATTTAAGGAAGATGTACTTCCAGAATGAATTTAAGTATCATTTTCAAATACCCAGTTTGGACTAGAAAGATTTTTAAACATGTTCTGTACTTAAATTTAGACAGCAGTGTCTCAGGGTATGATGATAACTTTGGAGAGTTGTTTACCTTAATTTCTCCATATCGAAAGGGATTTTGTACATCTCGGGCCAAAACAGTACTGTTCCCCCTGACCTGACCTGCAGTCACCACTCCTTTAGTGGTCACCATGGCCACTGTTTCATTAGAAGAGGTCCAAGTGAAGTTGCCACTGCCACCCTCTACCTGTGAAAAAATACAACTTTATATTTAACTGCCAAAGGAAGAAAATGGAATTTAAGTAAAGATGTAAAATCTGGTGAAATAAAGAAATCAGAAATAAATAGGGCGCCTGAGTGGCTCAGTCAGTTAAGTGTCTGTCTTTGGCTCAGGTCATGATCCCAGGGTCCTGGGATCAAGCCCTGCATCAGGTTTCCTGCTCAACAGGGAGTCTGCTTCTCCCTCTCTCAGATCGTGCTCTCTCTAAAATAAATAAATAAAATCTTAAAAATAAGTAATAAGATAATAATAAAACTATATAGCAAATTATTTCTGGATATATTAAGAAGCTGTGATGCAGGGTGTCTGGTCGGCTCAGTCGGAAGAGCGTGTGACTCTTCATCTCAGGGTCATGAGTTTGAGCCCCATGTGGGGTGTACAGATTACTTAAATAAATAAAACTTTAAAAAAAAGAAGCTGTGATGCTATAGTAAAGTAGCTAAATGGGCAAGGAAATTAAAAGGAGGTTATGTAATTGGAAGTATCACAAAATGTCAAAAAGAGCACAGGGGAGCTTGACAAAAACTTTACAAAAGTCACAAGTAAAGGATACATGGAAGAGAGACAGAAAGTACGGCAAGTCTTATCACGATGATAGTACTCAAGAACATGACATGATTATCACCAGAAACTGAATTATATTATTTGGATTAGGAGGAAATAAAAATTAACATTAACCAAATTTTAATAAATTAAGTTAAAAGAGAAACTGACTTAACTCTGTAAATTTTCATATAATAGGACACCATACCTGCACTTTACACCGATATAATATTCCCACAGGATGATGAGGAAATGCCACGAAGTTGGGTGTAAGCTTGATAGGAAAATAAATCTTCACTTCTTGCTGATGTATGATTGGAAATTTTATAGGCTGAATATTTTTGTTCTATAAGAGCCGGAAAAAGAGGAACAAAATAAATTTTGTAAGGACTGTTTTTATAATCCATTCATATTCAAAGCATCAGCAAAATGGTGTGCTAATGAATTACTCAACCAGTTTCTTTCTATAAAAGAAGTAAGTAAATGTTCCTATCATGAGGGATGCCCAGGTGACTCTGTCAGTCAAGTGTCTGACTCTTGATTTAGCTCAGGTCATGATCTCAGGGTTGTGTGATTAAGCCCCATATCACACCCCATGTTCAGCAGGGATTCTGTGAGGATTCTCCCTCTCCCTCTGCCCCTCCCCTCACTCACACACACTCTCTCTCTCAAATGAATACATAAAATCTTAAAAAAAAAACCCATATGATTTCTTTTTTTTTTTAAGATTTTTTTTTTTATTTGACAGAGAGAAAGAGCACAGCAGGGGGAGCAGCAGGCAGAGGGAGAGGGAGAAGCAGGCTCCCCACTGAGGAGGGAGCCCGATGTGGGACTTGAGTGGGGCTTGATCCCAGGACCCTGGGAGCACGACCTGAGCTAAAGGCAGAGGCTTAACAACTGAGTCACCCAAGTGTCCCACCATATGATCATTTCAGTAGACACAGAAAAAGCATTTGAAAAAGTACAACATCCATTCATGATAAAAACCCTCAAAAAAGTGGGTGTAGAGGGAACAAACCTCAACATAACAAAGGTTGTTTATGAAAAACCCACAGCTAACATCATCCTTAATGGGGAAAAACGTGAGAACTTTTCCCCTAAGGTCAGAAACAAGACCAGGATGTCTTCTCTCCCCCCTTTTTTTTTTTTTTTTTTAACGGTTTTATTTATTTATCTGAGAGAGAGCTCAAGCAAGAGATCACAAGCAGGGGGAGTGGCAGACAGAGGGAGAAACAGGTTCCCAGCTGAGCAGGAAGCCCAACACAGGGCTTGATCCCAGGACCCCGAGATCATGATCTGAGCCAAAGGCAGAAACTTAACTGTCTGAGCCACCCAGGCACCCCTCTCACCACTTTTTTTCAACATAGTACTAGAAGTAGTAGCCACAGCAATCAGACAACAAAAAGAAATAAAAGGCACCAAAATTGGTAATGAAGTAAAACTTTCACTATTTGCAGATGATATGAGAAAACTCAAAAGACTCCACCAAAAAACTGCCAGAATTGATAAATGAACTCAGTAAAGTTGCAGGATACAAAATCAATGTACAGAAATCTGTTCATTTCTTGGGAAGCCTGGGTGACTCAGTTAAGTGTCTGCCTTAAGGTCAGGTCATGATCCCGGGGCCCTAAGATCAAGCCCCATGTTGGGCTCCCTGTTCAGTGGGGAGTCTGCTTCTCCCTCTGCCCCTCACTCCGCTCATGTTCTCTCTCTCTCTGTTTCTCAAATAAATAAATAAAATCTTGGGCGCCTGGGTGGCTCAGTGGGTTAAAGCCTCTGCCTTCAGCTCAGGTCATGATCTCAGGGTCCTGGGATCGAGCCCCCCATCCGGGCTCCCTGCTCAGTGGGGAGCCTGCTTCCTCCTCTCTCTCTGCCTGTCTCTCTGTCTACTTGTGATCTCTGTCAAAGTAAATAAATAAAATCTTTAAAAAAAGAATTAAAAATAAATAAATAAAATCTTAAAAAAAAAAGACACTATGGAGACACACTAAGAAATGGGTTTGAGAGATATTGAGAACTGACATGGCATTTAATTTTGTACTGAATGTGGCAGAGGAGGGGAAGGAAGAGTCAAGGACCACCCTTGGGGTTCTATCTTAAACAACCAAATGAGGGCGCCTGGGTGGCTCAGTGGGTTAAAGCCTCTGCCTTCGGCTCAGGTCGTGATCTCAGGGTCCTGGGATCGAGGCCCGCATCGGGCTCTCTGCTCTGCAGGGAGCCTGCTTCCTCCTCTCTCTCTGCCTGCCTCTCTGCCTACTTGTGATCTCTCTCTGTGTCAAATAAATAAATAAAATCTTTAAAAAAAAAAAAAAAAAACCACAACCAAATGAAAGGATCCATGGAGAAAAAGGGAGTCTGGGAGATGGAAATAATTTGGCAGCTATTAAAAGCGAGAAACTCGGGGTGCCTGGGGGCTCAGCTGTTAAATATCATGATTCCAGGATCCTGGGATGGAGTCCCGCATCAGGCTCCTTGCTCAGCAGGAGGCCTGCTTCTACCTCTCCCACTCCCCCTGCTTGTGTTCCGTCTCTCACTGTGTCTCTCTGTCAAATAAATAAATAAATAACATCTTAAAAAAAGAAGAAAGAAAGAAAGGCTCATGCATTTTAGAGACAGCAGAAACAGATTACTTTATCCTTCTATTTTTTTTTCATACTTTATCCTTTTACCCAGTAATTTCATTTCTGGCATTATGCCATATGAAAATTAACCAAAAGAAAAATACTTGTACAAAGAATCCCAGTTATGGCATTTACAAGAGTGAAAAATGTAAATAATGTAAAAAGTTCATTGTTAGTGGCATGGTTAAATAAATTGATATATGAACCCTCTGGATTTTCAGACTAGAAAGTACTCTATGTAAGCCTGACAACACAAGAAAATGTGCACATGAAATAATTTTTTAAAGGAGCTTCAAATGGTATATGTACACAATGACCACAAATGCAGAAATAAGCAATAACAAAGACTGCAACAGAAAATCTGTACACGTGTAAACTACCAAGTGTAATGTTTATCAGTTTCTTTTTCATTTTTATGAAAGGTTGGGTGGATTATGCCATGTATCTGCCTACAAATCAACAAGTCAGCCAAGCCTCATCAGTGTTCTTGGGATTCAAAGACTGTCCTTTTAATTCATACCTGGTAAATGATGGAAGTCAGGGATGCATTTATCACTACGACACCACTTTTCAAGGCTTTTACTACGTGGTAAGATCCATTCACAGTAGTGAGTTGCTCTTCAAAGTACTCCCTTAGGAACTGGTACCTAATCCTGAGATTCTGAAAATCAGCCCAATAGCAACACAAAATTGAGATGTTTGTTTTTTTCCCTACAGCCATCTTAATTTCAAGGCATTAAAAAAACAAAATAAAAACTGTGGCTATGTACTCTGAGGATAAATAACAACAAAACATTTCCTCATGGAAATGCTAAGTTGGAAAGATGAAATTTTAAAATGGTACTTGAAAGATCCATTAATGGCAAGTGATCAGAAATAGAGTCAAAGTTTATATAAATTTTGGTATAATTTTTGCCATTCCATAAGTTGACATTTTTCAGGGGAAAAAAGCCAACAGGGCACAGGAGGGTGAGTGCAGCACTGGCGTCTGGGACGTCATGTTCCTCATGTTCCTCGCACCACTGCCAGACAGAAGTGACCAGCTCTGAGGGAGTCCTGGAAAGAGACACCCTCCAAAGTGTTCTGGCCTTCTCTTCAACTATTTCCTATAATTCTGGCCAAATTATATATTTCACTTCCAGTTTAGCTTTCCTAAAGGACAGAACTATTTAATAACCATAATAAAGTAGCAACTTGATTTTTTTTTTAAGTAGTAACTTTAAAAGTAAAGTCTGGAAGCAAAAAAAAAAAAAAAGGCTTCCTAGTCAGAAAGGTGGCCCATTCAAGAAGTTATCCAAACATGGGACTAGAAAAATACAAAAGAGACACTCACATCTGAAATGTAGACCTTTGTACTGCTTTTATCAAACACTTCTACTGTAATGACATACACCTGTCCCACCTCTAGACTCCATCGGTCTCCAGGTTGAACTGTGAAACCTGTATACAAATCAAGAAGCAAAAATATCAGAAGAAGCCATTCATTTTCTACAATGAATTAAAAAATACAAACTTATAAAAACTATTCAGTGAGCAAAACTCGCTAATAGATGGAGATGGTTTCCAAAGTTGATCCTTTAGTTCCCTCCATCAAACTGAATAATTTGGGATTCTAAACATCCTGGCTTAATTTAGTTCATCTCAGGTATAAAGAAACACTCTCACATCTGTATACAAAACAAACCACAATTTTGCTCATTCCTAATGTGTCAGGCAAAGTCTCCGCTTCTCTCAGTCAGACCAATCTAACATGACCTAAGGATATTAGTAGTCTTTTTTTCTTTGTAAAAAGTCTCTTTTTCTAACCCAACATTGTATCACGTGGGTCTTCATATTTTTTCACAATCTGTTTCAGGATGCTTCACTCTTGCAGACAGCATGGAACCATAACAATGCAAGAAAACATGTCAAAGGAAGGTTAAATTTGAAGGTTCAAGAAGCGCTCTAGTTTCTAATGCACTCATTTTAATGAAATAGTTAAAGCTATTCAGCTTTCTGAACATCATTACTGAAAAATACCTAAAAATCCAGGAGCGCCTAGGTGGCTCTGTCGGTTGGGTGACTGATTCTTATTTCAGCTCAAGTCATGATCTCAGGGTTGTGAGATCAAGCCCCGAGTTGGGTTCTGAGCTAGGCATGGAGCCCGCTTAAGATTCCCTCTTTCCCTCTCCCTCTGCTCCTCTTTCCTCCCACCTCTCTCTAAAAATAAATACATACATACATACATACATACATACCTAAAAACCCAGGCTCCACAACATATATGGTGCAATTTGGGAGTCCAGACACAGATCGCATATGGACATCTTAATTTTTGCTTAAGGAAATCATATGAACCAGAGTTGGGTGAAAAGACAAATGTGAGCTACCAAAGAAAAAAATAATAAATGCACAAACAGAAACAAACAAAAATCCTATCTTTTATTATCCTTTGGAAAGCAAAAACTTTTTTTTTTTTTTAAAGATTTTGTTTATTTATTTCACAGAGGGAGAGAGATCACAAGGAGGCAGAGAGGCAGGCAGAGAGAGAGAGGGAAGCAGGCTCCCCGCTGAGCAGGGAGCCCGATGCGGGCCTCGATCCCAGGACCCTGAGATCATGACCTGAGCCGAAAGCAGAGGCATTAACCCACTGAGCCACCCAGGCGCCCGGAAAGCAAAAACTTAAATGTGTACGTTTCTGAGAAGAATCTGAGGGACTCAGTCATAATAGGAATCAGGTATTCTTGAATTTCAAATTTAAGGGAAATGGAATGATACAAAAAAGATCACTCTCCATGCTTTTAATATTCATTTAGCTGTAGAACTCTTTCTCCAAGTAAATTCTTACATAAGGGACCCATTATGGAAAGCAGGACAAATTGGCATCACTCTGGCTGTTGGAATGAACAGTTGTGATGATAGGGGAGGGAGGGGAATGACTTGCCATCCCGCCCCGTAATTTGCCTCGGGCTCTGCAGACAGTTTTTTTTTTTTTTTTTTTTTTTT
>LNAC01000633.1:774184-785109 GCA_002007465.1 Ailurus styani | reverse complement strand
CCCCCTCAGCTCACCTCCTCCCTCCCTATGCCCCCCTCAGCTCACCTCCTCCCTTCCTTATAACCCCTTCAGCTCACCTCCTTGAGTTTATCTGTTAGAATCTTTATCTCTTCCTCATATTTGTCTTCCTTTTGAGAGTACTGTAAGAGAAATAGAATCAAAGTTTCAGAGTGGAAGTTCCTCACACAGCCCCTACCCCCTGCCACATTCACTCTTACAGTGAATATCCTCTTGGATTTAACATGCTGAATGGCCCATGAGAAAAAGAGCAAGGCCCATTTCTAGACAACAGATTAGAGTCTTGATACCCTCAGATTAGAATCCTCCAGACCTCTATTTTTAAAAATGGACCTACGCTTTCATCTTATTCAGATCAACCCAAGGAGGTGTTTTTCCTTCCTCCTATTTAATGAGCAGGTATAGCGACACCCCGAGGCCACATGGCTGAAACAGTCCCAGGTGATGGTAAAGACGAGTCCTCTGTCTTGATTGCTTATTAGGTCTCAGATCTACTATTTGATATCCCTATCGGCCTGCTAGAAAACCCCTTAGGAGCCATGATTATTGCTATTTCGCACAGTGGTATCAGCCTGAGGAGAACATGACCCCAAGCACCTGAGGCCACGAAGTAATTTTTCACTAAGGAAATCAAAGTGCACAGGGAATAGCATTAAACCCAGAATCGGGATGACAAGGACACATCTCACTTGGTTATATAAGGAATGGGTTTCTCCAGTCTTTCATCATGGGCAGGGCTGGGCCCAGGCCCCAAAGCCTGTCACCATCACAACCAGCCCCTACCTTCTCCGCCTGAGCCTCAAGAGACTTGAGGTTGTTGGTGACATTCTTCAGCTCCTCCTCCAGCTCAGAACACTTACTGTGAATGTTTTAAATACCGCAGGAGAGGAAAGGGGAAGAAGGAGAGAATAAAAAAAAAGAGAGAGAGAGACACACAGACGTGAATTGAACCTATATGTAGAGAGAGCTAGAAGGCACACTGGGGAAAAGAGAAGTTCCCGGGTCACCGGAGCAAGTGTCAACCCTCCTCCCTCTACCACAGAGCATGTCAGAAGCTGGGCCCTCCTGGGCTAGGACTTAGGGTGTTTGGGAACTAAGCGAACACCTGAGAGAAATCCCTAGCAGAAACAAGTCCTAACTGCTGGCTGGGGTGGAGGTGGGAACAGAGGCCCAGCCCAAACAGTCCCCAGATCACCCGCGGGAGGGAGTGGCCCTGTGGAGAGGTGGTGAAGCAACTAGGGAAGAGAGGAAAGGTGCTGAGTAAGTGGGAAAGAATGGAGCATTCCATGAAGAGATGAGAAAGCACTCAACAAATCAACCAGTGGAGGGGAGGCAGCTGCCAAACAAACAGAAAAACGGAACAGAACGGAAGCACACCACACCCCCGGAAGCTCGCCGCGGGGCTACCGGCGACAGTACCTTTTCTTCGGCAGCACTCAGACACTTGAGGTTCTGGTCCATCAGTCTGATCTGCTCATCCATCTCCCGGCAACGGCTGTTAGTGACAGTCACAGGGGTCGCACAAGCCAGGTTGTGGGGAGGGAGAAAGGTCAAAAAGGACACAGCAAGGAGACAAGCAGCAAAACGTGAGGGGGGGGCGGTTGTTGTTGGTTGTTGTTGTTTTTGTTTTTCCAAAAAATGGGAAGAAAACACCACCATGGTCATGCTATGTCATGTCTGGGAGAGGGGAATACAAAGGAAGCACGAATACATGCGCGTCAGTTAGCACTGCCTTTGTTACGCAAGGCCCAGAAAGTGCCAACAGGGGAGCACTTCCTATATGCCCTTGCCCTCAAGTTCCCCGGACTGGCAACGTGGTAAAAAAAAGAGATCACAAGTCTCAGTGCCTCAAGGACAAAGAGACTCCGGGTGGGATGACCCTATAAGGTCTGCAAGGTAACTGTTCGCCGTACGTTAATTAGTCTTTATTTGCCCTCCATCTGCAAACCTTCCCTACAAGAAATAAAGGAAGTCTCATTTGTCACCTGTCACTAATCAAGAGAGTTAGAAAAGCCCACAGCCATTCTCAGGGGCTAAAAAAAGCCCACTCTCTAGGCCCTGTTTAACAAGGTTGAAGGAATGCTAGTTTATTCACATTAATGCGCAAGCCAAAGGGAAAGGGACAGAATGGTATGGCAAGATTTGGGGAGCAAGATACTCACGACTCTGCCAGCTCAGCTCGTTCCTCTGTGCGTTCCAAGTCCCCCTCAATAATCACCAACTTCCGAGCCACCTACAGAAGACCCCGTACAGCTCAGTGAAGCAAAGAGGAAGCCACTTCCCTCTACGACGACTCTTTTTCAGAAACCCAACGACACTGAAGAGGACAAACACAAGGCACGGTACCTCTTCATACTTCCGATCTGCCTCTTCTGCAATGTGCTTGGCCTCTTTGAGTTGGATTTCCTGGAGTTCCATCTTTTCTTCATCTTTTAAGGCTCGGTTCTCAATAACCTTCATACCTCTGCCAAAGACAACAAGACAAATGTGGCACCAACAAACTGGGGAGACAGACCACCAGCTCCACCCCGAGGGACCCCAAATGGCACCTTCTGAAGCCCACCCCTCTCTGCCTACCACCCAGAAAGAACGCCCACAGCACCCCCCACCTCGGTTTGTTTGTTTTAATACTTCTTGAAAAAAATAAACTTTGGGGCGCCTGGGTGGCTCAGCTGGTTAAGTGTCTGCCTTTGGCTCAGGTCTTGATCCCAGGGTTGTGGGATCAAGTCCCGCATCAGGCTCCCTGCTCAGCAAGGAGCCTGCTTCCCCCTCTTTGTGCCGATCCCCCTGCTTGTACGGTCTCTGACAAATAAAATCTTAAAAAGATAAATAAATTTTTAAAATAATACACCGTTAATATTAGTATTTAAGTATACAGTTTAAGGACACAAAGTAAGCCTTCCCATGTTTACTCCTGCTCAACAAACTCTTCATAACCCTTCCAGAAGGGTTTTATATAGATAAAACCCCAACAAACCTCACCCCCACTTCCCCACACACCAGAACAATCATATACTACCCAGTTCTGCAACATGTTTTCTTCACTTTCAAGAATTTGGGACACTATTCTGTACCAGTATAGACTGCCGCATTTCTCATTTTCATACCAGCACTGTGTCAACGTATTCTGATAGAGCATTTTCGATTCTGAAAGCCTTCCTCTGACCTCATGTGTGTCATCACACACCTTTGCTCTGGTTTAACTTACGGTGGCAAGAAGCCAATCAGCTGTTTTCACCAAAGATGAGTTTTCATGTGGTTCAAGGACGGTGGTTCTCAACTATGGACACACATTATCGGACGAACTTTATTTTTTTTTTTAAGATTTTATTTATTTATTTGACACACAGAGAGAGATTACAAGTAGGCAGAGAGGCAGGCAGAGAGAGAGGAGGAAGCAGGCTCCCTGCTGAGCAGAGAGCCCGATGCGGGCCTCGATCCCAGGACGCTGAGATCATGACCTGAGCCGAAAGCAGAGGCTTTAACCCACTGAGCCACCCAGGCGCCCTATCGGACGAACTTTAAAAACATCAACACCCAGAGCCCTCTCGCAATGACTCTCACTGAACGGGGTGGAATTCCAGGCATTATGATATTAACTCCCCTATGATCCCCACCCCTCACTCCCATGCTTCTAATGGTGTAGCAGAGGCTGACAGAGCTTATTCCACACTCATTGCTGGGCTCCAGCTCCAGAGCTCCTGACTCCTAGATCAGGGGTAAGGGCTGAGAAACTGAATTTCCACCAAGTTCCCAGCTGCTGTTGGGCTGGGAGCTCACTCTGAGAACCACTGCTTTAGGGGGACTAACCTCACTTAAAAATTAAGTCTATGATTCACTCAGTGGAGGCCATCCTGGTGACCCTATTTAAGAGTCATTAGATCAGGGGCGCCTGGGTGGCTCAGTGGGTTAAAGCTTCTGCCTTTGGCTCAGGTCATGGTCCCAGGGTCCTGGGATCAAGCCCCGCATTGGGCTCCCTGCTCAGCAGGGAGCCTGCTTCCTCTTCTCTCTCTGCCTGCCTCTCTGCCTACTTGTAATCTGTCTCTGTCAAATAAATAAATAAAATCTTAAAAAAAAAAGTCATTAGATCAGTTTATAGGGTAATACCAATAACCAAAGTTCACAGTGCCCAGGTAACCCTTAATCTGCCTTCAGGTGAAAAGAATACGCAGAATAGAAACAAATAGATAAATTACTATTTTAATATGTTAACTAAGTGGAATTTAAGTACAAACTTGGGGGGGTGGAGCGGGGAGCAGGACTGTAAGGAACCCTCCCCCGAGTGTCCTGTGCTCCTGAAAACCGCACTCCATCAGACTCGTCTACACACCTCTCGCTCTCATCAGCAGCTTTCTCCGCTTCCTCCAGCTTTTGCAGGGCAGTGGCCAGGCGCTCCTGGGCGCGGTCCAGCTCCTCTTCAACCAGCTGGATCCTACGGTTCAAGGAGGCCACTTCGGCCTCGGCCTGTGTTTGAACAAAAGAATGGGAAGGAGAAGCAGAGCTGACTAAGATCGGAGTGCCAGGGAGCCAGGGCCCAGCACAACACCTGTCTTCACGAAGATGCGGACATGACGACACGGACACCCATTTCCTCCCTTTCCCATCAGCAGATGTCCATGTGCTCCAGGGGAGCATGTTTTAAAACTTAGTTCCTTGCCCAGTGCCAGTTAGGGCTACCTCCTTCCTGGACTCAGGTTAAACTCCCGAACACACCAGTGTCAGCAGAGGTGGCCCGTGAAGGGTCCCTTCTGCCTGAACTCTGGCTTAGAAGGGAGTTCCACTCTTTAGCAACTTTCTTCTAAGTATCTCATAAAGTGAAAAAAGAAGTAAGCAAAGTTTCTTAAACAGGGAATTTTGGATTATCTATTAATTTACTCCTTAACCCAAGTTGTTAACCCTCCAAGGACCTTATCCTAACATACCAGGAGGATCACTAGCCAAGAGAAGGTTTTTCAGAGTAACAGTCCAGACAGAAAGCAAAAGGATGCAACACTGGGACACCTACCCTCCCAACCCTGCGACCGGCTCCCCATTCCCACCTTCTCCAAGGTGACCGCAAGGAGCTCTTCTAGCTAAAATCTAGCCTGATGACATACCCAAAGAATGGAGGGCAGGAGAGAACGTTTCCTCCATGTCCACCCCCACTCCTGCAAATTTCTGAACCGCGACTCCTTGCTACTGCTGGAGTCACCCCTCAGCTTCGCCCTCCTCACAACTTGTGACAGTCCTCTCCCGGCCTCAAGCACAGGCCAGAACTCAAGCCATCCCATGCCTCCTCCTCGACAATGGAGTGAAAAACAAGGCAAGGAGGCAGCCTCCATGTGCACGAATTCTCCTGGCAGAAAAGCCTCCCTCTGAGGACTACCTTTCCCCTCCGCACATCTTTACTGGGGGCAAGCGCACTGGCTGCCGCAAGTATACCAAGAATTTAATCTGCTCTGCAAGCTACCCAGTTCAGATGCTTATCCAAGTGCTCGGTTAACGTGATCTCTCTACAGTCCAGATTGTGTCTGAATTCTATTACCCTGATTTCCTCCCAGCACTCAGGGGTGGGAGCAGCTACAGAAATAATCTGGGCCACAGTCCCTATAGGGAGGAAGACAGCCAAAAAACTCCCGTTAAGAATCAGGCTATTTGGGGGCGTCTGGGAGGGGGGGGCAGCCCGCAGCTCAGTCAGTTAAGCATCCAACTCTTGATTTTGGCTCAGATCTCAAGCCCCACCTCAGGCTCCGGGCTGGGCGAGGAGCCTACTTGGGATTCTCTCTCCCTCTACTCCTTCCCTCACACTCTCACTCTCAAAAACAAACAAAACAAAACAAATCAGGTTATTTGGCACAAAAATTTCCAAATACAAACACAGGAGGTTCAAAGTAAAACACGGTCTGGTTGAGACTATATAACCACCAAGCCCCAGGAGAAAAGTAATAAGGAATCCACATAAACTGGACTTACTAAGAAACCATTTGTGTCTCTAACTATACTATTCAAAATACCACAAAAACAAGTATTCTCTGATCCTGTCTCTTCCAGGAAAACAGATGTCCCGTGTCCTCCAGGACGAGACACACTGCACCTCACAAGTTCAAAAAGGCCACCAGGTCAACATTACGAGAACAAGTCAAGCTACCAGACAAGAACTATAAAACACAGCCAGTGCAATGACTTACCCCATCTCCCCCCCTTCAAATGCCTAGAACAACCAGGGCGGGGGTGGGGGGACCAGATTTGGAAGAAGCTCATAAAATCTGAGTCCCCATCCAGCTCACCAGCAGTTACCCCAACCGAGTAGAAGAGAACAGGCTACGGGGGCGGGGTGTAGTTTCCATGACAACAACCTGGCTCGGGCAGTTTCTCCCACAAATCAGCATTTACAATAGAATTCTTAGCAAGACTGAAAAGGGAGGAGAAAACACATCTTGGTGCCCTCACAAGAGCATATGCACAGGGAACGAGCCTGTATCAAAAGCAGAACCGGACACGGGTGTCCCAGCAAAAGCTGGGGGGGGGGGGCGACACATGGACACTGTTCTCTTTTTTCTCCTCCCACAGAGGATCAGTTCTCTTTACAATGAAACAGAAGTTTGCAGAATCAAAATCTGTTACTGTGGCTAAGGAATAAGGAAAGACTCTTCCCTCAAGCCAGAACCTATGTACAACGCCTGTCCCTTCCAGATCTATCAACTCCTGCAAGACATTGGATGGGACTAACTTCTGCAAACCAGAAAGGGAAAAATGAAACCTTACACTATTCCAATCACCCTAGGGTTGGCATGTCCAGATACGGTTTTGAACTTTCAGCCCACCTACCTCTGCCCCGCCTAGAGGATACCTCTGAGGTCTTTTTTTTAGAAAATAATAGGATTCTCCATCGTCCAGGAAGCTGGGATCCCAAGGGAGGAGGAGGGACACAGCAGCAATTTGCTCCGTGGAAGACGGCTGCTCACAGCTTTCACTATGAAATGAGTTTGGCTTAAATGCGACCATTCTCCACATGGAAGAGAGTCCCCAGGCACAGTACACGCCTCAAGACCACTGAGCTGGGCGCCTGGGTGGCTCAGTGGGTTAAAGCCTCTGCTTTCGGCTCAGGTCATGATCTCAGGGTCCTGGGATCGAGGCCCGCATCGGGCTCTCTGCTCAGCAGGGAGCCTGCTTCCTCCTCTCCCTGTCTCTCTGCCTGCCTCTCTGCCTACTTGTAANTACATAAAAATCTTAAAAAAAAAAAAAAAAAAAAAAAAAGACCACTGAGCTGACAGCACTGGGGCTCGGAGGCAGATCAGGGCCAAGGACAGAAGGGGATTAGCCTAAATCTGGCATTCTGCCACTCTGGGGTTTCTCTTTTTAGAAAAAAAGTCATAGATGAAATTCAAAGGAAACCAGTAATGGAAAAGTTAGGAGTGAGCCCATTAGTGAAGGGCTGCTCCGGTTCACTGTGTTCACAAATCGATCTCCCCAGGGAGACACTGCATCCTTAGGGACTTTAAATTCACCAAGGGGGAGGCAAGTTGGGGGAAAGGGAGCACAGCTATCTGCCCCAGAGCAAACAAAGGTGGAGTCTAAGCTCAGGCACTCAGAGCAAAGGGTTATTCGCCTCTCCCCTATGAGTGTGTGCTCTAATGTGAAGGGGAGAGAAAGGTGACCAGCAGGAAAGTAGATCTAAACCAAAGAAAGCTGATAAAGGCTGTTGTGTTGTCCACCAGACCCCACAAACAGGAGAGCCGCACAACAGCCGGGCATTCTAACTCCTCCAGAGATGAGGAACTGGGTGTAAAGCCACAATCAAAACTGCTGTTTTAAAGCCCATTTACTTTTTCAATAATATCCCTCCATTTTTTAGACTGGGGGGGGTGGGGGGAGGAATACCAGAACAAGTTATGAGAGCGGTATTAAAAACAGATAAGATGAACTATACAAAAATGATTAAAATAGTAAGTTTTATGTTACGTGTATTGCTACTACCACCAAAAAACCAGTAAGGAAAAACACCGCATTTGAGTTTTATGTTTATGGCCACTGTTGAAGTTTAGCAAGAACTGCAGAAGAGATTCCAAATCGAAAGTATACTTGAGGGGCGCCTGGGTGGCTCAGTGGGTTAAAGCCTCTGCCTTCGGCTCAGGTCATGATCCCAGGGTCCTGGGATCAAGGCCCGCATAGGGCTCTCTGCTCATCGGGGAGCCTGCTTCCTCCTCTCTCCTCTCTCCGCCTGCCTCTCTGCCTACTTGTGATCCCTCTCTCTGTGTCAAACAAAAAAAAAAATTTTTAAAAAATTAAAAAAAAAAAAAAAAGTAAGTATACTTGACACAGTGCTATAATGTAAAAGGTCAATCTCTGGGCTGAAAGCAGAAAAGAAAGGTGGACCCCAGAACAACACCAGACTCGGCTTTGGATTCTTCCAGCTTCCCAAGAAAGAGTGAATGTTCACACAAAGCAACCAGAAATATAATTAAGTGACAATCCCACTAACAGCATGAGATACCATCAGGGAGTGCTGAGTTTCTAGCTCCAGAGGAGGGAGGAGCCTGCAAAACCCACATTCCAGAATGCCCTCAGAGGATAACAGGTAGCTCAAGCACCCCCTCCCTCCCCAGGGGTGTCTCCTCAAGAGGAGTTCAAAGTTTGCCAGAGCAGAAAGTTAAACAGTTAAGCTCCCTCAAGCTGGGAAGTAGAAAGATAGTGGTTTCATCAATATTTAACTATCAGCCTATTTCCCCATCTGAACTTCCTCACTAGACCTCAACTCTCAACTCAGTATGCAAATTTTCAGGCTCTGAGAAAAGAAACAGCTTAAGAAACATCTGAAGCTGCTCACTCTGCTGCCTTTCACCCCAGAATCACCAAGGAAGAATGGGGGGGGGGGCGGGGAGACAAACTTTCCTGCAAGGAAAATTACCCAATCCTGGGGGGAGTAGGGAGGGGGAGATGGGGCATCACCCTCTCTAGCCGTGTTCCCGGGATGCGCATACTTGAATGTTGAGCCCAAGACTGCAGCTCAACACGTGGCTACTTCCTTAAAAGCCATCCTGCCTTCTCTTTAAGGGGATCTAGTCTCCAGAACAAAGGAGATGAAAAAGTGTCCCTAGTCATAAAGAGTCACCCAGCCGGTCCATCTCACTTGAATTGATAATTAGCATAATGAATGGGGGAAAATCCCCTGAGAAAAAGGTGACCAAGGAAGACAAACTCCCAGCATTTCCATGCCCAGTTATAAAAAGAAAAGGGTATTCTAACAATTTTTATGTATTAGCTTAGTGGGCAGCTGCCAGAACAATAATAATTCTAAGCCAGTGGGGGGAGGAGGGGGAATTTTTTTTTTTTAACCGGAAAAGAACAAGGAATACCAATAAACCACAAAAGTTCTTCATTGAGTCTTCGAATTTTAGCAACAGTTTTCTTTCCGGCCTCAAGATCCGCCAAAACCAAAGCCTGAACTCAGGTCCTCTCCACCCCCGAGATGCACCCTACCCCCTGGAAAACCTGATGGCTTCTGAAAACTAAAGCGGTTTCACCAATCACCACTCATTCCACCAACGTTTTACGTTCCAACTTTCTGAGGAGCAAATACTAATCTCTAACCCCCACCACCACCACCGTGGAGGGTGATAGGGACAGAAACAGAGTAACACCACGAGAGGCCACTTGGAACTCGTTACTTTGTCTGCATCAACCACACGACCGGGGTCGACCAGAACCCTGGACAGAAACTGGCCTCCACCGATTCCCCGCCACACAAACTGGCTTATCAGCTGCGCTTGGAAGAAGGGTTCTTAACCGGTTCAGCTTGCACTGATTACACTTCGGCAATGAAGGCCCGAGCCTGGCAGAAGTCCCTGCCTTCCAGGTCACCACGGATAGGGCCCGGCGAGTTTTGCTGGCTCGTCCATTTGCACTAACACAGCGAGTGAGGCACCAGCTCGTCCTCTGCTCCTGCACGTCGATTGAGAGAGTGGGTTTTGCAGTTGCCCCGATAAGAGGAAAGAGCCCAGGCCGGAGGATGGGAGGCGGTGCTGCGGCCTCAGCCTCCTCCGGGGAGGGCACCGCGCTTCCTCTCCGCCGACTGCTGCCTCATTTCCTGAGCAGGAGGAAGGAGCGGAAAAGCTGCCAGCAGGCCAGGCCGGGGGCTTTCCGGCGGTTCCCACCCCCACCCCCCACCCGGGCACAGTCCGTTGGACCCGGCCCCTCCCAGACGAGGGGAGCACCCACCTACTCTCACCCGTGGGGCCGGAAACCTCTAACGAGCGAGCAAATTCCGCACCGCTCCCCGCCCTCCTCGGAGCAGTGGGGGAGAGAGAGGCCGCGGAGCCCCTCCCCCGGCCGCGCCTGACTCCGAGGGACTGAATGAATGAGCCGGGAGAGGAGGAGGAAAACCACTTCCCCGGCCCGGAGAGACTCCGCTCCCTCAGAGGTCACGCCCGCTCCCCCGAGCACCCGGGTCCCCCTCGTCCGCCTCAGGGCCACCGCGGCTGGGCCCCACCCCTCCTCCCGGCTCCAACTTCATCTCCGAGCCCGCCGGCGCCGCAGACCCCGCTCCGCCGCGAAACGAGGGCCCCCATCCGGGGTCCCAGCCGCTGCAGCGCCTGCTCTCCCTCGCGCGCCTCGCCCCTCCGTACCTGCCCCCGGGCCCGCCTCTCCCCTTCCACTTCCCGCTGCAGGCGCTCGGCCCGCTCCTCTGCGTCATCGGCTTGCTGCTGCAGAACCTGGATCTTGCGCTTCACCGCCTCGATGGTGGTGATCCCGGCCATGGTGCCCACCCAGCCCCTGCTCGCGCTCGGCTTCCTGCCTCCTCCGCTCGGCGCTGCAGCCGCTTCTCACCCCCACTTCCGCCTGCTCCGCCCTGAAATACCGGAACTCGCCCACCCGCCCGGATGTGACGTCGCCGCCGCGCCCTGCCGCGCGGGGCCACGGGAAGACAG
>LNAC01000633.1:762099-773562 GCA_002007465.1 Ailurus styani | reverse complement strand
CCGCAGCCTCCTTTCCGGGTCGGCCGGGGCTCCTCTGCCCCCGCCTGAAAGCCAGCGACGCGGCGCCGGGGTGGGAGGAAAGGCCGGGCCGACGGCTCGTCCCGCGGGGCTCGTCGCGAGCGGCTGTCCCGGTTGCGCAGCGCGGTTCCCGGCCTCGCCGCGTCTCTCCGTGCGGGTGGGAAGCGGCCCTCGAGCGCCGCTCGCGGTGCCGGAGCCTTCGTGCCGCCGCCGCGGGAGGCCGCTCCGGGGTGAGCTCCCCGGGTTCCCGGCCGCCTGCGCTGCGGGGCCCTGAGCGCTGTTCAGGACCTAGAAGCTGCCTCGACGGGCACGGCCATGCGGGACTTGGGGAAGCACAAGAGCGAAGAGACTTGAAAATTGCACCGTCTTCTCCCTCCTTCGTTTGCGCTCCCCTGCCTTCCCGGTAACAGACGTCTCCTCTGGTGCCCTTCTGTCTTCCCCCCAGAATCACCGGGGCGGGGGGGGCAAGACAGGTGCTGCCCTCAGCGCGCGGTTCTGAGGACACTCCCTCCAGAGGCTCCGTCTCTCCGATCTCCTTTTAAAAATACTGACTAGGGCGCCTGGGCGGCTCAGTGGGTTAAAGCCTCTGCTTTCGGCTCAGGTCATGATCTCAGCGTCCTGGGATCGAGGCCCGCATCGGGCTCTCTGCTCAGCAGGGAGCCTGCTTCCTCCTCTCCTTGTCTCTCTGCCTGCCTCTCTGCCTACTTGTGATCTCTCTCTCTGTGTGTCAAATAAATAAATAAAATCTTAAAAAAAAAAAAATACTGACTAGGGCGCCTGGGCGGCTCAGCGGGTTAAAGCCTCTGCCTTCAGCTCAGGTCATGATCTCAGTCAGGGTCCTGGGATCGAGGCCCGCATCGGGCTCCCTGCTCGGCGGAGAGCCTGCCTCCTCCTCTCCCTCTGCCTGCCTCTCTGCCTACTTGTGATCTGATCTCTCTCTCTGTGTCAAATAAATAAAATCTTTAAAAAAAGCAACTGAGCAATGGGCCTTTTTAGAGGAAACAATTCAGACAGTAAATAATTTGTTCGATAGAATAACCTGTGCACTGGTCTCTCTCTTCCCCCTCCAGGCATTTGGAAGGAAGAACAGGGTTCTGAACCTCAGAAAACTCTACCCTGATGGCCTAAGAGTTTTTCCATCTACTTTTGGGGAAATCTGATCAGCGGGACGATGGAAGCGGAAATGAGACGTTGTCGTCTGGGTGCCGATCAGCAGGGGGCACTGTTTACCTCCCTTTGTCCTAGTGAAGCTGCAGGAGACCTTATCTTAGACAAACCCAAGGCTGCCAAGAGCACGACCGCATTCCTGAGGCTGGTAGATGTGAACAGATAATCTTCTCTCCATTCAGGGAAACAGGTGGATTGACTCCTGATACCCTTTAAAGGCATGATGGAGGGCGCCTGGGTGGCTCAGTGGGTTAAAGCCTCTGCTTTCGGCTTAGGTCATGATCTCAGCGTCTTGGGATCGAGGCCCGCATCAGGCTCTCTGCTCGGTGGGGAGCCTGCTTCCTCCTCTCCCTGTCTCTCTGCCTGCCTCTCTGCCTACTTGTAATCTCTCTCTCTGTGTCAAATAAATAAATAAATAATAAACCCAGTTCTTCTAAAAAAAAAACACAAATAAATAAAGGCATGATGGATGGGCAGCAAGGGGCCCAGTTTTGGGCTTTTGTTTTCCTGGTGACCAACAATACAACAATATATCAGCAGGTGTATGTGTCCATCCCCAATTCTCTTCTCCCATCCCTTCCACGTCTGGTACAACTCTCTGTTCTAAAAATTACACTCCTCTTTCCCCTTGTTTTACCCTAATTAGCTTCTGACTTCACGTCGGATCAAGAGGACCTTAGACATCGCTATACAGCACTTTGAATGTTCTCGCTGCCACGGAACTGTACGCTTAAAAAGCTCTCAACTTTAAACCTTGTTGCCTCGTCCTCGTTCAGCACTTTCCCCAATTCCTATAAACACTTCACTTTCCTTCTTTGATCCTTTGAGGCAGGAATCTCTCAATTTTTTCTGTAAAAGACCAGACTACATTTTTCTGGCTTTGGGGTCCCCAGGGTGTGGTGACTACTTGGTGTAGGGAGAAAGACAAGAGATGATATGTGAGTAAATGGGTATGGTGTTGTGCCAGTAAAACTGTACAAAACTAGGCTGGGGGGCGTCTGGGGGGCTCAGTGGGTTAAGCCCCCGCCTTCGGCTCAGGTCATGATCTCAGGGTCCTGGAATCGACCCCCGCATCGGGCTCTCTGCTCAGTGGGGAGCCTGCTTCCTCCTCTCTCTCTGCCTGCCTCTCTGCCTACTTGTGATCTCTCTCTCTCTCTCTCTGTCAAGTAAATTTAAAAAAAAAATCTTAAAAATAACTAAATGAAAATATTCCTATTTTTTGTGCTCTTATTTTCCTATTACCTTAGTGCTAAGAGTTGACTGTATTTCCGTCAAAAGCAGGACATTTTTGTGTTGCTGTTATGTCACTTTTCTTCCCAACATCTTTCCTCTAGACTCTCATTTGTCATTGTGCTAACCTCCAAGTTTGAAGATAAAGGAAAGTAGGTGGTGATGGGGCAAACATGAAGTGGAAAAAAGAATTTTATTTTATGTTCGAATGGGAAAATCCAACCCTGACTCTAGAGAAGCTGAGTAATTGCACCAATGCCACATTGTAAGGTCTGGTGGTGGCGGTGACACGTTTACCCATAGGGTTCCTTCTTGCTTCCACTATGATCTATCAGAGAGCTTGTCTGCTGCCCTAGGAGCAATGCTTGGTATGGCGTCTCTGCGCATAAGGGCAGACGCCCACACTGGCCCTGAGAAATAAAGCCATATAGGGCCAGGGTCAGTGTGACCTCTTTTGTCCCATTGTGAAATCTGAGCTGGCTCTGCTGGGCAGTTGAGAGATGAGAGTCTCCCTATTAATATACACACCTCCGTGCCAAAGTCTTGGACACAAAAGCTAAGAATGTGGCATGGGGGAGGAGGTGGGAAAAGTGATAGCAGTCCGGACCTGGAGTCCCCTCCCTTTGTTCGGGTCCCGAGAAACCTATTAAATTCCTGGGTTGAGGATGAGACAAACAGGAGACTTCTCCCTGTGCTTAAGAACAAATGTGCGGGGCGCCTGGGTGGCTCAGTGGGTTAAAAAGCCTCTGCCTTCGGCTCAGGTCATGATCTCAGGGTCCTGGGATCGAGGCCCGCATCGGGCTCCCTGCTCAGCGGGGAGCCTGCTTCCCCCTCTCTCTCTGCCTGCCTCTCTGCCTCCTGTGATCTCTCTCCCTCTGTCAAATAAGTAAATTTAAAAACAAATAATAAAAATAAAAAAAAAGAACAAATGTGCGTGCCATGACAAGAGTAGGTCCGCTTATATAAGGTCATATGCAGAAATGTGAGTATGTCTCCTCTCCCCGAATCCACGAGTACGTACGTGTCCAAGTGTGTTTGGAATTTAGTCGTATTCATGTGGCGCTCTGCGTGTGTGGGTTAAAGCCCCTTCCATCTCTTTAATACTCACATCAGCAGCCTTTTTCTCCGCCAGTTCCAGCTTCTCCTGGGCATCCTTCAGAGCTTCAGAATACTTGTCCAGCTCGTCCTCTGTTCCTTTCAGCTTCTTCTGCATGGCCGCCAGCTCATCTTCCAGCTACAGGAGCCCCAGGAGTCACACAGAAGACAGGCACACAATAGTGCCAGCTCAGACCCGGGGCTCTAGGGCCCTGAGCGACCTCTGAGCCCAGCCTCGATGTTACCATTCCGAAAGAGACATGCTTTCTCCCCAGCCACTTCCAGCCAACTGCCTCGGGAGTTTTGCCTTGATGTGTGACCCTGGGACCCTAAGACGACCCAGCCATGCTGGATTTTCATCGAAGACCCTGGGGTGGAAAATATCTTAGGGAGTAGATGCCTGTGACTCCAGTTAAGGCTGGCTCAGTCAGTAGAGCATGTGACTCTTGATGTCAGGGTTGTGTTTGAGCCCCACGTTGGATGTAGAGATTACTTAAAAATGCAACCTTAAAAATGATTTAAAGGGAAAAGAGAGGCTACATGTCAAGCTCCCACCTTTTCCTTTAGAAATAGGGTCCTCCCAAAACATGACCCACCCCTACACCACGGTTCAGAGGGGCCTACTGGCTTTCCCAAGGTCATGCAGGCAGTCTGGGGCAAACACCCTAGATGTCCTCTGTCTATCCAGTGAGGCTGGGAAAGAAGAGGGTCCCTCCCACCCAAAGAATGAGCTAGCGCAAGAGGTCACTGCCTTTCCCATGAGAACTCTCCTCCGTCTCCCAGTCTTGCTCACCAGCAGGGAAGAGAAGCCAACACCAGGACCTACCTGTTTACTTCTCTCTTCTGCCTGCTTCTGCTCAGCTTCGGCTTGCTCTGCTCGGTCCAGAGCATTCTCCTTGTCCAGCTTCAGCATCTGCATCTTTTTCTTGATGGCCTCCATCATGAACAGTGGCCGTTGGTGAGCTGACCTGTGAACACCGGAGAACTGGAGACTAGGGCAGGAGAGGAGGGGTGCTGCCTGAATGACTAGGAGTCCCCCAGACTTGAGTCTTTATCTCTACTCACGGCTCCACCTCTTGTTCCTAATATGGTCTTTCCAGCTCCTTCCATCCCATTATTGTTCTCCCTGGGGGAGCACAGGGTGAGACACTTCGATGGACTGACATCACCAGCAAAGAAAAATTAGGGAACAGCTGAGGCTGATTTTAGACAATGGAAAGTGGGGGAGGGTGGAGGTTCTCCCTGACCTGAAACTTTCCAGTCTCGGGGCAGCTCTGAGAGTGTTCGAAAGAGCAAGGCAAGGGCAGGGGGAGAACCCTGAAATAGAGGAGGGTGCTTGGGCAATTCCGGATTGGTGGTTCTCCCCCAGAGCGTCCTAGTCACCCTCTGTCTCCCCATTACCCTCCAACCGCCTGTGCTGGATGGTGGTCAGACTCCACTGGTTGAGTTTTACCTTTCGGTTCCCAGTGTTCAGGGAGCTTGAGCAACAGTGAAGAGGGAGGTCACTCATGATCCTTGACAATTCCCCCAGATCCCCAGATCAAATTACTGTGCTATTTCAAGAGTCTCTGATTGGCAGGGAGCCATCATTCCTCCCCCCTTTAAGCCACAGGGATGGAGTCCACGGAGAGGGTTGGTTGGTATCTGGAAGGCCCTCCCAGAGCTTCAAGTGGGGTGAGGGAGAGAAGCAGGGGAGGGGCAGCGTCATCTGGGCCGGATCATGCCCTCTGTTTGCCCACCGTGCTCTCTAAGTAGAACTTTCATATCCACACCTGCCAAGCTCTGCCTACTGTCCACTCTGCTTGCTCCCTGCTGGCTCCTGACCCCCGCCCCACCCGCTGCCACACACGCATCACGAACGTCTTCCTTACCCTCTCTGTTCTCCCTGGCTTCTCTCCACCATGTCGTCCCTCCACTTGGAGCCTGTCACTGACAGGTGGCAATTGATCCCAGTGCACCAGCACCATACAATCTGAGAACACGCCAGGGGAGAGGTGGGCACTGTTCAAGGTGACCAGGGCCATCGGAGGAGAGTATGAAAGGCTCTAATTAGTCATTATGTCAAGGATAGCTAGCTCCCGTTAGTACCAAGGCCCAGCAGTGGGGTAACTGAGACCCCCCCACACCAGGACAGAGGGCAAAACTGGAGCTCCCCCTTGAGAGCGTCCAGTCACTAGAGGAGGGGCAGAGATCATCAGTTGACTCTTAAAGGAAAGCAGAGAAGCCACAGCCCCTCACTGGGGGACAAGCGAACAAGGAGGTCCCAGGGATGGGAGGCAGTAGTTGATACGGGTGGGGGGCGTTTTGGATAAGGAGACAAAAGTACAAGGACAGAGATCAGAGATACATCCCTTCTGTACTAGGGAAAGATGCAGGGAGATTCCATCCTCAGATTCCAGCTCTCATGCTCCCACACTAGCTCTCCGGCTTAAGACTGAAATCCACGGAGGTGGCCGCCCCTGCTTTTCCGAAGGGATCTGGAGAGAAGAGGTTTGGTAAAGGAGCCCCAGAGCCCCAGCGGTTGATGCCAAAGTGCCCACTGCTGTAAGAATATGTTCGATATTTAGTTGGTTCCTAATTAAACAACCCAATATCAAACATATCACACAGAAGCAGGCAGGAGAGCCTCGGTGGCCATCTGCCGTCCTCTCTCCAGCGCCGAGCGTAGCTGGACGGCAAGCCACCTCCTCCGGGAAGGACACCGGCCCCGCTCCTCGCCTCCCGAGACGGCCAGCGCTTACCGAGTGGCCTCGGCCTGGCCCTGCGTCAGCCCCCCGCCTCTGGGCCCTGCCCTTTGCTGGGTCACGTCCGCTGCCCAGGAAGCGTGTCTGCCAGGGCTCCACGTCCGGGCACCTACCCCGTCCAAGGGCTCCCCCACACGGCTTCTCCCCGATGTCACGACCAGGGCGCTGCGAGCCAGCCCGGCCACCTGCTCTCCTCACCCTCCGTCCCGCGGCCCCGAGGCTTTCCGGGCGGGGGTAGGGGGCTTGCACACCCTACTTTACCTTTCCTTTTCTTCTTTTTAACATTTTTTTAAAGGTTTTATTTTTTTATCTGAGAGAGAGAGAACGAGAGAGGGAGAACATGAGAGTGGAGAGGGTCAGAGGGAGCAGCAGACTCCTGCTGAGCGGGGAGCCCGATGCGGGGCTGGAGCCCGATGCGGGGCTCGATCCCGGGACTCCAGCCCCCCAGGGGACCCCCTACTTGACCTTTCCAACAGGACTCCCCACCTTCCAGACCGCGGACAGCCTCCCGGGCTCCTCCTGCCCTTAAGTATTACAGAGAAGTAACCGTGAGAAACTTCCAGAATGTTCGGCTGCTTCCTCCCATCATCTCGTCCCTCCTCCCCGTGTCTTCCAGGCACCCTTAAAGTCCCCCTTGGATGTCCAGAAGAGAAGAGCGAGCTGTCTCCTGGGCAGCCTGCAGCCGAGCCTCCGGAGCAGGCGGCTGTCACTCCCGCTGGCAGGACGGACCGGGAGGAGCCCCTCGGCCGGGAGGCAGCCCGCCATCCTTGGGGCTCTTTCCTTCTGGGGCTTTTTACACCGAGAGCTCCTGGCTGGCGTCTCCAAGGGGCCGCCGTCACGGGGCTCCCGCCGGGTCCTTCCCGGGGATTTCCTGCCGCGGAGGATCGGGCCCTGGAGTCCGAGGCCGGCCGACGCTCCGCGCCGCGGGGCGGGAGCGAGCCCGAGTTATAGCCGCGCCGGCGGCCGGGGCGCGGTGGACGCGCGGGGCTGGAGGAGGGCGCTCTGCTCCAGCCCCGGGCTTGTTCCGTGTGTCCTTGCTCCCGTCGGTCCGGACTCCTGCCCCCTGCACCGCAGAGACCAACCCCACGGTGCCCTTGATCTCATCAATAGTTCGTCCAAAGCCCTCGTCGATTCCTGTCGCGTGGCTCCTGCCTTCCAGGGCAGACGGGCGAAAGGGCGCCCAGGCCCCAAGGTAGCCCTGTGCTGCTGCTTGTGTCCCTGCTACGTCACGGCTCGTACCGCGGCGGGGGGGTGTTTTGCTTTTGAGACCATCTTTCCTCCCCTTACCCCCCACGTTTAGTTCCCTTGTCTGGGAACCTTCACTTCCCTGGCAAACTGGAGGACAAGAAGAGAGGCTTTCTTAGGAGACCTTGGCTTCGGGGCAGACTAGGCAGAAACACTGACAGCGTCTTATAAACGCTTTCGAGCTCTCCTGGGGTGCCTTCCGTGTGGCCATTTCAAACAAGGCTGAGCCCCCTGAGCCAGAGGAGGTGGGGGAGGCGGCTGTTGTGGAGGAGGCAGGGGTCGGAGGGGTGTGATGGGCCGAAGCGCTCAGCTGATGTGATGGGAGCAGACAGAGCAGACGGACGCGGTCGGAGGAGATGGGCTCCCGAGGGGCCGAGCTGCCAATACGGGAGCCAGCCTGGCGTTGATAAGCCCTGGGGAGAGAGGCCAAGGTCAGGGATCAGGCAGAGGGCGGAGGGTGTCCTGTGGGTCCCAGTGAACAGAGGCAAGAGGAATGATGGAGAAGTTGCTGAAGGAGTGTGGTGGGGGGTAGGGAGCGGCCAGCAAATGGAAGTAAAGAGGGAAAGACGTGCCCTGGGGCCGGAAAACATCCTGATGGCGCCGGACAGTACGTGCCGCCTGTCTGCAGAGCGCTTCATTTAATCCCCACCGAGGGGAGCCACGGTCTCCATTTATAAACAAGGAGCTGGGACCCAGAAAGTTAAGGCAGCTCGCCCCAAGCCGCACACAGCAAGCGACAGACGCAGCATTCAAACCCCGGTCTGCTGTGCTCTCCCGAGGGCAGGCTCTCCCAGGGAATAGGAGCCGCAGAGCCGGCTGGGAGGCGGCCGCAGGGGGTGACAGAGGGGTGGTGGGGGCGTGGGGGACAGGCCGAGTGGGACCCCCAGCCTCAGGCTGGGGGTCGGATCCAGGCCGCATGCACCTGCTTCTGTCCCTTAGAACACGGTCACCCCTCCTCCCTCCCTCCCTGCATTCCTCCCTCTCTCCCTCCCTGCCTCCCTTCTTCCCTCTCTCCCGACCTCCCTCCCTTCCTTCTCTCTCTCCCTTTCTAGAGAGGAGAGGGAGGGGGAGGGGCAGAGGGAGAGAGCCCCAAGCAGACTCCCTGCTGAGGACTCAGGGCTGGATCTCACAACCCCCACACCATGACCTGCGAGGAAACTGAGAGTCGGACGCTCAGCCAACCGTGCCACCCAGGTGCCCCTCACCTTCCTTCCTCGCCCTGGCTTGCCTCCCCCAACCAGCCGTGAGCCCCTGTCTGGTTGGGTGCAGGAGCTCGTGAGTCGTTGACTAAAGACGCTTGGGAAGCAGGGCTGACGGAAGCCGGGGGACGAACGGATGCACAGGGCGGAGAGGCGGGCATGGGATGGAGGGACACTGTGGCCGCACGGGGGTGGCCGGGGGATGGAGAGGGGCCTGAGAAGGGCCTGCCTGGGTCACAGGGAAATCTGAGAGGGAACAGGAGGGTACCTGCTCTTGGTCAGGCTTCCTCTCTGCATGCCTTATGTTATTTCATTCTCATAATGACCCTGTGAGATGGGTATTATTTCCCCCACTTTCAGAAGAGGAAACAGAGGTTCAGAGACGTAACTTACACAGGTGACAACAATTAAGGGATGAAACCGGACTCTGAACCCACACCTGACTCCCAAACCCATACCCTTCCCTGTACCCGCTGCCTCTCTGTGCCTGTCAGGGGGACGTGGAGGGAGGAAAGGAGAGGGCTCCGACACTGGCCTCGGGGGGAAGGGGTGGGGTGGGGGAGATGGGAGTTGTGCGGTACACACAGCCCCCTGCAGCGGAGGGCAGGGCAGGATCAGTGTGGAGAGGACTCGGGGGCAAGTGAGGATGCGGACAGCAGGTGAGGGACCAGGGGAGTCACCCTGGTGGTGTCCCCGCACCCGTCACCCCGTCACCGGCTGTGCAACAGGGAGCTCCCGGGCTTGGGATCTCATTTTGCGGAAAGTGGATCTTTGTTAAGTAAGGTTCTCTGTGGCCTACAGACATACATGATTAGCCAGGACTTTGTAGAATTCTTCAGACTCTGAGTGCCCTGAGATTTAACACGCCCTGGACAGTTCCCCATAAACCTCACCGCTCCCCGCGTCCTCGGACCTGCCAGTTCACCTGCCCCGCCTCCATGACCCCCCGTCCGGACCCTGTCAATTTGCAGCGGTGGGCAGGGTCGGGATTCGGGGTCCCGGGGAGAGAGACCTGTCCGGGGTCTCCTCACTGGCTGACCCAGGCCTCCTGACCCCCAAGCACACGGCTCCCACGGGGGAGCAGCACACTCAGAGCTGCCTGAGACACAAGAGACCAGACCAGGTGAGATCTGAGAGGCAGTGAGCACCGCCCGGGAAGCTGTTTTCAGATTCACGGCCACGAACCAACACTGTTCGAAGAAATCAAGAGTCAGGACTGAAGAATGAGCCACGGGTCTGCACTCGAGGCGCTCGGAGCCAGCTTTGTTCCAGACGCCCTCAGAGTCTCTCCACGTAAAAAGCCCTGCCCACGCGACGAAGTTCCTGCTGGTACTGTCGGTGCTCCGTCTGCAGCAGCCGGTGCAGGGCCGCCCGCCGGACCTGCAGGGAGGCCCGGACAGGGTGTGGGGTTGGCCTGCGGCGTGGCCGCCTCCTCCCCCTGCCCCTGGTGGCTTCCCGGCTTGTGTCCTCTTAGATTTGGACTTGCCCGTGACGGAAAGCCAGGCAGCAGCGTAGAGGCTGCCGCCCTGCAGGGAGAGCCTACCCAAGGTCTCGTCCACGGCGGGAGGCCCACGTTCGGCAAGTACCGGCTGAGCGCACCCTGGCCTGTGGCCTCTGCTAGGCCCCTGGGGTGCACAGGGGACACGTGCCGGCCACGGGGACTCCTGGGAGACAGGGGCGCTAAGAGGCAGGTGCAGGACCCTGAGATGAGGGGGGCAAGGACTAGCCCGCCCTCTGGGACTTGAGAATATGCCACCCGCGGCTGGACGCGAAGAGCCAGCTCGTGAAGAGAGAGTCGCTGCTCTGGTGTTAACGCAGATAAGGTGGGCCAGTTACGGCAGCGGCTCAGAGTCTGGGAGCCCAGTGGGCATCAGCGCAGGTCGTAGAGGAAAGGGCTTCCGGTCCCCCTTGCTAGAACTCACCAGCAGGAGTTGCTTGCTGGCCAGCGCCAACTCCTGTCCCAGGGTGTCCTGCATCCTTAGGGTGTCGTAGAGGTTTCTCCTCTGGCTTAGCGTCGTCTGCCACAGAGAGCGAGCGTGTGAATTTCGCCACCTGCCCCAGGTACAGAGGTAGGAGCTGGATGGGTTAGTTGGGAGTGGAGACGCAAACCCCCTCGCTGAGGCCCGGAACCTCAAGGCCCCCGTCGGAAGATGGCAAACTCCTTGAAAGGGTAACCAGAACTAACTTAGAACCTAGGATATGTTCAAATGCAGGCCATTTGATCATCGTAATAGATGACTGTGTCACAGATGCCAGTTTTTGCACTGTACCACAAGGAAACAAAGTTCAGGTGAGCTGCCCAAGGTCACTTAATGGCAGCTGTGGGTATCAAATCCAGTCTAAGAATTAATGCCTTCTGTTATGCCCTGATTCTCAACCTTAGCTAGACATATTCTGGATTGGTTCGCTAAGGTATTGTTTTTTAGATTTTATTTATTTATTTATTTATTTTTAAAATTTTATTTTTGTTAAAGATTTTATTTATTTCACAGAGGGAGAGAGATCACAAGGAGGCAGAAAGGCAGGCAGAGAGAGAGAGGAGGAAGCAGGCTCCCCACTGAGCAGGGAGCCCGATGCGGGCCTCGATCCCAGGAGTGAGATCATGACCTGAGCCGAAAGCAGAGGCTTTAACCCACTGAGCCACCCAGGCGCCCTAGATTTTATTTTATCTTGTTTATTTTTTTTATTTTATGTTTTTTTATTTATTTCACAGAGGGACAGAGATCACAAGGAGGCAGAGAGGCAGGCAGAGAGAGGGGGGGGGG
>LNAC01000633.1:747751-760713 GCA_002007465.1 Ailurus styani | reverse complement strand
AAAAAAAAAAAAAAAAAAAAAGAAACACAGCAAGAGAGGGAACACAGGCATGGGGGAGTGGGAGAGGGAGAAGCAGACTCCCCGTGGAGCAGAAAGCCCGATGCCAGTACCCTGGGATCATGACCCGAGCTGAAGGCAGATGCTTAACGACTGAGCCCCCCAGGTGCCCCAAGAGAGAGAACCTTAAGCAGACTCCACACTGAGTGCAGAGCCTGATGCGGGGGTCGATCTCATTAATGTAGTTTCGGAACATTGCTGAGGTCTGAAGCCAATCTCTGACTTGTACCAAGCGTCTGGTACAAAATGGTGGTTTTGTTAAAGCACAGGGACCGGACTTGTAGGCAGAAAGAGATGCCGCCCTGGAGGTGTGAGGAGTGACTGATGATATACTTGGCAGTTCCGGGAGGTTTTTCAAAAGGACTTTCATATGCTAAAGAGACCTTCAGGATATTGGAGGCCTTGCCATTGTCAAGTTGAGTTTCTTCCCTCCTCTTCCCTCTAGCAAGGCATTAACATGAAGACAGTTGGGAGTTTCCCTCTGGAAGTTGGGTTTTGATCAGAATGCTTTTTTCTTGTAAATCACTAAGACATTTGTAAACTGGGGGAGACTCGCTCCAGGACGGTGATCTCTGTAAGTTAACCGTTTGTTTTTCCTTCCCTTAGCTTCAGAGCAGCCCAGAGTGCCTGGGGAAGGTTCCACAGATCCCACTGGGGGGCGTACTTTGTCCTCAGCTTCCCTCCTGCTCCCCCTCAACATCAGGACCCTGAGATCTCAACGTGCACCAAAATCAAAGAGTTCAACCCTTAGCCAACCGAGCCACCCAGGTGGCCCTTAAAGATTTTGATTTTTAAGTAATCTCTACACCCAACATGGGTCGAACTCACAAACCCAAGATCAAGAGTTACGTGCTTCACTGACTGAGCCTGCCAGGTGCCCCAACCCTGTTGAAAAAAAAATCAAGTATTTTTTTTACAGAGGATAGAAAATTTAACCCATATAGAAATACACTAAGTGAGAGTTTCAGTTGAGCTCTCCGAGTTCCTGTCTCCCTGCCCACGCTGCCCGGATGGCCTCCCAGAACCGCAACCCAGCTGCCACCAGTGTCGCCGTGGCCAGCAAAGGAGCCACACCCAGCGTGGGGTGCCATCCAGGGCCCCGCCCAGGGCCCGGTGGGCAGGAGGCTACAGCAGCAGCCGATGACCCTCATGACTGGCAACAGAAGAATCTCTGCCTTCCCTGAATCAGACCTTTTCAAGCGGGTGGGGACCATCGTGGAGCAGCTGGCGAAGTCGATGAAGGAAGTGAGGTGTAAGCTCTCTCTGGAGTTCCCCAGTGGTTCCCCGTACAACGCCTCCATGGCCAAGTGCCTCATGCCCTGCCACCACCCCAGTGTGGACCCCCAAGGTAGCATCTGCCGGGACATCCTGAAGGGCAAATGCTCTGCCCTGGGTGATGTCAGGACCCTCTCGCTGTCCGTCCAGAGCCTGCTAGAAGAAACCAACATTGACAGCCATTTGGTTATTGAGCTCTGAAAAAACCCACAGCCTTGGAGGAGTATCTGCAAGAAACCCACTCAAAGCAGGTCTCCAGCCAAGAACACTGTGTAGCTTCTCTCCTCGTGTTGTCTTTTTTTATTTCTTCATTAGATGTTCTGTCCTTTCCTTCATTTCTGTCTAGGATTTTGTTTCTTGGGCAGTGGTGTCATTTATTTTTTTTCCGTTTCTGTTTTTTTAAAGCAAGTCTCTGGTTGAACCCTTGTGATCAATCTAGTCAATACATACACTGGGTTTAAAAAAAAAGATGTCTGCCTGGCTCAGTGGGTGAGCATGTGACTCTTTTTTTTTTTTTTTAAAGATTTTTTATTTATTTTTTTTGACAGAGAGAGAGAGATTACAAGCAGAGAGGCAGGCAGAGAGAGAGGAGAGAGGAGGAAGCAGGCTCCCTGCTGAGCAGAGAGCCCGATGTGGGCCTTGATCCCAGGACCCTGAGATCATGACCTGAGCCAAAGGCAGAGGCTTTAACCCACTGAGCCACCCAGGCGCCCAGCATGTGACTCTTGATCCTCGGGTTGTGAGTTCAAGCCCCACGCTGGGTGTAGAGATTACTTAAAAATAAAATCTCTGGGGTGCCTGTGTGGCTCAGTTGATGGTCAGATTCTTGAATTCAGCTCAGGTCCTGATCCCAGGGTTGTGAGACTGAGCTCCGTGTCAGGTTCCATGCTGGGCGTGGAGCCTGCCAGAGATTCTTTCTCTCTCTGTCCCTCCCTCTCCCTCAAATAAATGAATATATTAATTATATATTAATATAAATAAATATACTAGTGAAAGCTTTGTTCTTCCATCCCAGTTCTCAATTGTTTCTTGTGCATATTTTCCAGAAAATTTTTCTATCATATACCAGTATTATTTTTTATCATGAATCCATATGTTTATGTAAGTTGTATTACTTAACAATTTAGGCTTTTCTGACCAGCACATACAAATTTGCTTCATTCTGTGTAAAGGCTGCCTAGTATTTTTATGTCATAATTTAACCAGCTAGAGGATTTCCCTTTAAAAAAAAATTTTTTTTAAAGTAATCTCTACACCCAATGTGGAGCCTGAACTCACAACCCTGAGATCAAGAGTTGCATGCTCCACTAACTGAGCCAGCCGGGCGCCCCATTTTTTACTTTTATATACAACGCTGTCTGGAACACTTTTTGTGTATGTACCTCCTAAAGCTCTTGCAAGCATATATGTAAGGTAAACCAGACGTCCAGTTGCCAGTTCCAAGGATATGTGAATTTTGAGATCTTAAGTTTTGATAGATTTCATCCAACTGTCTTTGTAAAAAGGCTGTGTCAATGTGGACTTCCACTAAAATTATATGTACCCGCTCCCTCACATCCCTGCCGGCTCTGGGTATCGCCACCTGCGAAACCTAAAAACAGGCTTCTCCTGTCTGATCCCAACCACTGTAGTCAGAATCTTCTGGGTTAAGACCTGAGCACATGTTTTAAAAACCTCCCAGGTGAAGGAGAGACATACAGCCTCATCTTCCTGTTCACTCACTCAACAGATACTTACTGCATACCTATCACATTTAATACAATACTTGCATTCTACTTAAAAAGTAAAAGAATAAAGACTTGATCTGATTTTCCTCCAGGCAACAGGAAGACAGACAATAAAGCCACTGTGTGGGTAGCACAACCTAGTGGGCACTGGAAGGCTGTCCCTGAAAAGGGCTGCTTCCTGCCGCCGCACACCCATTCCCTTTAGGGGCCCCAGACAGGGACGAAGTGTATGGGAGAGGTAGCTGCGGGGGAACACGAAGGTGACAAGGTCAAACTGAGGGAAAAGGGAAGGGACAGAAGCAGAAATTACCTGTTAACCATCTTCTTCAATCCCAGGACCCTCTGAAAATTCTGCAAGAAAAGCAAGTTGCTCGTCTGCCTCGGAGTCCAGCACCTTCCCCTTGGGTCTCTCCCGACAGGGAATAGTCACTTCCCAGGGGACGTGAAGGCAAGGGTGCTCCTCCTTTCAGAACAGATCAAAGAAAACATGCGTGCAGGACCGGATATGGAGCAGCAGCAGTTACATTGTGGGCCCTCAGGAAACAGCTTCTGGTCAACCCAGCCCCCTTCCAGCTCTGCACACCTCTTCGACTTTTGTTGTCTTTTCCACAGACATGTCCACAAGCTGGCGGGACGCAGGCTCAGGACGTGAAGCAGGATCTCCCTTCTGTCTGGTCGGTCACCCAGGATTCAGTAGTCATAGCAACACATTCACCTCCAACAAACACCCCAGGCCTAGGACTTGACTGGCCACCTGGCCTGTTGCCCTGGCGACCTGAAAGGATCCTGGATCTCCTGCCTTCTGTTAGTGACAGAGGCAATTCTAGGAGCAAGGACCACAGTCCCGGGCGCCTGGGTGGCTCAGTGGGTTAAAGCCTCTGCTTTCGGCTCAGGTCATGATCTCAGGGTCCTGGGATCGAGGCCCGCATCGGGCTCTCTGCTCAGCAGGGAGCCTGCTTCCCCATCTCTCTCTGCCTACCTCTCTGCCTCTTTCTGATCTCTCTCCCGCTGTGAAATAAAATAAATAAAATAAAAAAAAAAAGGACCACAGTCCCAATTTTAGGGTTTCTTCTGCGGGGTCCCTGTATGACCCTAGGTCCAAAGAACATACCCTATGCCTCTTTCATTAAAAGGCAACTGCAGGGGGCGCCTGGGTGGCTCAGTGGGTTAAAGCCTCTGCCTTCAGCTCAGGTCATGATCTCAGGGTCCTGGGATCGAGGCCCGCATCGGGCTCTCTGCTCAGCGGGGAGCCTGCTTCCTCCTCTCCCTGTCTCTCTGCCTGCCTCTCTGCCTACTTGTGATCTCTCTCTCTGTGTCAAACAAATAAATAAAAATCTTAAAAAAAAAAAAAAAAAGGCAACTGCAGGGCATCTGGGCAGCTAAGTCCATGATCTCAGGGTCATGAGATCGAGTCCCCCATTGGGCTCTGCTCTCAGTGGGGATTCTGCTGCTCTCTCTGGCCTTCCCCCTACTCATGCACATGTACATTCTCTCTCAAATAAATAAATCTTTTTTTTAAAAGATTTTTTAAAAATTTATTTATTTGACACAGAGAGAGATCACAAGTAGGCACAGAGGCAGAGAGAGGAGGAAGCAGGCTCCCCGCCGAGCAGGGAGCCCGATGCGGGACTCGATCCCAGGACCCTGAGATCATGACCTGAGCCGAAGGCAGAGGCTTTAACCCACTGAGCCACCCAGGCGCCCTCAAATAAATAAATCTTTTTAAAGAAAAAGCAACTATAAAGAAATTCATCATATACTTTTTTATTTGTTCATTTTATTAAAGTCTCGAATGTCAGACCAGTGCATTGGTCTGACATTTCTTCACTGTCCCACAGCATCTCCAATAAGTGTGGGGGGATGGGATTATGCCAGGTGCCAACATTCCCTTTCCCATTGATTCAAGACAGCATGGAAAGAAAGCCCAAGGGCAGATCCTCGAATATCAGGGAAGCTGTGTTCATGCTTCCACACATGCTGGATTAAGCAGAGCACCAGGCAAGCTGTTCTATGCATGTTGCACGCACAGTCTCACTAGACTTCCCCACCGAGCTCGTGTCTGCCTTTCCAACCCATCACCTCTACGATGTCTCAAACCCAAATGGTCCCCATTCAAATATGTATCAAGGGGCAGACATGGAAGACACCAGGCCCCACTACCCCAACTCTCACTCTTAGGATTATTTATAGTCTGGAAAAGGGGGGGGGGAGGCAGATCAACTATAATCAAAACCAAGTGAGAATTTTTAAGAAAGCATTGATGGAAACATTAGAAAAACATCTGAATTCAACTCCAGAAAAAAGTGCTACCAAAGGAAAATAAAGTCCTGATTTTCTGAAATAGGCTCTAAGAACAAGCTGGAGAATGATCCTCTAGGCATGAACCCTAACAGCTCTGGACACTGTGGTACTTCAGCTGACCTGGCCCCATCAGCAGCAGGATCCATCAGCCTGTCACAGAGTACTTTCCAGTGTGTTGTAGTTGTCCTTAAAGCTCTTTAGTTCAAGAAAGTGCTTGGCACGTTTACTCTTCTGACTGGAGGGGAGGTATGTCACCTGGATGGTTGTTGGGGAGACTTCAGGAGACTGGGTTAGGTCTTTGGCTGCTGACTGGTGCTGTCTTTGAGAGCTCCCACTTCGGGCTTTGACCCTGGAGAATAGAGAGGGCAGCTTAAGGACAAAACAAGGACTAACACAAGAACACAATTCAAGGCTCATCCATTCTATAAATGTAGCCATAGCCGCAAATGATCCCTGTTCTTGTCCTATCTTCTTTTTTTTTTTTTTTTTTAAAGATTTTATTTATTTATTTTACACAGAGAGAGAGAGATTACAAGTAGGCAGAGAGGCAGGCAGAGAGACAGGGAGAGGAGGAAGCAGGCTCCCTGCTGAGCAGAGAGCCCGATGCGGGCCTCGATCCCAGGACGCTGAGATCATGACCTGAGCCGAAAGCAGAGGCTTTAACCCACTGAGCCACCCAGGCGCCCTCTTGTCCTATCTTCTAAACTAGTTACTAAAACCCCATCTGAGAGCTTAGAAATAGCAGAGAAACCAATTTTCTCACTGAGTCCCTGCCTCTGGCTCAACACTTTCTTCATCTCACTATAAAGGAAACTTTTAATTCTGCTGATTTACCTATGTGTGTATGCCATTAATATACTCCCAGTACAAAACAGTCCCTTGAAAAGTGAACACCAAAAAATAAGAACAGAAGTAGCTACTGAGTACTTACGACATGTTAGGACATTAAATTTGGTGTTTTACCAACATCTAATTTACTGATATCCCAGGATCCTATATGGTGGTAACATCCCCATTTTCCAGATTAGGAATCTGAGAGCCCCTTTGCCTGAAGTCACAAAGCGATCAAGTGACAGAGTTGGGGTGCAAATCTGTCAGAGTTCAGAGCCTATCCTCTTCATTAGACTCACTGAAACTTTCTCATTGAAACCAGGAGGACTGAATTTTTATTATTTTTTAAGTTCATTTATTCATTTTTTATTTTTTTTAAGATTTTATTTATTTATTTGACACACAGAGAGAGAGATTACAAGTAGGCAGAGAGGCAGGCAGAGAGCCCGCTTACCCCCAACCCCCGCCTGCCTTCTCTGCCTACTTGTGATCTCTCTCCCTCTGTGAAATAAATAAAATCTTTTTTTAAAAAAGATTATTTATTTGACAGAGAGAGAAAGATTTTGTTTTCTTGAAAATCATCTCTGCTAAAATGAACTCAACCTTTTATTTCCTTTTCTTTTTTTAAAGATTTTATTTATTTAATTGAAAGAGGTAGAGAGCACAAGCAGGGAGAGCGTCAGGCAGAGAGAGGAGGAAGCAGGCTCCCTGCTGAGCCACCCAGGTGCCCCAATAAATAAAATCTTAAAAAAAAAAGTTTTTTTGACAGAGAGAGATGCAGTGAGGGAACACAAGCGGGGGGGTGGGGGGTGGGGGGTGGGAGAGTAAGCAAGCTCTTAAGGAAGCTCTGCCTAAAATGGGGCTTGAACTTAGGGCTCCAAGATTAAGAACTCTACTGAGTCAGCCAGGTGCCCCACAAGGACTGAATTTTTATTTATCTTTTAAAAGGTTTTATTTTGGGCGCCTAGGTGGCTCAGTGGGTTAAAGCCTCTGCTTTCGGCTCATGTCATGATCTCAGTGTCCTGGGATTGAGGCCCGCATCGGGCTCTCTGCTCGGTGGGGAGCCTGCTTCCTCCTCTCCCTGTCTCTCTGCCTACTTGTAATCTCTCTCTCTGTGTCAAATAAATAAATAAATCTTTAAAAATAAATAAATAAATAAAAGGTTTTATTTTGGGGGCACCCCCCCTTAGCCAATTTTAAATGTTTTTTAAATGTTTCCAGCTGAGCAGGGTCGAGTACTGCTGTGCAGCCATCCCCACCATCTACCTCCAGAGCTCTTCCCATGTGGCAAAGCCAACGGTCTGTCCCCAGTAAACCCTAACCCTCCAGCCCCTGGCACCCACTACCTCCTTTCTATCCTTATGAACTGGATGACTCTAGGGACCCCAGACCAGGAGATGAGTAAAACCAGAAGGTACTTGTCTTTCAAAGAAACTGCACTTTGAACAGGCCCCCTAAGTGACTTCTAGACTAAGCACCCTTCTCATCCTCTCCCCTGCTCACTTTCACTCCTGTTCTGAGTTTTTACTGGACCTTTTGTTTTTAGAACAAGGTAGTTTATTTTTAAGGATACAGATAAGAGACACAGACATACCCCTTATCTTTTGAGAAAGAGCCATATTCGACACAGCAGAAGACAGAGGTGGTTCCTCTCAAGGACAGGAACTAACCTTTTATTCTTTTCTTTTTTTTTTTTAAAGGTTTTATTTATTTATTTGACAGAGAGAGATCACAAACAGGCAAAGAGGCAGGCAGAGAGAGAGGAGGAAGCAGGCGCCCTGCTGAGCAGGGAGCCCGATGCGGGCCTCGATCCCAGGACGCTGAGATCATGACCTGAGCCGAAAGCAGAGGCTTTAACCCACTGAGCCACCCAGGCGCCCCCTAACTTTTTATTCTACGTTGGCTTTCCCTCTCAGCCCTTTCAACATTTGCATAAACAACAAAACGAATCTACACTAGTGCACGTTTAAAACAGCGCCACACAAAAGTCGGGATTCCTGTAAGAGACGCTCAACAGCTCAAACTACAGTGATGCCCTTAGTTCAGATAGAGCTCCTAACGCTCTAAGTGCTAATAAAAATGGATGGCACTTAACTCTTAGTTTAATCAGATCAAGACATGTAAGGGGGACACCGGAACCCAGGAAAAGAAGAAAATCTCTATACTGAAAGACTTCATTCCCTTTACTAATATAAACGTTACACCACTTCTGACATTTTACTCAATGTCTAAAAAAAAGGGGGGGAGGGCACACAAAAGTAGGAGAGGCTTCACCCTCTTTAAGCTTGCAGAGCAGGAAATGCTTTCGGATGTGAGGGAAAGGCAGAACCTGACAGGTGGTCACCATGAGTTCGTTAATGCTGCCTATGAAGAGCACCCTGGGGGGGGGGCAGCACTACCGCACTCTCCAAGCCGCCCCTCCAACGCAGTCCCCTCCAAACTTACACAGTAGCCAGCTCACTCAGGGCCTCCTCGTAGCGCAGGTACTCACTCTGGCCAAAGACCTGAGGAAAGAGGAAGGGTGAGAGTCCCTCAGGCTGGGGTAACCTTTAGTTCCCTAAAGGAAGAAGTGGCCATCCAGCTTACCCCGGTCCCATAGCGGGCTGTCTCATAGCCATCCAGCAAGGTGTCAATGAGGGCCTTGCGCACACCCTTAAAAGGAGTACTAGTGTTCCGAAGATCTAGCAGGTAGGAGCGGAAATTCTTGCCCATTAAGGAACGGGGATGCCTGCCTTCAGCATGAAATGGTATCTCTGTGGAGATAATAGATAATAGTGCCAACACTTCTCCCACTTACCAGAATTTCTAGTTTATCTCCCAAATTTAGAAATGGGGCCAATGAATTAATTTGGGGGAAATTCTCATAGAATGAAGAAGACCACAGGTAGAGAGCTGTGTCTGAGTGGTCCCTTGGTGGTGGCAACACAACTATTAAGGTACACTAATAGTACACAATACTGTCTCTGTCCAATTGACACTCCTACATCCTCATTCTGGCTCTGAAATATAAACCGTATTTTATCAGTGAGGAAGCACATTTGACAATGGTCATAGAATAGAAAAAATTCAAGAACCATTTATCTTGGTCTTACTGAAGAAGCAGCTGTCACCTGTCTTTTGTGGAAAAAGCAGCAAATCACCACCATCCAGTTAATGAAACTAAAGGTCTAAGAACAAAACAAATCCACTCATTGAAGAATAATGTGCCTCCGTCATTTCCCTAGACAAAATAATAACCTAGTACTCTCAAAACTCTAGGAAATCCCTCCCAGCCAGAGATGTACAGAAAGGACAAATCCTGATATATATAAAGTGGGGTTCCTCCCTCTCCCCCAGGCGAGCTTTCAGGACCCTGACTACCCTGTCAGGCAGCCCTTACCAGAGGCACGGATGGCATCCAGTGCTTTCATCCTGTAGAGATAGTTGTAGCAATCTGTTGAAAGAGAGACTGGTCGTAGACATAACCTCGGAAGATTTTCCAAACTTCAGCAAGCTAATAAAACTGCCTCCCCGCATCTGACATATACCCAGCAACAGAGGAACCAGAGGTGTAGGTTTTGCCAGCGGCTATGCTAACAGCTCGGACAGCAAAGGAATTCTGAACTTGTGAGATTCCTCACTGAAGTATCCTCCAAGAGCATGCCACGTACTCTGAGTTCCCTGGGTTTCTAGCTGTAGCAGTCTTGCATCACCATCTGCAAGGAGCTGAGGTTCATACTTGATATCTTGAACCCTGGATAGCCGGATATCAATCTCCTCTTTTAAGTCCTGTTCACACAGAAAACAATACGCAATCACTACCCTATGCTCTGGTTTCCATCAACTTGGAAATGGGGCACAGCAAGTGAACAACTAAGACAAAAGCAGCAGAATAAACAGTCATATGGCTGATAAAATTGCCAGGTTAAGACTAAAAAATTTAAGAACGGGACTAGGTTCTCTAAAAACTTCTCTAAACTGTACATTTCTAAGCTAGATCTTTTAACCCTCCAGAATTTCTTCAAGTTCCACAGCATCAACATTATTTCGGACTCAATTGGATTTAAAATCTTAGATGTTAAAAAGAACTTCCAGAGAAAGAGAAAAAATGGACAGCAGTTGGAAGTCATACTTTAAAAATCTGTATAGAGATCTGTATATGATTTATAACAGGTTGGGGACTACCCTACCTGGTGGACCACAGAACTTCTAAAAGTTTTCTTCTGGAGTACGTTAACTTTTTGAAGTAGGTAATTCAGATCCATGGTGTAAAATTCAAAAATGGTTCTAAAGCCACTCCTCACTTATCCAAGAGCTACCACCATTAATAGTTCAAAGTTCATCTCTCTTACTTAAGAGGGATGCCAGAGCTCCAGCAGACTTTCTTCTTGTAACTTTTTATTTTTCAGTAGGGCTCTACACCCAGCATGGAGCCCAACGTGGGGCTTGAACTCAGGACCCTGAGATCAAGACCTGAGCTGAGATGAAGAGTTGGAGGCTTGACTGACTGAGCCCTCCAGGTGCCACTTCTTGCTACTTTTTAGAAACTTCCACTGTGAAACACAATATATGTGGAATATGTGTTACATTTTAAGTAATTATAAAAATCATTAAGATGAACATCTATATCCAGTATCCTGTTTATAACGTTACCAGTGACCTCTGAAGCCCTGTGTGCCTATCCCTGATTGAATGCAGCCCCCAATGTTAATTTGTCAACAACCTCGTTTTTCTGTTAGCTTTGCCTGGTTTTGAACTTTACACAAATGGAAAAATATGTTTTGAATTCCTCTGTAACTTGTCTTTCAAAATTTTAAATACTTGGGGTGCCTGGGTGGCTCAGTCGGTTAAGCGTCTGCCTTCAGCTCAGGTCCTGAAGGTCCTGGGATCAAGCCCCATGTCGAGCTCCCTGCTCAGCAGAGAACTTGCTTCTTTCTCTCTCTCCCTCTGCTGCTCCCCTTGCTTGTGTGCTCGCTCTCTGTCAAATAAATAAATGAATAATTCCTAAAAGAAAAATAAATAAAAATTTAAATACTTCATTGCAGTAGGTTGAATTTACATGTGATAAAATGCAACCAACTTGTGTGGATTGATGAGTTTTGACAAATGAATACACCCACTCAACAACAATTACAAGAAAGGAACAGAACATTTCCATCACCCCAAAATGTTCTTCAACCTCTCCTTCCCTGCTCCAGGCAACAACTACGTACTTTCTATTGACATAGTTCTGCCCGCTGTAGAATTTCATATAAATGGAATGGAACAAGATGGTCGATACTTTTTTATGAATGGCTTTCTGGTTTTTTTCAGTCAGCATGTTTTTGAAATTCACTCAAGTTTGTGACTTTTTCATTAAAAAATGCTTTAGTGTTTCCTTTGTGTTCATATATTTATGTTGCTTAGCTTATTTTTAATTTTTGTGGTATTCCAGAATAGAAATATATCATTATAAATGGATTCTCAAGTAGACATTTGGACCAATAGTTTCTTCTTAAAATATCACAATCGCTGAAACGAACACTCCTATACATGTCTTCTGGTACAACATCAGCAAAAATTAATTTCTCTATGCTAAGAGTGGAACTGCTGCTCTATGGATTAGGTACATGTGCAATTTTACTAAATAATGCTCAATTATTTTCCAAAGTAGTTTCACTCATTTGTACTTCCACCAGCAGTGAGAATTTAGATGAGAGAATTTTTTAAAGCAGAAGGAATCTTATCTAGTCTAGAGAGCTCTTAAGTACTCAAAGTTCTGATTGGATCATGATGTGCTGGAAGCCAACCCTATATCCCTCTTACGGAACAGGTGGCATTTGGAGAACTGAGGGAATGTGGAAGAAGCTGTTTGAGGATTTAGGCCACACCACCTTCCTTAAGGTTTCCCATGAACCACCTCAGGAAAGCACACAAAAGAAGATGAACAGCACTGACTGATGACAGAACGCTGACCTCGGAGTCGTGGGAATGGTGTAGCAGCTCTAATTCTCCACTAGTCTGACCGGGTACCTACTGCACGTCAGCCCTGGCTCTACTGTGCTAGAGAGAACCGGCACGGGGCACGCATTCTCGAAGCCTACGGTCTAGCGGAAACCGGGCATTAAGCAAACGGACAAACGTAAGAGAAAGTTTGCGGTAAGATAGTATCTAGAAAAATACCGAGATGCTCTCAGAAGGTAAAAACGAGCGCCTGCATGAAAATAGGTATACTGAACAGTCTCCTTTGGAGAAGAGCGACATTTGAGCTCAGCTCTAAAGAGCCAACCGGCCAGTCAGGGCAAGACCGGGGGAGACCACTCCAGGGCACAGCAGCAGCGCCCCGCACACGCTGGAAACGAACCCGTCGCCGCAGCGCAGCGGGGCCCTGGGACCAGCGAGGGCGCTGAGAGGCTGCGGGGGCCCCAGACGGCGGCTTTGGAAAGGTCAGGTCTCCGAGGCCTGCCAGACACGGCGGGACACCGAGCTGTACACCTGCGGGCCTCGCGCCACGGATGGAGCTGGGGAGACGTCCCATTTCCTCCTTCCTTCTGGAAAGACGGAGACCGCGGGCGCGCGGCGGCTCATTCACAGGCCGAGCAGAGGGAGCCCTCGGTGACGCGCGGCCGGCGCGTCCCGCAGCGGGCGCCGTCCTGCTCGCGGGCCTCAGTGCGTCCCACGAGCGGGGGCACCTTTCGGAGGCCCTCGGAAGCGTCGAGCGCCGCCACGGCCGCCCTCCTCACCGGCCGGGGGCTGCCGTCGCCCCCACCCCCGCCTACAGCAGAGCGCAGCGCGCGGAGCCGGAGCTGCACC
>LNAC01000633.1:722196-739522 GCA_002007465.1 Ailurus styani | reverse complement strand
CTTTAAAAAAAAAAAAAATTGTGGTTTTGAGCCTAGCTAGCTCAGTCAGGGGAGTACGCGACTCTTGATTTTGGGGTCGTGAGTTCAATCCCCATGTTGGGTGTAAAGTTTACTTTAAAAAAAAAAAGTCTTAGATTTTACATTATTGACCTTTGAAAACTTCTGTCTGGATAATCATAATAGTGCCTTTGGCTCACTTTGAATTTACTCTAGAATAATTGTCTACAAGATTTTTGGGTTCGGGGAAGAGATGGACTGAACTCATGCCTTTTAAAAGTCTTCCTTCCTCCGTTCTACCCTCCTTCCCTTCTACCCTCCCGCCCTCCTTCAAGTCACATTTGTTTCACCTTCCAGCATCTTCTGCTAATGCTACAAATCTAACCTTCCACAGTATCAGAAAGGAAAATAAACTGGAGAATGTAGGCTTATGCTGCAAATAAACCAGCTGCTAGTGAAACCAGTGAGGGAGTAATATCACCTGCCAGGGGATGTTGGATATATTTGGGTGCATGAGGTCCTGTCAGAAAACTGGCAGTGCCTTTGGGAAGATCCTGGTAATTCCTTTTCCTTATAGAACCCGGGTAGCGCCAGCAGCTAACACATACCATAGAGAGGAGAAAGGTGGCAGGTTTCTGAAGCTTGCCAGGTTTTGAGACAGACTAGCTGAAAACTCTGAAAACTAACTGTTTTGAATCTAGTTTCCAGGGTTCGTGATGCAGATTTAGTTATAATAGGGGTACTATAACTTATGAATTGAAGCTACTGTGAGCAAAAAATGACCTACCAGCTGTAGTGTGGAATGAGCTTGGACTGGAAGAGTAGGCAACAAGGATTTGCCAAGTCCTGGGTGGATACTTAATCTTTTAAAAAATTATTAATGAACTATTGTAGATTCTTTAGAATTGTGGTTATGATTTTGCTATAATCTTAAGCTGAGTTTTTTTTAAGATTTTATTTATTTATTTGACAGAGAGAGAGAGAGATCACAAGTAGGCAGAGAGGCAGGCAGAGAAAGAGAGGAGGAAGCAGGCTCCTTGCCGAGCAGGGAGCCCGATGCGGGCCTCGATCCCAGGACCCTGAGATCATGACCTGAGCCGAAGGCGGAGGCTTTATTTTTTATTTTATTTTATTTTTTTTAAATCTTTTTTTTTTTTTAAAGATTTTATTTATTTATTCAACAGAGAGAGATCACAAGTAGGCAGAGAGGCAGGCAGAGAGAGAGGAGGAGGCAGGCTCCCTGCGGAGCAGAGAGCCCGATGTGGGCCTCGATCCCAGGACCCTGGGATCATGACCTGAGCCGAAAGCAGAGGCTTTAACCCACTGAGCCACCCAGGCGCCCCTTTTTTATGTCTTCTTAATTGGAGTAGTGTTTTCAGAGTTTATTCATATTGTGGCCGTGTGTCAGAATTTCACTCCCTTTTAAGGCTGAACACTATTCTAGTACATATATATGCCACATTTTGTTTATTCATCCACTGATGGAACTTGGAATTATTTGGAAGTAAGTTAAAGTCATTATAAATAAAACACTCTGCAACATGCTTCCATTAAGGAAGGATAGTCTATGTGACCATAATACTATCAGCCCCGAAAAAATTAATAGTCATTTCATATTGTACTTGGTCCCTGTTCTTTTTTTTTTTTTTAAATATCTGTCTGATATTTTAAGAATTGCTAGAATTTTTTTTTTTAAGATTTTATTTATTCATTTGACACAGAGAGAGAGATCACAAGTAGGCAGAGAGGCAGGCAGAGAGAGGAGAGAGGAGGAAGCAGGCTCCCCGCTGAGCAGAGCCCGATGTGGGCCTCGATCCCAGGACCCTGGGATCATGACCTGAGCCGAAGGCAGCGGCTTTAACCCACTGAGCCACCCAGGCGCCCAGTCCCTGTTCTTGAAAGTTATTAGATATTGGGTAGCTTGTTGCTGAGCACTGGGTCGCTGTTTGAGGAAGATGGTAACTAGGGTAGTAAAGATTTGGTAGTTTTGGTGTTGGGGAATTTTTATTTGTACATGTTTTCTGCAAAATATGTGTGAGTCAAGTTTTTGTTTAAGATTTTATTTATTAGAGAGACAGTGAGTGAGGGAACACAAGCAGGGGCAGAGGGAGAGGCAGACTCCCCACTGAGCAGGGAGCCCGATGTGGGGCTTGATTCCAGGACCCTGGGATCATGACCTGAGCCAAAGGCAGACACTGAACAACTGAGCCACCCAGGTGCCCCGAGGGGTGTGTTTTTTAAAACTTCAGATTTATGAAACTCATTTTGAGGTTTTGCAAGACGGTTTAGCTTACTTTCCTTACCACAGATTTTTCTGTCCTGCAGTCTGGAATGAATCATAGATTATTGTGCTTTGGGGAAAGTTTAATTGGACTGTATCAGTTTAGGAAGTGTAGGGAGAACACAGTGCATAAAACCTTGGAATAGGAGGTTTCCTATAGTCCACATGTCTCAGGGCCAGGGCGGTGCCTTCTTGACTTGGTCTTTTTATTTTTATTTTATTTATTTATTAAATATTTTATTTTTTTATTTGACAGAGAGAGAGAGATACAAGTAGGCAGAGAGGCAGGCAGAGAGGGTGGGGGAAGCAGGCTCTCTGCTGAGCAGAGAACCCAACTTGGGGCTTGATCCCAGGACCCTGAGATCATGACCTGAGCTGAAGGCAGAGGCTTTAACCCACTGAGCCACCCAGGAGCCCCTTGATTTAATCTTTTTTTTTTTCCCCAAGATTTTGTTTTATTTATTTGACAGATAGAGATCACAAGTAGGCAGAGAGGCGGCAGAGGGAGAGGGGGGAAGCAGACTCCCTGCAGAGCAGGGAGCCCAATATAGGACTCAGTCTCAGGACCCTGAGATCATGACCTGAGCCGAAGGCAGAGGCTTTAACCCACTGAGCCACCCAGGCGCCCTTGATTTGGTCTTTTTAGCAAAGGAAATTGGTGTGTGTGTCAGGGAGTGTGGTTTAGGTGGGCAGTGGGGGCGGGGAGTAGGTGTAGTTGTTCTCCTAAATTCTGGGTTGCTTCATTAGAGAATGTGCCCAGGAGTCAGATGCTATTCATTCATTCCGAATTCAAAGTTAACGTTTAGAAACTTTTAGTTCTTTTCTGCTTTGACATGAATAAAACTATAAAAAGTTGAGAGTCACCGAACCCAAAGGGAATTAATTTTTTCAGTTCAAAAAACACCCTTGAAAGATAGGGACCGGTAACTAGGTCCTTTGATCTGCCAATTGACTACTCTGGATCCAGATCTTGGCGATCCTTTTGGAAGTGATCCCTGCAATCTGTTAGCTATAAGCACCTCCCCTATAATAAAGGACTTCAGTTTTGCAGTGGTAGGTATAGAATTTGTATTGAGATTCTTTTTTTTTTTTTTAAAGATTTATTTATTTATTTGATACAGAGAGAGAAATTACAAGTAGGCAGAGAGGCAGGCAGAGAGACAGGGAGAGGAGGAAGCAGGCTCCCTGCCGAGCAGAGAGCCCGATGCGGGCCTCGATCCCAGGACACTGAGATCATGACCTGAGCCGAAAGCAGAGGCTTTAACCCACTGAGCCACCCAGGCGCCCTGTATTGAGATTCTTGTCTGTACCCTCCATTTAAACAGTCATAAATTAGTGGAAGTATCTTAGACTTGAATGATGAGAGGAGAATGGTTGACAGGTTTCCCAGCTTTTATCTGCGGTTTCCTGATAGCAGTCCATGTTGATTAGATGTGAATGCTTTGCCCTTCTTTAGCATTCGTGGGAGATGGTCGGGAAGAAGAAGGGAGTTTCTGGACAGAAGGATGGTGGCCAAACGGAATCCAACGAGGAAGGCAAAGAAAATCGAGACCGTGACAGAGACTATAGTCGGCGACGTGGTGGGCCCCCAAGACGAGGGAGAGGTGCCAGCCGTGGACGAGAGTGTATGCATGGGGCTTTAACAAAACCAGCTGTGGGTCAGTCATGTCTGGATTTCAGGGATGTCAGGACCCTGCTAGGCTGGACTTAGTAACCATAATATCATCCTCTTGATTTTTTTCTTGCCACTGTTTATTCTGAGACCTTGGTGTCTCTTACACGTAGCATTTTCAGCTACAGCTACCAGTTTGGCATGAAATTACCCTGCAGTCTTTTTTAAAGTTGTATGACTTGCAGTTCTCTGTTGTGGTTCATCACCTTTCCCCTAGTAACCGTCATGTCCTATCCGTCCAGCTCATTTTCTTTTTCTTGTATTTGACTCCGCACCACTATCCATACATCCTATTTATGTATTTACATAAATTGTATTGACTCTGCTCTGGCTGTGTTTTTAATTTTAGTTCGGGGTCAGGAAAATGGATTAGATGGCACAAAGAGTGGAGGGCCTTCTGGAAGAGGCACAGAAAGAGGCAGAAGAGGACGTGGCCGAGGCAGAGGTGATCAATTTCTTGGGGGGTGGGGTGAATACTGGGGGCAGATTACGCTTAGTAGTTCTTTAGGGGTCTACTTTATTTGAAAACAAGCAAATTCACATGACATCTCATTATCTTAATTGTTGAGAAGTCATGCAGATTCTAGAGGTTGCTTGGGGCAGTGGGAAAAAGGTAGGTGTCATTTTCTTTAGTCTTTACTGTTGATATTAATGTGTTTGGTTAAGGATGCAGCAGTTTGGTCATAAAGGAAGAACCTGTCAATAGTAATGGTTGTCCTACTGTGGTATATATTCAGTACACTACAGGGTGAGAGAAAGAACATCTACTAATAACTTGCAGAGTTGTCTCAGTGGGGAAGGTAGTTTTATATCAGCTTCTAAAATATTTCTCTCTTCCTCTTTTTTTCTTTAGGCGGCTCTGGTAGACGAGGAGGAAGGTTTTCTGCTCAAGGAATGGGGTAAGTGTCATTGATTTGATGCCAAAGTCTTTAAATTTTTTTTTCCCCTAGCATCACTGTAATATTCTAGAGTGGCTAATACCCTGGTATCCTGAAGATAACTGAACTGTGATCAGAAAAATTTCTAGACTGTTTAATCAGATAGGTGTGTAGACTTCGGGCTTAGAGATAAATGTCTACCACCTGGGTCATTATCTCTATCTCATAGCTTCGTTTGAATGCACATGCCTGCTGTTTTCCAAAATTTCACGTGGATTTTATTATGATTCTTGATGTCCTAGTGCAGAATGGAGTGTAGATCTAAATTGTGATTATACCATAGAATTTTAGGCAGGCTGATAAGTGAGGAAAGTGGGCATACATAGGATTATAGAATGGGGCTGTGGTTGATCTGTGTTAGGATAAAGTCAAGATTCTTGTGGCCCTCCTCTCTCAATTAATTTTTGCTGGTGCTGCTTAGAGGTCAGAGATTCTTTTAAGCTTTTTTCCCCCCACCCCCAGAACCTTTAACCCAGCTGATTATGCAGAGCCGGCCAATACTGACGATAACTATGGCAGTAACAGCGGCGGCAATACGTGGGACAACGCTGGCCACTTCGAACCAGATGATGGGACGAGTGAGTGACTGTTTATTGTTTCTTGTCTCTAAAAACCTAAGGAAATAACTACTTTGAGGTCATCATCATATTAAAAAGTGGAGGAATAGTTTTTGGGTGCAGAGATAGGAGAGCTAGGGATGGCCATTGAAATGCTGTATATATTCTCTTCTGACTGTGTGCCTGTAGGCACTTAATAATGCTGTTTCACCTGGTCTTCATCACTCTGGGATTGACGCTAGTTGCCACCTCCAGATAACAAGCAGACTGAAAGGGTGGTTGTGCAATTGCTGGTATTTGAACTCAGAATTGTTCTGGAAGCCCATGCTCTGTCACCCTGTGTGGCTGCCGTTAGGTCCAGGTACATTTTCTGGGGTTTCTCTTAGGGTGTCTAGCTTTGCTTTCTGAAAAGGTACCCATAATTAATCGATCAATTGAGCCATTACTTGTAGAGGTGAAAAAGGCCCAGAATCAAAACCCACTGACAGCTTAATTGTTTTCTGGCGTTAAGATAAGAATATCTTTTTCCCTTCATTTTTGGAAAATTTCAGTATTTGGGGAAAAGAGAAATTGTATCTTTCTAGCTCTGTTCATTGGATAGTCTTCTGAACATGGAAGGATTTTAGGGGATTTGAATAAGATTTTTTGTTTTCATTAGCTGACTTTGGCATCTGTAGCTGGGTAGGATGTATGTATTTAAGGATATTTTATGTTTGTGGGATATGTGTGTTTGGGAGTAAAAGATACTTTTACCTTTTTTTTTTTTTTTTTTTTTTTTTTTTTTTTTTACTTTTACTGTTTTAAATAAGAACGCTCCAGAGTCTTTTAGTCTTATGAGATCACTAACTTCCTTATGGCTGAGCCAGCACATGGAGAGTTTGAGACCCCTTTTTCCTGTAAAAGAGGGAAATGATTTAGTAGCAGAGCATGAATTAGACTCTTTGACTCCTTATCCGTTTACTTGCCTTTCCCCTTTTCAGAAATTGTTGATTTTTATCTCTGTCTTTGGGAGGGTTTTTGGCACCAATAGTTCATCTCCTGCCCACAAGATGTTACACTGTAGGTCCTGAATGTTATTTGCTTTTTGTTTACCACAGTATTTCATAAGTGCATTTTGGATACACTTTTCCCTTTGGTGGAGGCTGAAGTTGAGTTATTGACAAGGTGGAAATCTGTTTTAATTCCCTAGACCATTTGGCTAAGAAATGTCTTTATTACTTTGGAGGCACAGAGTTGCTCTTCATTCATCTCTTGATGGCTTTGTAGAGGTGGTGGTAGTAGTCTGGGTAACAGAAATTATTGTTTCTGAGCTCTAGTTCTTGGGTATTTGGTTTTTTATCATTGGCACAAAAAATAATAGAGGTTACAGAATTTGTTTTCAGTTGTGGATAGAAAATCAGGCATGGAGTCTTAGTCCTACATTGCAAGCCTTAGCTGTTCCTCAGCAAGGATCTGGTTTGGAAATAAGCGATGAGGTGTCTGTTTATTTTTTCTTAGTAGAGAATAGCAGATTTGGGAGGTTAGAAATCTGAGTTGTGGCTGAATGAAAAACTGTGTGATACTGCTGCCCTCTTGCTAATGTTGAAGAGTTGGGTGTAGCTTCATGCATTTCCGTTGTTAATTTCACAACATGAACTGACTTTCCTGTATGATCTCTTTTTGTGTTTTCATGATAGCAAACTTCAAATTCCCTTTTTTATTTAAAAAGAAAGTCAAACCTACCCTTAAAATATCCACAGGTACAGTGGGAATTGTTTTTTGGGGGCATATGTTCTCATTCATAAGCAAAATTTCACTGGTTGTTTTTTCTTTTCTTTTTTGTTTCAGGACTTGATTTCATTGGGGTTGAGGGGTCAAATTATCCTCGAAAATTTGAGACTGCTCCTGGTATGATACATCCAGGCGCCTAACTGCCCCGGATATTTTTATAGATTTTTATGAATTGAAATATCTGTGGATATGTTCTTTTTCTGTCGTCTTTTTTCCTTTTCTGCTTTTCTCTCTCATACTCTGGGCCTGTTTTTCCCTTCTTGAAAAATTTTCTCCATTAATGAAGATTTAACATTTACATTGACTGCTGTCTGCTGACAGAATGGAAACCCTTATCTGTTGTTCAGAGCCTTTGCACTCTTTCTGGTCCTTCGTGCTGCGTCAGTACAGTCTTCTTGGCCACGACTGCACGTCCTGTAAAGGATCAAGTAGGCATCTCCATTCTTCCTTTCCATCCCAGATGCATTCGCCAGAGTGAGTGCAGGAAAACATTCCTGCCTTGAGAGAGCCTATTAGTAGGAGGTCACTTCCAACTCAGGATTATGTATATGGACAGATTTGGGGTTCCATTTATCCAGGGCAGGATGGGTGTCAATGCAGAGGAAGAGTAGTGTTACCGGGGAGAGAGAATGTGCTTTGTAACTTGTCTGAACTGAGATTGGACTTTAGTTTGATTTGGAGAACATTGCCATTATTAAGTGGTTTGGAATTTCCCTGGTCCAGTTATAATGCCCTGGGAGAGGTATTATAATGAACATCTTTTTCTTTAGGAAATGAGGTTCTTCCACTGTTAAAAGTTAAGAAAAATTTGGTTTTTTTTTTTAAAGATTTTATTTTGAAGTAATCTCCACACCCAGTGTGGGGCTTGAACGCACGACCCCAACATCAAGAGTCACATGCTCTTGCCAGGCATGCCTAGGAGAATTTCAGATGGGTTTTGTAGGTTTAGAATATTTCTCTTCAGTGACAGTGAAATATCTGAATGCCAGGCTTCCATTCTTTTAAGAAGGTTTCTCCATTTGGAAAGAAGGCTTTAAGAGTTAATTAATATGGGGGCACCCGGGTGGCTCAGTTGTTAAGCGTCTGCCTTCGGCTCAGGTCATGATCCCAGAGCCCTGGGATCGAGCCCCGCATCAGGCTTCCTGCTCTGAGGGAAGCCTGCTTCTCTCTCTCTCTCCCACTCCCCCTGCTTGTGTTCCCTCTCTCGCTGTGTCTTTCTCTGTCAAATAAATAAAATCTTAAAAAAAAAAAATTAATATCTACTCTTGTTCTAGAAAAGAAAATTAGGAGCGTTCTTGTCCTTTTCTATAGGCAGGTTATTTCTTACTGTGGTCCTTGTTGAAGGGAAGAATCCTGGCTCTCACAGAACAGTTTCCTTTTCTGAGGATCTGTGTGTACATGAAGCAAAATAAGGGGGATGTGGAAGGTGGTTTGATTGCTGATGGCCCTTTCCTGTAGAAATTACCCTGATTTCATTATTACCACCACGAGGAGAGTGTTTACCTGCATTGTCTTCACAGCCCTTGGCAGGTTAGAAGTCACACTCTGCAGGATTAGGGTTAGGATAATAACTAACAGACACATTTGATTTCTCCGTTTTGGCCAGAGTCTTTTTTTTTTTTTTAAGATTTTATTTATTTATTTGACAGAGAGAGATTACAAGTAAGCAAAGAGGCAGGCAGAGAGAGAGAGGAGGAAGCAGGCTCCCTGCCGAGCAGAGAGCCCGATGTGGGCCTCGATCCCAGGACCCTGAGATCATGACCTGAGCCGAAGGCAGAGGCTTAACCCACTGAGCCACCCAGGCGCCCTTGGCCAGAGTCTTTTGAAAAGAGCAAGACCGATGAGGGTTTCTTAACGGTTAGACCAGTGAGATCCATAAACTTGACTGCTACTGAGTATGAGTTCCTATAGCAGATAGCTGTCGGTGCCCTTAGTTAGGAAGCTGGTCCTTCTTTGCTGCCGTTGCACTATCCTGTGGCAGCCATTTGTGTTCCCCCTCACTGCTGTTCTCTCCAGACTGCCCACAGTGTTGTCTCATACCAGATGAGTAGGTGTCGTTTATGTTCTGGTTTAAATTGGTTGCTGCCATTTCACTTGAATTGACCACTAAATTGGAGGGATGAAGGGTTTAAGAGCTTTCCTGGAGCATTGGGTCTCTTGTCCTCTGCTCCCCCACTGGCTTTGCTGTTAAAACTATGTAACAACTTGAAAGTAGGTGTGAAATCATAATACTAAAACCCTTGTGTTCTGAGGTATCACTTTCTAAACAGTCTTTTTCTCCTCCTGGAGCCTAGGAATCCCTTCTGATTACTAAAATCTGGTTACACTTTTGGCTGACAAAATGTTAATACCTTAGTGTTTTTTGCACATACCTTGCACTGCCACTTAAACTTACCTTCACTGTTTTTTTCTTGATTGCCAGGTGCTTGGAGGACTGCAACAGAGGAGTGGGGAACTGAAGATTGGAATGAAGATGTAGGTATTCCCAGGTCATTCCTCACTGTGCTTTCTATCCCTAAGTGGTGTTTAGGGATAGAAAATGGGTATGTTTCTACCCTTCAAAATTCACCCTTAAGATTCTGACCCAAAACTTTTACATCCAAAATAGTGTTCTGAGCCAGAACATTTCACATATGTTATATGAAGGAGACTGGGCATGAACAGGACTCTGTGGAACCAGACTATGGAAAGGGCAAGTGCACCTGTGTAAGTCCAATATCTGATTGTCGGATTTATCCCAGGAAGAGATGGTGGTTGGGTAGGGCACCGGAAAGGGAGTCAGGCAGGTAGTGTGTTGAGTAACAGCTGCTGGTGGCACATGACTGCTGGAGCTGGTTCCATTATTTGGTTCACATTCAGGCGTTGGTGTACGGTCCTGGGATTGGCTTAGAGGTGGGTACAAAGTGGAAGGGATTGTACCACGTCCTCAGGTTTACAGTCTGATTGGTTCTGGAACCCTTTTATTTACTTGAAGCCCAGCTTTGTAATTGGAATGAATATATAGAACCGGCTGTCTTCCGGCTTGACCCAACTTGGAAACCTCGTACGTGGGTGGCACAAAGGTGGTACGGAAACAAGCTCTGTGAATTCCCTGGAGTAGTACCTGAGGAAAAGAATTTTGTGGAATCTTGGTCGCAGTCAAGCTTTTATTGTGAATTCTGCTTTTCAGTGATCGTGGATTAACTCCTGTTTTAACATTTTTCAGTCTATTTTCCTATACTTGTATATATTCAGGCAAGATACCTCATATGGTGAGAGGGTGATAGGTCAAACTTTTGGTTTGTCAGGCCTGAGTTTTTAAAATTTCAGATGCATCAGCATCAGAGGGTTCTTTTTTGTTGTGACTGAACTGGACTGCCTTGTGAGTACTTTCTAAGACTTGGCTTGTCTGTTTAAGCACCTTTCAGAAAATGGTATATTTGGGGGAGTAGATTCCCTGTTTTTAGAGAAGAGGTTTTAATCAAAAAGTGAAAACAAAACCAGATTGAATTTTGAATAGTAGGATAAGTTATTCCCTATAGTTGCTTACCTATACTGCAAAGACTAGGTGTAAGTCACTGTTAAGGCAAAAATTGCATATTGTTGAAATTACCCCTAAAAAGACCTTAATTCACCAATACTTGGGTCCTTACTGCTCTGAAATTAGGAATTTCTTTTATTTCTGTCTTGGCTGTAATCTTTCTTTCTTTGAGAGGAGCAGTGGAAGATAAAAGTTTGGTTTGGGTTGAGGTGGGAGTTGGGAACTCTGATGGGAAGATATAAAAAGGTTTTCTCTCTTTTCTGTGCAGCACATGTGTTCAGGGTTTTGTAAGTGTGGTGTGCTTATCATGTGACTCCACTGTATTTTACTGGCTTTCTTGATTTTATCCTCTCTTTTGATAAAATCACTGAGCCTGTCTAAAAGGGGCATGGAGGTCAGTCCATGTAGGGTTCCTCTGGGTAGGTGGTTCTTTCTTCTGAGGGTTTTCCCTTTTCCTTGGTGTTAAATTCCCCTTAACCTGTGCCAGATTTGTGAGTGTAGCCCACCTAACACTGGAGTGACTAACCCCTCTGTTTTTTCCAGCTGTCTGAGACCAAGATCTTCACTGCCTCTAATGTGTCTTCAGTGCCTCTGCCTGCGGAGAGTGTGACAATCACTGCTGGTCAGAGGCAAGTGTGTGGTAAAGTTCAGCATCTTTTTCCAGAGGGGCCTGGTGAGAGCTATAAGGAAGAGTAGCACTGGGCCTTTATGAGCTCCCATGGTGTTGGTAGTAATGGTAACCGAAGCATACTAGGTTCCTCTCCAGTTGATCGATAGGTGTATAGAAATTGATCTGCTGAGTGGAAGTCCGTATATTAGGATTTTAAAGATGACTCTCTCCAAAATAGCTCCTTTAATTACACAGGTCAACCTGAATTGAAATTTAGCACGGTATAATTTGTCTGGTAGTAAGGTAAAGTTAAACATGGAAATGTTTTCATTTATTTGAGTTTGCAGAACTATTTAGTAGCTTCTTTACTTGCTTTAAAATTAAGATTTTTGTCCACTGAGCCTACTGAATAAAGTGATTGTTTTTACCATAGGATCTGGCTAATGAACTTTTTTGAACTTAAACCCTAGGTATTGGGGTCAATAGAGGAAGAAACACTTACCAGGAATATTTTTATCCCGAGAAATCTTGGATTATTTCTAGACCTGGGTATGATAGCTATTGATTCAGAAAGTCCTGAATTGCACTAGAAATAGGATATTAAGGCCATCACCCCCAGAGGTGACGCGTATTGTTTTTCTGACACCAGTTCTTCAGTTCTTTGACACCGGCTATGGGGGTTCATTAATTCAGTTCAACTCTGATAATATCCAGAGTTAGCACAGACCCTAGTAGTAGACGCCTTTATCCCATAAGATTGCCCTTGCTTCAGAGGTCAGCTGCAAATGGGTGCCCAGGCTATCCACACACTTATGCCTGGCTGACTACAAATTTGGGGATTCTCACAGCCTCCTCCTTAGGGTCGATAATCTGCTAACATGACTCACAGAACTCAGGGAAGAGGTTCCTTGCCATCACTGGTTTGTTATAACCATTATTCAGGAACAACAGCCAAATGGAAGGGTTGCATATGGTGGGGCATGGGGTTGGGCACAAAACCTCCCAAGTTTCATTACTTAAATAGGCCTGATTAATTAAGTAATTGGCTAGTAAAGGCAGTCCCCAGCTCCCTTCCAACCCTAAGAGTGGGTAGAGTGTGCTGGGGCCGAAAGTTCTAACCCTTTAATCCCCTTAAAGCTATATTGGAGAGGTCCCCCACCCGGAGTAACCTCATTTTCGTAAACTTTGGTTGAAAGAGACTCATTATGGGGCGCCTGAGTGGCTCAGTCAGTTAAGCATCTGCCTTTGGCCCAGGTCATGATCCCAGGTCGTGAGATCGAGCCCCACATCGGGCTCCCTGCTGAGCAGGGGGTTGTCCTTTTTTCCCTCTGCCCCCTCCCACCACTCGCTCGCTCTCTCTCAAAATCTTACAAAAATTCTCTCTAATAAAAGTAAAAATAAAGAGATTCATTATGAATAACAAAAGATTCAGGAAATTTTAAGGGTTGTAGGAGCTCTCTGTCAAGAACTGGAGGAAAAACCAAATTATATGTGTTTTTATTATACCACTTTAACTTTGGAAATTTTATAAAAATTGGGGGGAATTCCAAAGACACTTGAAGAAGATGCCAGTGTTCTGGTATATATTTTTATATATTACGTATTGGTAGTGACAGGTATTTGGTATTAAAATATTGGCTAAAAAATTATAAATTTTGGCCCAAGTATCAAGCTGCTGTATTAAAACTAATATTTGCTATTTCCTTAAATTGATTTCACTAAATTGAAATATTTAACATTGTTACGGTTGACAATGCCATTGGTACACATCTAGGTTCTACAGTGGCTCTTGTATATCAATTATTTTGGTAAATTAAGCATTTCAGGTCTTTGTGTTATTGATGAGTGACTTCATTTTGATCTAACCATAATTTGAGTTGGGAGTTGGGGAATGCTAGAATGTTCTGTCGTTACTCATCACGATGTTGCATCTCCCCAATAGAATCGACCTTGCTGTTTTGTTGGGGAAGACACCGTCTTCAGTGGAGAATGATTCATCTAATCTGGATCCATCTCAGGCTCCTTCTCTTGCCCAGCCTCTGGTGTTCAGTAATTCAAAGCAGAGTGCCATAGCACAGCCTGCTTCCGGAAACACATTTTCTCATCACAGTATGGTAAGTAGGAGACGTGTCTTCTAACCACATCTTCCTGCCAGCCCCAGCACATACATGCAGTACTGCCTTCTGATGATAGAGATTTGGGGCAGGGTAAAGCATCCCCTTTTGTCCTAAGCAACCTTGGGTGTAGAGACGTAGAATTAGGTAGTAGGGGTGCCGCCAGAGGAGGACTTAGTTTTGGACACACTGAATCTTCTAAAAATGAGTGTGCATCATTAACTGTATACTCACTGTGCTGAATGTTACTTGCTTTTAAGAGAAAAAAATGATGTCAAGTTTTAATCCTTTTTTAATCCTTATTAAACTTTGATGGGAGGTTGTAGCGCCTGCCTGCTTGCCTTCCTTCCTTCCTTCCTTCCCTCCCTCCCTCCCTCCCTCCCTCCCTCCCTCCTTTTCTTTTTTTTTCTTCCTTTCCTTCTTTTTTTCTTTTCTTTTCTTTTTTTTTTTCTTTCATTTGACAGAGAGAGAGCACAAGCAGGAGGAGCAGCAGAGGTAGAGGGAGAAGCAGGCTTCCCTCCGAGTAGGGAGCCTTAAGTGGGGCTGGATCCCAGGACTCTGGGACTGACTGAGCCACCCAGGCGGCCCTCCCTCGTTCTTGAAAGAGCAGAATTGCCATATAAATTTGTTTAAGCCAGACATTTCTGGATTAGGCTTCCAAAAACTCGAAGTTTCCATGAATGTTTCTACTTACTATTTCTCCCTTTATGTGTAGCAGGGATAAGAGCACTTGCTTTGCTTGCCTTACTGAGCTGTAGAAAGATGAAATAAGGCGACTAAGGGCTATACAAGTCTGGGAGTGGCGGTGGTATTGGTTCTTAATCCCTAGAGTGCTTATGGCATGCGCTTGGTTGTTTGAGGTTAAAGACTTAAGGTCATTAAGTATAGCAAAGGAATCATTTAAGCTAAACAAAGATGGTGAACCAATCTTTCTTTCTTTCTTTCTTTCTTTCTTTCTTTCTTTCTTTCTTTCTTTCTTTCATTCAGTTGTCACACAAAGGAAACTTTACTTGCAGCAAAAAGGAGATCATGGGGAGGGGGCGTGGGGGGAGCCAGTCTCTTTCACAGTCAGCAAATCCTAAGAAGAACTACTTTTCTTTTTTTCTGTTTGCTTTTCCCTTCCTGTTTGTTTATTTTTTGATGGAGGGATACTATAGTTGTAAGAGTTAAGAGACAATGTGTGTGCATATAATTTTATTTTTCCAGTAGCAGGATTATAGTAATTATTTTAAATAGAAAACTGCTGAGCCAGCCTCTAATCCAGAACGGTCAGTTTTTAACTGTTGTCTAAAAATTTTTGTGTGTGTCAGTTGCAATTTGGTGATTGATGTTCTGCCATATATGAAAGGTGACAGGTGAGGAAAGGCGGGGAAGAAGGGACAGGGAGCAGCAGAGCATTGGGATTAAAATAAAAGAGAATGAAGGATGCCTGGGTGGCTCAGTCCATTAATTGTTTGCCTTCAGCTCAGGTCATGATCCCAGAGTCCTGGGATCGAGGCCCACATCGGGCTCCCTGCTCAGCGGGGAGTCTGCTTGTGCTCACTTGCATGTGCGTATGCGTGCACATGCACGCACACTCTCTGTCAAAAAATAAGGACAATCTAAAAATAAATTAAGAATGAGACAAAATTGGGCGCCTGGGTGGCTCAGTGGGTTAAAGCCTCTGCTTTCGGCTCAGGTCATGATCTCAGCGTCCTGGGATCGAGGCCCACATCGGGCTCTCTGCTCAGCAGGGAGCCTGCTTCCTCCTCTCTGTTTCTCTGCCTGCCTCTCTGCCTATTTGTAATCTCTCTCTGTCAAATAAATAAATAAAAAATCTTTAAAAAAAAAAAAAAAAAAAAAGAATGAGACAAAATTCATAAAGGGTCATAAAGTTAAGGATATAACATCAATCTCTGAGATATGGCGGGAAAATGTGATGCGCTCTGTATAGCTTTTAATTGCCTTTTTAATATCTGGATTGTAAAGACTTACAACCAAATTCAAACTCTGGTATCAAAAGTAAGTTTTCTGCATATTTCTTTTATCTTAAAATTCTGTTTAATGTGTCACATGATGTTAAACTAAATAAAAATAACGTGTTCTTCTCATTAGCTGTTTTAATCAGTATGCTATTTAATTTTCTTCCCATTAAGAGTAAACATTAGAGGGGCATCTGGGTGGCTCAGTCATTGGGCATCTGGCTTTGGCTAAGGTCGTGATCCCAGAGTCCTGGGATTGAGCCCAGCATCGGGCTCCCTGCTCAGCGGGAGTCTGCTTCTCCCTCTCCCACTTACCCTGCTTGTGTTCCGTCTCTCGCCGTGTCTCTATCAAATAAATAAATAAAGTCTTTAAAAAAAAAGATATTAGAAGATTAATTTCTCTTAAAATGTAATAGATATAAATAATATAGGAGGTCCCCATCATCATGTGTGATATATGGACATTATCTGATGTGCTGTGGTGTTAATGCAAAGCTTTGCACTTGCAGACTGATAATCATTGCTCTGCAATCATGTCTTTGCCACAATCCCATACTTTTAACTCAACTTCTGGTGTTTTGTTTTTGTTTGTATAATCTTGTGATATAGACTGAAGTGGGAAAAAGGTCTTACCTTGGGTTGGACAGATAGGTTTTGTATAAGAAAGCACTGCTCAGGGGCAACTGGGTGGCTCAGTTAAGTGTTTTGGTTTTGGCTGAGGTCCTGACCTTGGTGGAGAGATTGAGCCCTGCACTGGGCATTGGGCTCTGCGCTCAGTAGGGAGTCTGCTTGGGATTCTCTCCCTCTGCACCACTCAGGCCCCCAGCCCCCGTCCCAGCTCATGTGCCCACACAAACTCTTTCAAATAAATAAATCTTGGGCGCCTGGGTGGCTCAGTGGGTTAATGCCTCTGCTTTCGGCTCAGGTCATGATCTCAGGGTCCTGGGATCGAGGCCCGCATCGGGCTCCCTGCTCAGCGGGGAGCCTGCTTCCCCCTCTCTCTCTCTGCCTGCCTCTCTGCCTCCTTGTGATCTCTCTCCCTCTGTGAAATAAATAAAATCTTTAAAAAAACAAACAAACAAACAAATAAATAAATAAATAAATCTTAAAAAAAAAAAGGCACTGCTCAGTATTGATGAGGATGGAATGGTTGGGTGAGAACCTAAGGAAAACCAAATTTTAAATCTCCTTGAAGGTGTTTTAAGGTAGTCAAGGCCACATGCTTCATGTTCTGATTGAGGATGGTCGTCTTACCTGGCATTAGGGAGTGCGGAAAATCTCCCCAGAGCATTAAGAATAAAATTTGCTTTTATTCATGATTATAGAACTTGAATACGTACTGAGAAAACATCGTAATTGTTATTTGATTGTCAAGTGCAGGTGTTTGTTTTTTCTTTTTTCCTTTTTTTTTTTTTTAGTGCAGATGTTTTGATAGGCCCTTAGCTTCTCTTCTTTGACTTCTGTGCTAGTTATGAACAGCATTGAGGTGAGGTTGCAGTTCTTCTTACTTTTCAGCTATTTATTGGAAGGGGCTAGGACATTAATGGCTAAAGTGAAATTTTATATTAACCTTCCTATTAATAATTACATACTGGTTGATTCAAAACTTTATTTTTTATTTTATTATTTTTTTAAGATTTTATCTATTTATTTGATGGAGAGAGAGAGAGATCACAAGTAGGCAGAGAGGTAGACAGAGAGAGAGAGGAGGAAGCAGGCTCCCCGCTGAGCAGGGAGCCCAATGTGGGCCTCGATCCCAGGACCTTGAGATCATGACCTGAGCTGAAGGGAGAGGCTTTTAACCCACTGATCTACCCAGGTGCCCGATTTAAAACTTTAAAAGGAAAAAATCCCTTCTAGTCATTAGATCTTAAAATTTTTTTTTTTTTTTTTTTTTTTTTTTTTT
>LNAC01000633.1:702027-721509 GCA_002007465.1 Ailurus styani | reverse complement strand
TTTTTAAGATTTTTATTTACGTATTTGACAGACTGAAAGAGGGAACACAAGCAGGGGGAGTGGGAGAGGGAGAATCAGGCTTCCCGCTGAGCAGGGAGCCCGATGTGAGGCTCGATCCCAGGATCCTGGGATCATGACCTGAGCCAAAGGCAGATGCTCAACCGCTGAGCCACCCAGGCACCCCAAATGCTTTTTTATATACAGTATTTGTTTAATCCTCCTACAACTTTATGCAGCACTATTTTCATTTTCAGGTGAAGAAAATGAGGTACAGAGAAATTACAAATGAGTTTTCCATGATCCCGTACCCAGGATTTTAACCTAAGTAGTCTGACTCCAGAGATTGTGCTCTAAGGGACTAAACTGTTTACTCAGTCTGGTGGCATTCTTTTTTTTTTTTTAAGATTTTATTTATTTATTTGACAGAGAGAGAGATCACAAGTAGGCAGAGAGAGAGGGGGAAGCAGGCTCCCTGCTGAGCAGAGAGCCCGATATGGGCCTCGATCCCAGGACCCTGAGATCATGACCTGAGCCGAAGGCAGAGGCTTTAACCCACTGAGCCACCCAGGCACCCAGTCTGGTGACATTCTTCATTTGTCTGATCTCTACTTCCTCTCATCGTAGAGAAGTCTTTCTGAGTAGTGAACACATTTGCTTGCTGTAGATTTCTCTCATCTCTCTGTTGATCTACAGGTGAGCATGTTAGGGAAAGGATTTGGTGACGTCGGCGAAGCCAAAGGTGGCAGCACCACGGGCTCGCAGTTCTTGGAGCAGTTCAAGACCGCTCAGGCCCTGGCCCAGTTGGCGGCACAGCATTCTCAGTCTGGAACCACCACCACCTCCTCTTGGGACATGGGCTCCACTGCACAGTCCCCATCGCTGGTGCAGTACGGTGAGAAGGATGGAAAGAGACTTGGATTCTTTAAGCATTAAAGTATTAATGCCAGAAGCCGGCAGGAGTCGAGGGTGGAGAATATGTCTTGAAGTCAGGAGGGCAGCCAGGCAGCCAGCTGGCTAGTATCTCATACTGATTTTCCCCTAGTCAGACAGGGTGAGTTCAGAAAGCTAGGGAATAGGAAAAAGTTGAGGCTCAGTATCTCTTTATCAAAATTAGACACATACATAGTTCCAGTCTTCAGTTGACTTGGGAGTTTTTGGATTCTCCCTAGATTGGTTTTTAGTGTTTGAAAACAACACATTGCCTTTGAGAAGGTTCATGGACTTGGCCATTTTAGGACCTTACGTTCTAAGTATGGACAGTTCCTAGATTCCTGTCTTATACAGGCAGGGTAATAGCGCGGACTTGATTAGGCTGTACTTAGAACAGGTATGATCCAGTGGTTGTCACTTCCAGAAATAAGAGTAAGCCCTAAAAAGAGAGCCTGTTTATATGAAGTACTGAATCTTGAGGGCCTTGTTTTGTGGCTCTAGAGTAGGAAAATAGCATTTTAGTGAGGTTTATTAGCGTCTCTGGTCTCAAACATATTGGGTTTTTTCATGCAGATTTGAAGAACCCAAATGATTCAACAGTACACAGCCCCTTTACCAAGCGCCAGGCTTTCACCCCATCTTCAACCATGATGGAGGTGTTTCTTCAGGAGAAGCCACCGGCAGTGGTTACCTCCACTGCCGCACCTCCACCCCCCTCTTCTCCTCTGCCAAGCAAATCCACCTCGGCCCCACAGATGTCTCCCGGGTCTTCAGACAACCAGTCCTCTAGCCCTCAGCCAGCTCAGCAAAAATTGAAACAGCAGAAGAAAAAGGCCTCCTTGACTTCAAAGGTACTGAACTGTGAGATGGGTGTCATCTTAGGGCAAAAGGGGTATGGGATTTGGGAATTGAGCTTGAAAGGGGATAGTCTGCAAATTTGAAGCAGAGGTTTTTTGTTAGTCTTACAGTACGGTTGTACTAAAACCCTGACTTCTCTTTATAGATTCCTGCTCTGGCTGTGGAGATGCCTGGCTCAGCAGATATCTCAGGGCTAAACCTGCAGTTCGGGGCATTGCAGTTTGGGTCAGAGCCTGTCCTTTCCGATTATGAGTCCACCCCCACCACGAGCGCCTCTTCAAGCCAGGCTCCAAGTAGCCTCTATACCAGCACGGCCAGGTAGACGAAACATCGATCCTAAGACTTTTTTTATTGGGCTTTTACTACTTTTTCTCAGTGTCTTGCTGACTCCTGTAATTCTCAAGAGGCTGAGCCTCTGACTGAATAAAGGAAAAGCATCCGATTATAGCATTTTGTTAAGCATTTCAGAATACTGTTACTAGGATTATCTCTAACTCCAAACAGGTCTAGTATGCCTCTTGGGTACTTTCAGAGTGTCCGCGGCCAGTTCTTAGGAGGTGTGTATGGCACCTTTAAGAAGCGGACGTTGGCACCTGGCTGACAATGCCTCTGACACATTTGGCCGTTTGCTGTGTGCCTTATGCCTGGGAAAGGTATGACTCGGCCTCCTAGAAAGATGGAGCATTTGATAGCTCACACAAGCTAAACGGAACCTTTCCTGCCTCCTCCAATAAACGTGTGGGAGAGCCAGCATAAGCACTAGCAAACCCTGGAGGACTTTCTGGGACTAGGCTATTTTCCCCAGTCCTTCAGACTTAAAAATATCAGTGTTAGGCCCTAGCCTTATCTGTTATGTCATAATTGCTATTAATGCATGTGAATATTTTTAAAGTTTTTGTCAGGAGAGTTTTACCAATAACCTTATATCTAGTAGGGTTTCTGAGAGAGCCAGGAGCACGGAGTTCCTGAAATGAATATGAGCAAAAGATGACTTTCCTTGTGCTTAGGTTTCATGTTAGGATGTATCAGAGGGATCAAGAGTGGTCCGTCTTTTCTGCTTTTGCCTCTTTTTCTTACAACAGTAGAATGTAGGGTAGCTGTCTTAGGTTAGACCCCTGACTCTATAGGGTGTGGAAATACCTCTTGTCAGGAGAAAATTGTTTTTTATCTGTTGCTGGAAGTTTTCTTTTTGACTATAATCAAATTACTCTAGTGGAAGATCTCCACCATTTCCTTAGTATCAGTGGATCTGTTCTACTTTGTTTCTCTGAGATTTTCCTTCTGCATTCCCCACAGTGAATCTTCATCCACAATTTCATCTAACCAGAGTCAGGAGTCCGGTTATCAGAGCGGTCCAATTCAGTCGACAACCTATACCTCCCAAAATAATGCTCAGGGCCCTCTGTATGAACAGAGGTCCACACAGACTCGACGGTACCCCAGCTCCATCTCCTCATCACCCCAAAAGGACCTGACTCAGGCAAAGGTAGTGGCTTTACGAGTCCCTGGGCGCTGGTTAGGACAATATTGGGCAGAGTCTCTTCAGTGTTAGTGTTTTACTTCTTGACAAATGGTGCTGGGATACCTCAGAAGTGCGGATTGAGAAGCTGGAAAAAACACATTTCTGTGGTTGGTGAAATTTAAAAGTTCTTTTCAGCAAGCCTGGAGATTCAGAACCAGAAACCATTTTCTTTGCAGTAAAGATTCGTTCTTTGTAGTAGAATCAATGTCAAATAATTGTTTACTTTTTTGGGATGATCTGAGTGCTAGACTTCTGGGTCTGAATCAGTAGACACCTTGCTGTGTCTTGGCCCGGTGAGGGGACAGCATGTCCCAAAGGTGCTGTGGAGTGACGGTCAGATGCAGCCGGCACAGTGGCTGGTTTGGCTGAACTGTCAGACTTCCCCATCCTCCCCCGGGGCCCCAGACTTAGGCCTTTCTTGTGTCTCTTCTGGGTTTGGGGTGTCTCGAGCAGTTTGGGGGTTGCCTTCTGCTGCCGTGGGTCACACAGGATTGGCGTACCTTGTTTTCACTTCCATTTTAAATTCTTTTCGTTTTGTTTGGATATAGTCCGTGTTACGTTAATTCTTTGGTTAGCTTGCAGAATTCTCTGAAAGATTTGTTGATGGAAATTAAGCTGAGTCAGTGCTAACTTGACCTGTTTGAGTTTGTCCGTTTCTTACTCCTTTGTTTTTTTGTACCAGAATGGCTTCAGCTCTGTGCAGGCCCCGCAGTTACAGACCACGCAATCTGTTGAAGGTGAGTATTCTTCAGGCCTTTTCCTCTATGTTGTAGTGTTTTTCACTACGTTTCACAGCGTTTTTTGCTTTTCTTGGATTATAGTGGGAAGAGTCCCAGCTCTTCTGGTTGTAGTTTGGATTTGGTTCTGCCTTGCTGTTTAATATCAAATAAACCTAAGTTTTCGGTTTCTCTCTTTTAGAACAGTGATGATATCCTTGGTTCTCTTCGTTCCGTAAATGAGATCGGTGCTCTGAAATGCTTGCAATTTAAAAAAAAAGAGGGAGAGGGGGTTACCTAAACACCCACAATCCATTATTATTATTATTATTTTTTAAGATTTTATTTATTTATTTGACAGAGAGATTACAAGTAGGCAGAGAGGCAGGCAGAGAGAGAGGAGGAAGCAGGCTCCCCGCCAAGCAGGGAGCCTGATGCGGGCCTCGATCCCAGGACGCTGGGATCTGACCTGAGCCGAAGGCAGAGGCTTTAACCCACTGAGCCACCCAGGCGCCCCACAATCCATTATTAAGTAACTCACACTCTTGGCTTGGGGACAGCCTGGGACTCCCATGACTAGGAGTTCTCTCTTTACTTCTCATAGACACTCCCTTTCCTCTGAAGAGGTGAATTATTTATTCTTTATTTCCAGGTGCTACAGGCGCTGCAGTGAAATCTGACTCACCTTCTACTTCTGGCATCCCCCCTCTCAGCGAAACGGTGTCTGCAGCTTCCTTACTGACGACAGCTAGTCAGCACTCATCCTCCTTGGGTGGCTTGAGCCACGGCGAGGAGAGTCCAAACGCTGCCACCACGCAACACAGCAGGTGATTTGGGTTGGGGCTGCGAGAAGCAGTAGCAGAGCTCTCTGCCTCTGGCCCGTCCCTGCTGCCTGGCAGGGGCCCTTAGCGAAGTGGATGACCTGAAAGTTATGGGAAGTAGGAGAGGAGATCTGTTCTCCCTTCTCAGCAGCCACTCTCATGGTATCTGCTCCTTCCTCCTGGCTGGTCACTGTGCTCCCCATGATCTCAGGTCTCCTGGTCCCGTATTCCACCTCATCTCCTCACCCGTGTTCTTGACACGCGCTCCGGGTGCCATAACCATAGCACTGTGGCTAATAGCAACCTCTTCTTTGTAGCACCTTAGCCACGCAGCAGAATACCCTTTCGTCATCCACATCTTCTGGGCGCACTTCTACGTCCACTCTCCTGGTAAGTGTGATGCTGCAGAAGAGTAGGTGTGCTTTTCTTACACTTATTAAGAAAGGATTCTTAGAAATTTCTTCATGGGGTGGCAGAGGCAGGAGAGGCAGGAGGACCCAGAAATACTACAGAGCTGTGGACCAGTTCCCGAAGCCCGGAATGTGACTCCTGAGTCTTTTTTTTCCCCCCAAGGTTGTATTTATTTGATAGAGACATAGCAAGGGGGGGGGGACACAAGCAGGGGGAGTGGGAGAGGGAGAAGCAGGCTCCTCGCCGAGCAGGGAGCCCGATGTGGGGCTTGATCCCAGGACCCCCGGATCATGACCTGAGCCTAAGGCAGACGCTTAACCGACTGAGCCACCCAGGCGCCCCGACTCCTGAGTCTTTATGTAACTTTTTTTTTCTTCTAAGCACTGAAGTGTGTGGGGCTTTGTATGCTCCAGTAAGTGCTGTAAGAACGTCCCTTTCCCATTATTCTTGGCTCTTCTCATTCCTTGGTCTGGGATATGCCGAACATGGCTGCTGAAAATTATCTGCGTGAGTCTGGGCATCAAGCTTTTGATCGAATCATTTATTTCAGTCTTGTGATTTAGAACAACCAGTCGTGGAATTAGGCTGAGATGGTAAGGAGGACGCGTTCTGGGCAAAGGCGTATCTGGTTTGTCAGAAATCCTAGGGGTCGGGCGCCTGGGTGGCTCAGTGGGTTGAAGCCTCTGCTTTCGGCTCAGGTCATGATCTCGGCGTCCTGGGATCGAGGCCCGCGTCGGGCTCTCTGCTCGGCAGGGAGCCTGCTTCCTCCTCTCCGTGTCTCTCTGCCCGCCTCTCTGCCTACTTGTAATCTCTCTCTCTGTGTCAAATAAATAAATAAAATCTTTAAAAAAAAAAAAAAAGAAAAAAAAAAAAGAAATCCTAGGGGTAGATGAAGTCTTTTTTTCCTCAGATACACTGTTTGAGGTTCAGATTCATCAGAACTTGCTGAACTAGCGAAGGAGAATGTGGGTGAGAAGACTAGGATAGATTTCCTTGACTCAAACCGTACATTGGCCAACCAGCACTGGTTTCTGGAGTGTTTGTCCCCACTTACTGTCCCTGTTGCCTCTGACGGGGGATGATGTGCATGGGTCTGTTGTTAACCACTCTGGCCTGACAAGTCCTGGGAAGTGGGTAGCTGGAAGAGAACTAGTAGTTTCTTTTTTTTTTTTTTTTTTTTTTAAGATTTTTTATTTATTTATTTGACACAGAGAGAGAGATCACAAGTAGGCAGAGAGGCAGGCAGAGAGACAGGGAGGGGAGGAAGCAGGCTCCCCGCTGAGCAGAGAGCCCGATGTGGGCCTCGATCCCAGGATACTGAGATCATGACCTGAGCCGGAAGCAGAGGCTTTAACCCACTGAGCCACCCAGGCGCCCAGAGAACTAGTAATTTCTTTTTTTTTTTTTTTTTTTAAGATTTTTATTTATTTATTTCACAGTGGAAGAGAGATCACAAGGAGGCAAGAGAGGCAGGAGGGGGGGGTGGGAAGCAGGCTCCTTGCTGAGCAGAGAGCCCGATGCGGGCCTTGATCCCAGGACCCTGAGATCATGACCTGTGCCGAAAGCAGAGGCTTTAACCCACTGAGCCACCCAGGCGCCCAGAACTAGTAATTTCTTCTAACTCCTTTGGCAGAGGGTACCTGGGACTCGGCCACAGCCTTTTTCATTGGGCAGCTGATGTGCTCTCACCAGCATAAGGGAGTGTACCTCTCTCCTGACCTGTATTGCTAATCACAGTTTCCTCCCGTCTTCCACCGCCCCCCTTTTTAAGCACACAAGCGTGGACAGTGAGGCGAACCTCCATTCTTCCTCCAGCACTTTCTCCACCACGTCTAGCACGGTTTCTGCGCCTCCCCCCGTGGTCAGCGTCTCCTCCAGTCTTAACAGTGGCAGCAGCTTGGGCCTCAGCCTCAGCAGCAACTCCACCGTCACAGCCTCTACTCGGAGCTCAGTTGCTACAACTTCAGGTAGAAGGTGGTTGGCACTGCTCTGGGATGGGGGGTGAGAAGTGACCGTATGACAGGGTAAGAGTGATTTCTCTTTCTAGGAAAAGCTCCTCCCAACCTCCCTCCGGGGGTCCCGCCGTTGCTGCCTAACCCGTACATCATGGCTCCCGGGCTGTTACATGCCTACCCAGTAAGTGAGACTGAAGCTCCTCCTCCAGACGACGGAGATGCGGCGGCTACTCTTTACAGTTTTGGCTTTGGGTGGAAGACTATAAGTAAAATACCGAATAAATGAGTGGTTGTCATACGTAAGCAAATAGGTTTTTAATCTTTGTAGTTTGGGAAGAACTAATCATTTCTAGAGAGGAAAGACTAAACCGAGGCCATTTCTCCTATTGTGTATTTTCTTTGTGTGAAACAGATTGTGGGCCTCTGAAGCTAAAGGCCAGAGGCTCCACCTGGAATCCCTTTCAGTTTCTCAGAGAATTATTTTCTCTGGTTGGCCTGATTCCCTGTCTTGGAGGGTCTTTGCTGACTCTGACCAGTCAGCAGAGTTCCCTGGCCTGATCTGGGACTATCTGAGAGTAGGCAACGGACAGTGGTAGTTTTTTCCCCTGCTGTTTCTTCTGTCGAATTTGTGGATGTGGTGTCAGTTAAGATGAAGGGTATTTATTTTGAAATGTTTGAAAACACATGTGTTCTTCCTCCTCAGAGTGTCTAAGTGAATATCATACAGAGGAAACATCCAGTGATGTTTTATACTTTTTTTTTTTTTTAAGATTTTATTTATTTACTTCACAGCGGGAGAGAGATCACAAGGAGGCAGAGAGGCAGGCAGAGAGAGAGGGGGAAGCAGGCTCCCTGCTGAGCAGAGAGCCCGATCCGGGCCTCGATCCCAGGACCCTGAGATCATGACCTGAGCCGAAAGCAGAGGCTTTAACCCACTGAGCCACCCAGGCGCCCTACTTTTTTTTTTTTTTAAGATTTATTTATTTGAAAGGGAGAGTGCATCCACGGGAGGGGCAGAAAGAGAGAATCTTAAGCAGATTGAGCGCTGAGCGTGGACCCCAACATGGGGCTCAGTCTCAGCAACCCTGAGATCACGAACCGACCCACAACTGAGTCGAATGGATGCTTAACTGGCTGTGCCACCCAGGTGCCCTACACAGTTTTGTTTTTTTTTTTTTTTAAAGATTTTATTTATTTATTNAGAGAGAGGGGGAAGCAGGCTCCCCGCTGAGCAGGGAGCCCGATGTGGGCCTCGATCCCAGGACCCTGAGATCATGACCTGAGCCGAAAGCAGAGGCATTAACCCACTGAGCCACCCAGGCGCCCTGTTTTTTTTTTTTTAATATTTTATTTGTTTATTTGATAGTGAAAGAGGGGACACAAGCAGGGGGAGTGGGAGAGGGAGAAACAGGCTCCCACTTAACAACTCAGCCACCCAGGCGCCCTGCCCTTACACATTTTTTAAGAATAAACATACTATCTTAATACCTATACATTAGAGAAAATATTGAGTAAAATGTGATTCCTTTCTGAAAGAGATAAATCTTAAGCCATGTGTTTGAAGTGGGGCAGAGACTGGTAGATTAGAGAGTAAAGCAGGGTCCTGTTCATATGCGGCTCCTGTCTGTCTCACTGCCATGGGGGGCGGCGGGGGGGAGGGCGGCCTAGTTGGATCAGTGTGGATAGTTTAAGGAGAACCTAAAACCTTTCACGTATCACTTAATCTCTTTGTAGTTCACTTCTTTCCTCTTATAGGAAACTGAAAGAAGTAACTATGTCCTGTTCTTCCTAAGAATGATTTACCGTGTTTCTTAGCACCTTGGTTTGCTCCTATGGTAAGCAGTTTCTATTAATACTGTACGTGTTTGTATCTTCCAGCCACAGGTTTATGGTTATGATGACTTACAGATGCTTCAGACAAGATTTCCCTTGGTGAGTATGTGGTGTAGAGCTTAGGAAAGGAAAGTGACCTTCACCTTACTATTGAGGTGTTCAGTTGATAAGCCACAGGCTTAGCTCTTCCCCAGCCTGTACTTCCACACACAAACTCTGATTTTTAAGCTCTGTTAGAACACAGGGATTTAGACGTGGTTTTAACTGGAGGTAACTTTTATTTTTTTAATCAGTTGTGATTTCTTTGAAGTAAACAAATTTTAACCTAATCTGTAGCTCAGAGTACTCTGGAGCTCTCGGGAGGCTTTTTCTGTGTCAGGCGCTTGAATTACAGGAAGGCAGTCTGTTTTTCAGTAGCAGTAGACTGTTAGGGGTACACGTATGAAGGTCTGAGAATGTTTTTGGTTCCGACGGACTTGTGTTTCCTGGCGGGCATACCGGTAGACCTTGTCTGACTGTGCTTGTGGCCAGGCGAGGGGGACAGTGTATGCAAGAGTGACTTGGAGTTGGTGCCAGCTCTGGCCAGCTGAACCAATGGCTGGATAAATTGCAGCACTCCCAACATTGCGCTTCTCACCCTGTGCTGTTACTCCGGCTGGGGAGTCAGTGGCATTGAGTGTCTGCTCTCTGATTTCTCTCTTCTAGGATTACTACAGCATCCCATTTCCCACGCCCACCACTCCGCTGACTGGGAGGGATGGTAGCCTGGCCAGCAACCCTTACTCTGGTATGGCTGGGATGGGGCCGAATGAAGGGAGAGTGTGTTGGGATTGGTGACAGAAACCTGATTAATAGCAAGAAGGGACCCAGTTCTCGCTTTAAGTAAGACCTTCGGCTGAAGGTATAGAATGAATGTGATGAATCAGGGTGGGTAGGTCTGGAATGCTGCAGAAGATGGACATTTCCTTCTCGTCCCACTTTGCTGTCTTCCCTGTGGTTTCAGGTGACATCTTGACTTAGTGTTCTCTGCTCTTCTGTAGTCTTTCCCAAAAAGTGCCCTGCTCAAACTGCCCTTTCCCTGCTCCTCTCCGCTCCTGTTCCTGCTCACGCTCACGGTGGCAGTCTCAGCGCCTTGCTAGGCCATGATGCTTCTTTTTATGCCTGACCTGTCGTCCTCTTTGACCTAGCTTTTTTCCTGACCTGTTAATGTGTTTTGAGTCCAGCATGGAGTGTTTCTCGTGGAGGGGAAGCAGGGGAAGGCGGGAAGGGTGGGGGATGAAAGGACAGGATTGGGCCGAGAGATCATGCAGGAGGAGCTTTGTTCCGGGGGCCTGTCTCCCACAGAATTGTTTAGGCATCCAACATTTGGCTTGACTTAGCACCGTGCTGAGTGTGTGCTTAGCAGTGCTAAATGTTGCCACAAAGAAACGTAATTCAAAGAATTGAACTTTAACAGTCTTGGGTCAGGGTCTTCTGGAGTCGGGGGTGAGAGAAGCAGCAGGTACATTTAGCCTTTCCTGTCATAGGTGACCTCACAAAGTTTGGCCGTGGGGATGCCTCCTCCCCGGCCCCGGCCACAACCTTGGCCCAACCCCAACAGAACCAGACTCAGACTCACCACACCACGCAGCAGACATTCCTGAACCCGGCGCTGCCTCCTGGCTACAGTTATACCAGCCTGCCATACTACACAGGGGTTCCGGGCCTCCCCAGCACCTTCCAGTATGGGCCTGCTGTGTTCCCTGTGAGTACCTGGGCTTGCTCTTCCATGTGGTGATGAAGAATCCCAGCCCCCAGACACTAGCCGAGCTGCCTTCAAGGCCGGATGACTTTTTAATAATGGATGAGGAGAAATAGTTCCACCTCTGGCCTGTTTCTGGCCTGGCAGAGGGAGGGGGGCTGGAATTGGTGGTATTGGGATAAAGGTTAACTGTTCTTAGAATTATCTAAGTAGGGGTTAGGGGATGTGATCCCATACACCTTTGTGCCCTAGACTGTCCTTCATTCCCTACGGCAACTTGCCCCTTTCCCTTCCTCCGAACTACCATTTCTTAACTTCACTGGTGGATTTTATAAAGCTCTGTAGGGAGCCCATTTCACTAAGCAGACTGGTCAGCCTGTCTCAGGATGGTAGCCATCTGAATGCCCAATCCCTGGCTTAGGACCCAGGTGGGGCGGGGATGGTTCTCTGCCACCATGTCACCTCACTTCTAGCCCTTTTGTCTTCAGGTGGCTCCTACCTCTTCCAAGCAGCATGGTGTGAATGTCAGTGTGAATGCATCGGCCACCCCTTTCCAACAGCCAAGTGGATATGGGTCTCACGGATACAACACTGGTAAGGTCCCCTTGACCCGGCTGTCCGTGGTTTCTGCAGGATGTGACTGAATGAGTTTCAGAGAGGAAGATGTGGTGCTCAAGAAAACTGGGCTGGCAAGGTGTGCTGCTAGCAGCTCCATGGAGGGTTTTTCCTGTGTGACTGACGTGAATGTCTGTCCCAGCAGCATCAGCCAAGGGCCTTGATGGAAGAACATGTGCCCAACACTCATAATGGGAATACCCTGGGGCATGTGTTGGCTGTTAGAATATGTTGGCCGGCCTAAACTTTGGGTGGGAGGCAGGGCAAGGGGCCCCAGGATGTTACGGAGAGATGTCAGTGGAAACAAGTGCTAGAATGTCTGGTACCGGTAGCACAGACGGCAAGGTGCTTACTGAACAGTGGAGCTCGGTGGGTTTGCTTTACACTCCTTTTCTCCTGTAGCCCCTTTCTGTTCTCTAGCTGGGAAACCTAGGATGTTGAGAGAAAGGCATGGGGGTATGAGTGCTCAACAGAGGGAGAGTGGGACCTTAGGGTCCCTCCTTTGTATGGCTGGTCTCTTGGCAGAGTCTGTTCGCACATCTGATGGCCGGAGGGAAATGTAGGAATCCTCTGCTCGGGCGCCGACCTGACAGATGACCTAGTCTAGCCCCGGCTGCCATGCCTGACATCTGCCCTCGGCTCTTGGAGGAGTTCCATCTCTTTTTTTCAGGGACGTGTAGATAGATACGGGGAGGAGGTTGTTGGAGTTGCAAAGAGTTGGGGTTGAGGGTTTCTCAGAATTCTAAGCTCACTTAGCTTTCATGGTGGTTTGGATGGAGCTGCATCTGTGTTCTTCATCCCTGTGTGGGCTCCAGGTGGGTCAGTTGCCCGAGGTTTTCAGTAATTGGGAAGCTGAGCTGAGCACAGAGAGCAGTAGGTCTGGCAACTAACAGCCAGGAGGAGCTTCGAACTGTGTTGGAGGAACTTGGATTGAGTCTGGACTTAACCTGGAGAGACCCCGAGACACCCCACTCCTTGTGGCTGCCCCTCTTACTGAGCAAGGCGTTCGGGGGAGGGGAGGGCTTTAAGCTCGCTAGCTTGGAGTGGCCCCGTTCTGAGAACATTAGATGGAAGTTTTAGCTGCACCAGAGTCAAGAGTTTTAAGAGGTAGGTGATTGATAATATAAAAGAATGGCGCACTGCATTCTAGAAATCCTAGTTTCTTAATCCCCTAAGATTTCAGAAACCTGCTATGACAGTCTTTTGAGCACCCCCAGTTCCCAACCCCACAGAGGGCTCTTGTCATCCCATTCCTCTTCAACCTCTAAATTCATTTATTTTTATGTATTTGATTCCTTTTAGGAAGAAAATATCCACCCCCTTACAAGCATTTCTGGACGGCAGAGAGCTAATTTGGCCCAAGGCTGGGGGCTGTGTTTTGTGTGTGTGTATAAATTTGCACTGAAGTCTTGTTTCAGAAACCAGACCACTGAGGAGAGCCTGCTGAGCTGAGGCCATGGCCTGCGTGGCTTGGGGAAATGAGTTGGTGGATACCTTCTGGGCTTTGAACTTGCCCTTCCCCCATTTCCCTCTCCCCCATGTGTCTGACCCTGTCTTACCCATTTCGAGTTCAAGCGGTGCAGCACCTCCGAAGCATCAATGCACACACCTGCTGTCGCTTTTGATTTCTGGAAGGCATGTAGTTTCAACTTGTAACAAAATATTTGTAGTCTTCAATAAACTGTGGTATTTCTTTAGCTAACTCTGGCGTTCTTTCCGTGCACGTCTTTCTGGACACCAGGAGCCCATGTTGTGCTGTGGATGAAGGGTGGGGGTGGGGGGGCTTTCCAATCAAACCAGCATAGCCAAAGAACTAAGAACCGTTTATTGCTCATCACAGTGATTGTATTAAGGTGGGAGAGGGGAAGCAGCCTTTCGTTTCCAGCCCTGTGATTGGTGAAGAAAGCTATTTTGTAGAAAACCCTCCATTCTCCATGGTTATTACAGCGCTTCACTTTTCCACTCGGATCTTCCCCTTGCCTCTGACGTAAGCAGAGGGAAAGGGCGGTAACAGCTTGCAGTGCCCTGCCTCCGTGAAAGGCAGAAGAGGTGGTGTTCAGAGCTGGTTTAGGGAAGTGGCTTCCAAGGCCCCAGGCCAGGTGGCTGGTTGAGATCTGATAAAGTCTTTAGTGACCAGCTAGTTGAGGACTCCTGCTGTGAAAACTGTGCTAGCCTGCAACATTGTTATTTGTTGTCCCGCGATGGCTTCTCAGGGATTGTGGATTATTCGTTGTTTTGCACTTGTGGGTGTAGCTAAGGATGTATGGGGGAGGTTTGCTTAGACTTCTCCTTGACTATGGAAATTCTCATCCCCACTCAGTCCACCTGCTAGTACCCCGTCACCCCTTTGTTTACAGTATGGTGTGAACACTATCCTTGGTTAATTGGAAACCCAGATATTCCACTTCCTTTGTATTTGTTCTCAGCCCTCTGGAGTAATTTCCCCAGGGGCTACTATGCTGGGAGACGTTGGTTCTTGAGTCTCCTCCATGCTGTCCACATCATGTCAGTGTGGTCGTCACTGCTTGGGAGTGGGGGGATAGATGGGGCCTTGACTGTTGGAAGGAAAGCAGGAGAACTCTGGTCTGAGGAGCTTTCTCTTAACTGGTGAAGGGTAAGTGGGGAAGCCAACACCCGTTACATCTAGCGCTCACATTCAGGCTGTTAGGGCTGCTGCAGTGTTCTCTTGTCCTGTCCCATCTCCAGTCCCTTCGACCAGTACTGAGACTAAGGCCTCAGGACTGGAAGCTGGATTTTAGCTAGTCCAGCCTCTGGAAAGAATGAGAGCAGGGCCGGTGGGGGTGGGGGGGCGCTGGCAGTCTAAAACTAAATTCCTCCCGACCACCCAGCTTGAGAAACCAGTTCGCTGTTTCTCTCATCCAGCATGGGGTTAACCCTGGGTGTTTGCAAGGGGTTTGAGCCTTTGCAGTCAAGATCAGTTTTTGTCTGATTTTTCCCTCAAAACTGTATCCTTTCTGTCCCACCTTCTCTCAGCCCTTCCACACAGACGTCCTTGGTTTTCCAAGGTGAAAGGAGGTGGAAACCTTTTCCGTAAATGAACTGTTCTTAGCGTCACGTCCATTCCCACGCTGTGCACTTGGGCACGTGGGGTTTGAGGAGGGACAGTCCCTGTATTGTCCCCTTCCTCCTACTTCGGTGCCTTTGAGGTCTGAGAGGTGCTGCTTTGGAGATCGGGCAGTATTTTCTCATGCTCTGTGCCTGTCGTTCTGTTCCTCTTGACTTGTGCTGTGGGGGGGCTTTCTAGGTTAAGGTGCCACTTGTATTAGGAAGATCCTGCAGTAGCTCTCCAAGGAGGGCTTCACCTTTGAGGGCTGCCTTTGTCCTTGGCATGGGGAAGACTGGGGTTCTGGAGTATGGGGGGAATTTCTGGTTTGGTCGCTTAGGCACAGTGCTTCTAAACAAACTCTTTCATCAAAGTGCCCCTAACAGCAGGAGAGAAGGATCCAAGGACACAGGCTGAAATGCAGTTTTTCTCAAGTTTCATTTTATCTCATGGGATGAGATCCAATGTATCTTTAAAAGCATTCTTTAAATTTGAGTTATTTTCCTCAAATCTTTGCATAAAATTTCTCTTGTAAGATGCTAGATGATTTTATCTGATGGCTTCTTCCTGTCTCCCTGACTCACGGCCCCATCCTGAGGGTGCAGTATGTGTATTTCAGTGTCAGGAGTAGAGATGAAAGTGAGTGGTACTGCTCCGGTTCTCTTGAAGTGGTGGTGGTGGTAGGGAGCTCTTCGCTGGGAGACACGCAGGTTGTTAGGAGTGTGGATCAGAGAGTGTGTCCACGGAGGAGCTCAAGCCTACCCCAATACCTTCCTACCCCTCTCCTCCCGCCATGCTTAGGCTTAAATTACTTAGCTGGAAATGCACCCTTGTGTCAGCTTAAGTCGTAAGCACCTAGCCTAGAAGAGCCAAGACTGGAGAAGCTGGGCCAGGAGAGCTGAGACTCCGAGAATGGACCGTGCTTTTGGGGTTGGACTGGACTGCTCCTCTAGCTCTTACGTTATGCTCTGAAAGCACGGATCCTGAGCCCCAAAGTGTTTCTTCATGAACAGAAAGAGCCCAGGCTACCTGTCTTCGGGAGCAGGACTGGGTGGACTCTGGGTGGGTTGATTTGAAATGGACATTAGAAGTTTAATACATTCCTTTTGGGCTTTGGCACAAAAGTGTTTTGAAAATATATGTTAGAAAGGGGTTTGGCTATATCCCTTTGCCCCACAAAAAGCCCTCGTTTTCTCACACATCAGTACGTACCTGGAAAAGGGGCGAGACATTTGGGTCATGAGGTCTCATCTCTCAGGACTGACCTGAGCTGGACAGACAGACCAGAATTCCCTTGAGTGCCATAGTTGGAAAGGCTGCACACACCGTCTCCGCTGGGAGAGGGGCCAGCGGCTCGCTGAGCTAACCCTCCTGTCTGTTTCCTCCTCCCCCAGGTGTGTCAGTCACCTCCAGTAACACGGGCGTGCCAGATATCTCGGGTTCTGTGTACTCCAAAACCCAGGTAGGTGCCTAGCTCTGGAGAGCAGGGGAGAGATACGGAGAGGAGGTGGCGTGGCAGTGGCAGAAGTCCAGTGAGCAAGCACGACCCTGAGAGGTGCCAGGAAACCCACCCTAGATGAAGGGTCCCCGGAGTGCAGTTTCTCAAAGAAGTTGAAATCTACCCCTCTGAGAAAAAGTGAGAGAAGTGTGACAGGAAGATGAGGCGGGCAGATGGCTGTGATGTGTTGTGGGCCTCACTGTGTTACTGTCCTGACTTTGGTCACCCACTGTCAGCCTTGCAGCTTTTCCAATGGAACAAGTGTGGAGCGAAGGGAAACTGGTTTGCTCTGTTCTTTGTAAAAATTGGGAGTGAGAACTATTAAGTTTGATACCCGAAGTGTCAGAGGAGGCACGGTGGAGCACCTCATGGCCAAGACCTTGCTACGGACGGGCCCAACTGCAGGGTGGGGGTGACAGTAGAGTCGCAGAGCACACGCACAGCCATCCCCTCCTGCGGACCCCACAGCTGGGAGTCAGGAGCATCCCTGTGCTGTGTGTGAGACCTGGGAGTCCAAGCGAGCGAGTCCTTTCAGGCTGGGGACGGACCCGAGCACCGGGCTCCAGGTGCAGGGCTCCTCCTCCGACCGAACTGCTCTTGGTGGGTGGGTGGGGCTTGGGCTCAGAAACTCCAGGGACTGGTTTGCTGACCCCTTTTACTGTCTCTCCTCCATCCCACTGGATAGCAGTCCTTTGAGAAACAAGGTTTTCATTCCGGTACTCCTGCTGCCTCCTTCAACTTGCCTTCAGCCCTAGGAAGCGGGGGGCCCATCAATCCGGCCACAGCTGCTGCCTACCCACCTGCCCCCTTTATGCACATTCTGACCCCCCATCAGCAGCCGCACTCCCAGATCCTCCACCATCACCTGCAGCAGGATGGCCAGGTAATAGCCCTCCCCCTCTCCTTTCCCTTCCTCTTCCTTCCTAGCCCTGAAAACTGCCCCCTTTTCCTCTTCTTACCCTTCCTCAGCACCACCTTCACCCACCCCTCCCGGCGCCAGCCATGGGCACACAGCACATGCAGACACAAGTGCACATAAACCCCAGCCGCCGGCAGAGCGGTCAGAGAAGGGGCCAGGTTCAAACCTCCTCTGCCCTGTTCCTTGGTACCTTTCTCCTCTACCTCCTGTAGCACAGCTGCCCTCACCCCGTCAGACCTGGGTCACACCTACCCTCTGGCCTCTCCCAGCCTCCCCCCTTCCCTGACACTATAGCGTCCCTTCTAATGGTGGAGTTCCGTTGTCAAAGTGTGTCCCTTTATTTTCCATATACCCTGGTTCTGCCTCAGCTACCATATTTGCAGATGATTCTCTGTTGCCAGCGCCAGCAGGAGGAGCAGGTAATGAAACTGAATGATGATGTGCTTGAACCCACTCCTTTCCAGCCCCCATTTCACCTCCACAGCCTCAGGGAACTTGAAAGGCTGCACAGTCACAGATCAGGACACACGAACACAGACACCTTGCTGAGCTCTCTGGCCTCCCGTCCCTCTCTTGTCCTCCCCTCCCCAGTGCCCTCTTTTTTTCTTTCTGCCCTTCCCTGCCTCTGGAAACACTTGGTTACCGGAATGGAAAGGATTCTTGGGGCAGCATCTGGAGCCTGGGGCCTCAGACTGTCTCTCCTACCTTGCCTGCAATGGGCTCTCAGCTCTGCTGGGTGGTAGGGGTGGGGAGCTGTGGGAGTGGTTCCAGTGACCTCTCCTCTGTCACAGGGGGCTGGGGAGCTGGGATAAGTGCTTCCCTGCTCTCCAAATTCGGGTATTCATGGGATCAGTGAAAATGAAATCACCGTATGATCACTCCTCTCCAAGAGGCCATAATTCTCTCCAGAGAGAGTAGCCTTTTCTCAGAGCAGTGTAGGTAGGGGTGGGGGGAGAGGGTGGGATTGAAAGTGGGTAGCGCTCATCCACCGTCTTGTCTTCAAAAGATATCCTGCCGTCTTTACACTGCTGCCCTGTTTAAAGGTTGGAAATGCTTCTTCCTGTGACAGGTGCTCTAGCAGCTATACACACCACATTTTCTGTGGTTGGGAAGTAAACTTCAGAGTAGTTTCTAAGCCAGGGGAATGGGAAAGCAAGACAGTTTCCAGATCTCCACCTGAAGATGTCACAGATTCGTCCCACTAACTAGACACCTTTTTCCTCCTCATCGTCCCGTTCCCTGCAGACGGGCAGCGGGCAACGTAGCCAGACCAGCTCCATCCCGCAGAAGCCCCAGACCAACAAGTCTGCCTACAACAGCTACAGCTGGGGGGCGAACTGAGGCCCTGACCCTCTTCTTCTCCTGGTCCCATCTTCTGAGAGGGCTTCTCAGCCTGGCAACTACGGAAACAGCATCAAAGAGAAAGGAGTGGGGGGGTCCGCTGCCCCCCCCCCAGCGGCCCACCCCATGCCTCAGCTTCATGTCTGTCCCGTTCCCATACCATCCCCACTCTGTTGTATGTATTATAGGATTTGTATTTTCTCCTTTTTTTTTCCTTTCCTCTCCTCCTCCCCCCTTGCATTCAAGATTATGAAACTTTGCTGTGGGCCCTGCCTTCCTTCTCCTCCTGTTCACCCTGGTGGTGTATGGGTGAGGTGGGGAGGGGGGACCCCCAAATATATATCAGCCCAACAGCCCTGAGTCTCCTCCTTTATTATTAGGAAACAAAACAAAAAAATGGCGTCATGAATATGAACAGCATTGTCAGATGAATTAGTTGAAGTGTTTTTTTTTTTGTACTGTGTCCTCAAATTTAATGGATTAATGTGTCTTGTATATATAAAAAGAAAACCTCTACCTTCAGCCTCTGCCCATTCTTGATCCGTCTAGGACAGTGTGGTCCCCTAGCTGGGCCCCTAGCGGGCTCCCGAGTCAGTGGAATGAAAAGGAGTTCTTTGGCCTTAATGGGCTGCCAGGATCTTGCCCTACGGGAATTCCCTTTCCTCCTCCCCCAAGGACTTCACAGCCTGCCAAAGAAGCGCTGCGCATTTCCATTTGCTCCAGAGGCTGCCCGCTCCCGCAGCAGGTTCCAGGCAGATTCCCGGCCGGGAAGGGAGTGCACAGCGGACCCTGGGTGGGAGGGAGAAGACTCCGCAGGAGCTGGCGGAAAGGGCTTTGGAGAGCCGGCGTGTAATGGAGCCGGGTGCAGGCGGACGCGCGGGAGAGGAGGGACGGTGACCCGGGGTCGACCGCAGCGGTGCCTGCTTCTGGGGGCTTACTGGGAGGAAGAGGGGTCTGCACACCCAGGCCGGGGGCAGAGAGGGGGCGGGGAGGTCGGGGACGGGCCGAGGGATACTCACAGCTCCACACTCCTCCTACCCCCGCAAGACGGCCGGGTTTCCCGGCTCCGTCCCCGAGCCTCCGCCCCGCAAGCTGCGGAGCCTGCCTGGAGCGCCCAGGACCGCGTGCGGGGGAGGAGGCGCCCCTCGGCTGCAGAGGGCCAAGTCCGTGCGTCCCGGCGGGAGTGCACGCGCGCGGCGGGGGCTGCGCGCGCGCGGCGGGGACTGCGCACGCGCGGCGGGGCTGGACGCGAGTGGCC
>LNAC01000633.1:649822-660529 GCA_002007465.1 Ailurus styani | reverse complement strand
GATCATGACCTGAGCCGAAAGCAGAGGCTTGAACCCACTGAGCCACCCAGGTGCCCAAATAAGTAAAATCTTTTAAAAAATAATTTGAAAATTAAAAACATACTTCTTTTATTGAAATATATTATGCGTAGACATGAAGTGCACTAAACTTAAATGTACAGGTCATTGAACTTTTGCACAGGGAAACACCCAGACCAACGTAGACTATTTCAGACTGGACGTTCTTCCCTGTCCCCATCCCCACAAGAGGAACCACTGCTCTGATTGAACACTACCGATCGGGTCTGCTCCTGCTTCATTTTGGCATCAGTGAATCATATGGAATGTTGTCTTTTGTGTCCGGTTTATTTTGTTCGACACAGTGAGTGTGGATTAACCCATGTTGTCATCTGGACCCTTCCCTGTGTTGCTGTGCGGCATCTCACACGTGAGTGGACAATTGCTTTATCTCTTCTGTTGGTAGATGCTTGTGAGGCTGGGCTGTTTTGACTCTTTTGCTTTGGCGGGGCTCGATCCTCGGACTCCAGGGTTGTGACCTGAGCCGAAGGCCGACGCTTCACCGACTGAGCCCCCAGGCGTCCCCAACCAACATAGATCAGTTTTGCCAGTTTTTGCATTTTACATAAATTGAATCGTGTACTCTGTACAATTTCATGTCTGGCTTTTACATTTGTGAGATTCATCCATCGCGTGCTATTAAAAAACAGGCAGTGGCCCGATGTGGGCATGGGGTGGGGGTGGAGGGGGTTTGCTGACCCGGGGCTGGAGTCAGCACCGTCCACCAGCGGCCACTGGGCTTCGGCTCAGCCCTCTGAGGTTGTCCTTCCGGGGACGGTGGCCCCAGGCTGGCTTGTGCTGCAGCCGGAGAACAGCCTTGACAAGTGCACTCACCACCGTCCCCACGGCCGGACGGGGGTGTCCCGGGGTAGGCATCACGTCTGTCCTCAGGCTGAACCACGTGCCCTCCCCGGGGATGCGCAGCGCCGCACGCGCGCATGTGTGCATGTGTGTGTGTGTGCGTGCGAGTGTGCACGCATGTGTGCATGTGTGTGTGTGCGTGCGAGTGTGCATGCATGTGTGTGTGTGCGTGCGAGTGTGCACGCATGTGTGTGTGTGCGTGTGGTGCAGGGCACTGCACGTGTGGGCCCCAGGCAAGAACCGCACACACACCCCAGGGCGGCGGCGGTGAGCGCAGGAGCACTGTTTGTTGTGGCTGGAGCCCAGGCAGCCGAGAGCCACAGATGAGCCTGCAGATAGAAGGGGAGTGGCTTCTGTGGGCCTTCTCTGCGCTCAGCCTTCTGGAGATGAGCCAGAGCCCAGGGGCGTCCGGTGGAGGCGAGCGTGTCCCGCCCAAGTCGGTGGCTCGGGCTCCGTGGGTCCTCGTTGCCTCATTGCCCTTCCCTGTGGCTCAGAGATGAGTTTCCTCATCGCTCCAGCGAGTCTGGGTTCCTCCCCGGCCCTGCGCTCCCCTCCCCGCCGGCGCCCTGGGCTGGGAGGTGGCAGTCCAGGAAGGGGTGGGGTGTGGAGCCGCAGGCAGCAGTGTGCCTCTGTGATTGTTTAGCTGGGGACGGAGGGCTGAGGGCCTAGAGTGGGGAGGGGAAGCGAAGGTGCTGGAAAGTCCCCGGGAGCCCTGCAGCGGGGTGTGTGTGGAGGGAGGTTCTGAGAGCAAGGGGGACGAGCTCGGCCGCGTGGGCCGCCTCGGGCTGCAGACCCCGCGTGTCCGCGAGCAGCCGTGGGGCCCGGTCCTGCCGTCGGGGCTGCCGGCGCCGCGCCCCTGGCTGGGCCTGAGGGTCTCTGCGGCCTTCCCCGTCCCGGGGCCGCAGGCCGGTTCTGGTATTTGCGCCACGCCGCGTGGGAAGCGCCAGGCTCTCGGGTTTATTTCAAAGGTGTTCCTTCTGTCCCAGCGCGACTCAGACTTCGGCTGGCTGAGAACGCTGGGCTGGAAGCCTTTCCCCGGCAGGACTCTGAGAGCTCTGGTCCGCACCTTCTAGTAGTGCCGCTGAGATCAGGTGTTCGGACTCCTGGGTCCCAGCAGGACACGGAATCGCACAGTGATTGAAACAGGGAACTTTGGGCTCGTGGGTGGCTCAGTCGGTTAAGCATCCAGTTCTTGACTGAGGAGGCTCTGATCCTCATCTCCGGGTCCTGGGGTTGAGCCCCGCTTCCCACTCCCGCTCAGCGGGGAGCCTGCTTCTCTCTTTCCCTCCACCCCTCCCCTTGCTCACTCGCTTGTTCTCTCAATAAATAAATCTTTAAAAAAATGCACAGGGAGTTTTACCATAAAGAAGCATTAAACTGTGGCAAAATAATGATGATCCAATGTAAGAGAACTCTGGTCCCCGAGGGCTGGGGGCCGCCACGGAAGAATAGGTCTGGAAGCGGCCCTTCCCCCCCCGGCAGGGGTTCAGACCTCGCCAGGGAGGGGCTGTTGTGGCGGAACGCACGGGGGAAGTCGGGTGGTCTGCAGCCGTGGGGCCAGCAGGAAGCAGGGCCTCAGGACCCCGGGGGCCAGCCGGGGCGCAGAGCTGCAGGCCTGGGTGCGCAGGGCCCTGTCCGGAGGGCGGGGTGCTTGTCTAGGGCACAGCACCCCCACCCATCTCTGCCGAGGGTGCAGCTGCCGGAACCCAAAGGAAAAGCCCCTTCCTCCCTCGGCGCCCCTCCGGCTCCTTCTACCCCGAAGCTGAGCTTCTGTAGGGGAGAAACGCTTCTGGAATCCTACTCGCTATCGCAGAGAAGGCACTGAAGGCCGTGAAGTGTGAGGTTGGTAACTGGCACGTGGGTCCTTTGTGGGGGTTACTCTCCCTTTCTTTGTCTTCAGGGCCCCTCGGTGTCATCAAACTCGCGCTTGTGCGAGGCTCTCCGCAGGCTCTTTCAGGGTAGAGACCAGGGTCCCAAGTTCTGAGAAATATTCCTGAATTACTTTAATCATTTCTTCTCCTCTCTTTTTCCTTTTCCCTCTTTCATTCAGTGTACTTCTTGGACTGTTTGTCTATTTTCTAATCTTTTTCTCATTTCTTTGGGTTTTTTTTGCTCTAGCTTCTGGGACATTTCTGTATCTTTCAACACTTCCATTTATCTTTAACTTTGTCACCTCAACTCTTTTCATCTCTGGTGGCATGCTTTTACTTTCCAACTGTCCCTGTGAACAGTACCCCGTTTGCGGGGCGCCGGGGTGGCTCCGTGGGTTAAGCCTCTGCCTTCGGCTCAGGTCATGATCTCAGGGTCCTGGGATCGAGTCCCACATCGGGCTCCCTGCTGAGCAGGGAGCCTGCTTCCTCCTCTCTCTGCCTGCCTCTCTGCCTGCTTGTGATCTCTCTCTCTCTGTCAAATAAATAAATAAAATCTCAAAAAAAACCCCAGAGTACCCTGTTTTGTTTCTCCGATGCCAGATCGTCTGATATCTCCCTGAGGACATTAGTGGTCTTTTTTTAAAAAGTCTTTTTCCTACACGGGCTGTTTGTAAGTTGCTTGCTTTTCTTCTTCGTTTGTTTGCCTGTATCTCTTCTCGGCCCTGTGCTCACTTAGGAGCGGGGCCGTGCCGGTCAGGCCCCGACTGTAAACACGGTTCGCTCCGACTGGGGTGCTGTCAGCAGGATTTATTTGCAAAGGCAGAGTGGAGGAGACATGTCACTTGGGTGGAGAGACAAAGGCAGCCTGAGGTGGCCCATCTGAGGGGCCAGAGGGACAGACACCCCAACCTCCTTCCCTCCTGGGTCTCCCACCGGCCGGAGCCAGCAACTGTCAGGGCCTCCCCGCGCGGGGGGCCAGCCGGAGGGGGGTGGGGAGCGGCCGAGGGGAGCCGGCGGGGCCGGGGTCACGATGCTGGGGGGATACTCCGTGGGGGGTGGGTATCTAGCCGCGGCTGTTGGCTGCGGGAATTCCCAAACAGCTGGATCTTTGGGTCTTTCCTCCTGGGTTCGGCCAATTTTCTGGAGAAGACTCTAGCCATCTCCTCCGGGGGTGGGGGTAGGCTTGGCCCCCGTGTCTTGGCCTCCCACTCGGCTCGCACCCAGCCCGCCCTCCAGTTCCCAGAGCACAGCAGGGCTCTCCCGAGAGAGGCCCTCTGCTCTGCCCGTCCAGACACTAGCCCCCAGCCCCCCGCCGGCGTCCCCGGGGCAGGTTGGCAGCTGGCTTTTCCGCGTCGGCTGAGTCCCTTGCCACCCACACCCTGGACTTCATCTGGAAGCGTGAGCCTCCTGGGGCTGAAATGCGCTGTCTCTGGAGGGGGCTGGTGGGAAAGAGGAAGGGATCTCTGGGGCCAGGCTGCAAAGCGTCTTGAGTAGATTGTATTTAACTGCAGGCCGTGGGTCTCGGCGGGGGGCCCGAAACAGGTCGAGCGGTGGGGGCGTCTGGAGAGTTCGTTACCCATTTAGTCCCACGGGTCGCAATCTTCTATGCTTCCTGGGTGAGCCCTCGAGAGGCAGTAAGCTCGGCGGTGGTGCACGCGTTTCCAAAGGAGCCCGAAGTTTCCCGTTGGTATGTATTTTGCTCACAGTGTCGCTTCTCCTTGGGATTTGCTCTCTCTCTTCCCTGACCTCTCCAGCCCTCCTACCCCCATCTGTAGAAATGATACCAGGAAGGCCCAGCTCCCCAGGGACCTGCTTCCCTCAAACCAGATAGAAACTCCCAGACTCTCACGCCTTCACTGGCGGTTGTCATTTCTCGCCTGCATTCCTGCCGGTATTAGTCAAGGGTCTGCAGAGAACAGAACCAGGGAGAGAGGTAGTTTTACAGACGCTTGCATGTCCGACAGGCACACGGGTGCAGGGATGTGCGTTCCCTTTATGTGCACAATGAATCTTCGTATATATTTTCATTGCATCATGTCCCGCGACAGAGAGCAGAGGCTGACTGAAAGGACCCGGCTCGCATGGTTACGGATGCCGACCATCCTAAGATCTTCAGGCGGACTTGGCTGGAGGCCCAGGGGAGTGGGTGACGTCGTTCTGTCCGATCCTGGAGAACGGAGAATCGGGGGAACCACTGCTGAAGGAGAGCCTGCCGGAGACTCAGGAAGAGTTTTAGTTCAAGCCCAAAGGCAGGAAAACGTCTACTTTGGAGGTCCTGAGGCAGGAAGAATTGTCCGTTCCTATTGCAAATACCACTGGGAGCATCGGTACCCGAGTATCTGCCGAGTCGCCGCTTTCCGTCCTTCTGGCGAACCCCGGGAGCAGGTTGCTGTGTCAAACGGTAGCCCCCCGTTGGCGTGTTGAGGCACCGCCACTTTTCCACGGACGCTGCTCCCTCTTCTGCTCCCGCCACGGTCAAGGGCCCCGCCGGTCACGGTCCGCGCGGCCCGTTCAGGCGGCTTGGCTGAGGGGCCCCATCCTCGTGCTTGTCGGCGCGCACGGCCGCCCGTCCAGGCCTGACGGCCACGGCCCGCGGAGCGTGCAGGTGCACCCATGGTCAGCGACGCGGAGGGTCGCCCCGACTCCTTCCTCGCTCCGTGGAAGCTCGGAGTGTGATTCGGCCTCTGCCGGGAAGTAGGAAAACAGATCGTGGATCCAAGTTCACAATGTCTTCCGGCAAAGGGGCCAGGGCAGTCAGAGGCCCCAGGTCCGACGGAAGACCCCGCTGACCCCAGAAGCAACCTGGCTGGAAGTGCTAAGTCTGCCGGTAATTGTCTTCGACCCCAGAACACGGTCAAACCCGCGAGCTTGGAGGGGCCTCCCCGAGCGCCTCGGGGCCAAATTCTGTTTCAGCTGTGCTATGACTAAAGACGTTTTCAGATCGAGCCTCCTGTCTAGCAAGAATGTGTTTTGGGAAAATTTCATGTTTACATTTATTTAACAAGCACTCATATGGGACTTACCATGACTCAGACATTGTTATAACCTTTTACATATGTTAACTAATTTAATTCTCATAAGAATCTTAAGGTACCTGGGCGCCTGGGTGGCTCAGTGGGTTGGGGCCTCTGCTTTCGGCTCAGGTCATGATCTCAGCGTCCTGGGATCGAGGCCCGCATCGGGCTCTCTGCTCGGCGGGGAGCCTGCTTCCTCCTCTCCCTGTCTCTCTGCCTGCCTCTCTGCCTACTTGTAATTTCTCTCTCTGTGTCAAATAAATAAATAAAACCTTTAAAAAAAAAAAAAAAAGAATCTTAAGGTACCTTTACTTTCCCTGTTTTGGAGTTGGAAACTCTGAAGCGCAGAGACCTTAGGTAACTTGTCTTAGAACACACAGCGAAGGGGCCGAGTGGAATTTAAACCCAGGAGTCTGGCTCTGGAGTCCGTGTACTTACAATGATACTGTATGTTGCATTTAGGAAGTTCGCGCTCTGAAGGAATGTCACATCACGTCCTTAATAAGAAAGGTCATCTCTCCTCTTGCAGCTCACATGATTCTATTTTGTATATCTGAATTTTCAAGCTCCTAGTTTGTTTAACCTTAACATTGTGATGCTTTTTTAAAAAGTTGGTAAAATTGGGCGCCTGGGTGGCTCAGTGGGTTGAAGCCTCTGGTTTCAGCTCAGGTCATGATCTCAGCGTCCTGGGATGGAGGCCCACATCAGGCTCTCTGCTCAGCAGGGAGCCTGCATCCTCCTCTCTCTCTGCCTCCCTCTCTGCCTACTTGTGATCTCTCTCTGTGTCAAATAAATAAATAAAATCTAAAAAAAAAATAAAATAAAAAGTTGGTAAAATAGACATAAGATAATATTTACCATTTAAAATATATATAATTTTTATGTTTATTATTTTCTTACAAGAGAAGAAACATTTGCAAAGTAGCAGACTCTAGAGAGATACTGAATTAAATTATCCCACTGCAAGTCCAGGGAGCGCAGTTTAGGAAATAGTGTGCTAGTTTTTTTCGTTTTTGTTTTTTAGGAAATAAAAGGTTGAGTTCATTTTAGCAGAGATGATTTTCAAGAAAACAAAGTAACTTTTTTTTAAAAGATTTTATTTATTTATTTGACAGAGAGAGAGAGAGAGAGATCACAAGTAGGCAGAGAGGCAGGCAGAGAGAGAGGAGGAAGCAGGCTCCCCGCTGAGCAGGGAGCCCGATGCGGGCCTCAATCCCAAGACCCTGAGATCATGACCTGAGCTGAGGCAGACACTCAACGACTGAGCCACTCAGGTGTCCCAACAAGGTAATTTTAGTTTATTCACATCGGATTTCTGACCACGTAACTGCAACTAGTCAGCGATGTTGTATTTTTCAAATTCCAGTGATCCTGGGTTCTGGGCTCACAGGGCCAGACGTAGTGATGACCCTGAATTTCATTCCTTGTTTTTCTAGAGCAACGTTTGTGAGTCAGAAGTAAAATTTCACCTCACTGTGGAACTGTAGGGTCAGGACACGCTTTGTCTGTGCTTCTGCTCACCGATATTGGGTCCTCCTTTCAAAAGTTGGCCAAGAGTGTATGTCATGAAAATGATACAGATACAGCATGATATAGACACGAACGTCCAGTAACACAAGACAGAGGGGGTTCTAGAAACACCGACGGCATTCTGAACCCCGTGAGCAGAAAACACTCTTCCACAGCAGCCCCTGTGCCATGAACCTGCCGCCAGGTCACAGGCTCACTTGAAGGGCATGTAACTTGGGAAGGTGCAGATGGCAGAGGTGAGGGAGAGGGGTGAGGGGAGAGGGTGCGGAGCTCCCCTGCCCTCCGGGCGCCCCTCGCCTCCGTGGGCAGCGCCCCGGAAGCTCCCACGTGAACCGTGTCTGGGTCGCGGTTCTGGGATGTCTCACACATTACTGTGCGCTGGGGCCTGGTGGGGACTTGACCGTGGGGGTGCACCGGCCTGGGACGCGGGGTCCCGCCGTGGGGGGGGGGTGGTGGCGGGGCCCAGGTCACACCTCGGAGAGCCACACCCGGTCGATGTGCTCCCAGGCTGCCGGGAAAGGGGCGAGGAAGGGTTCTGGGAATGAAGAGCACCTCTGGCAATGACGGCTGGGTCAGGGCCAGAGGTCAGGGGAGGGGTCCGCAGCACTCAGGGTCATTGCCCCTAAAGGGGACAGAGAACAAAGGGTATTCCTCCCAACTCCCTTGTTGACAGGACAGCCCGAGCCGGAGGGCTGGGAGGAGGGCGACCGGAAGCCGAAGAAAGGACTCCTTTGAGGTCGGGGATGGGGTCTCCGCTGTCCTATCTGCCTGTGGAGGGGAGTGGCCCGGGGGCCAGGGTCTGAGAAAGGTGGTCCAGCCCGGGGCGCCCCTGGGGGAGGCGAAGGGCGACTGCAGGAACACGCACCGGGTGGGGGCACCCGAGGCAGGGGTGTCGCACCCGCCAGGTCCCGCTCTTGTCCCCGCTCCGGGCCTCCCTGTCCGGGGCCCTGCTGGGAGCGCAGGGCCGGCTCTGGGGCGGGAGGCAGACTTCCCGCCAGGGGCCCGGATCCGGCTGCGGGAACCACGCCCTCGGCTGCCTCCATCCTCAGTTTGCTCCTCTGAAAACTGGGGCGACGTCTCCCAGCCCTCAGGGGTGAGCCCTGCGCAGGCGGCAAGGTCATCTGAGGGAGGGGCCTGCTTCCGGTCCGTGCTCTCCTGCCCCCGCAGGCAGGCCCTGCCCTGTCTTGTCCCAGGGGCCCTGCTCGCTTCAGCCCACCGTGTTCTCACTCCTTCCTGGTGACTTGACTCTGCGATTCACCGGGGGCCTGAGTCTCTCCCCTCCCCCAGGGATGAGGAGCCAAGCACGGGACACGGGTGACCTCGGGGCACTGGTACCAGGGGCCAGGTGAGGGTGAAGGCAGGGTGAGGGAAGCTCCTTGTTTTAGCAGTGTTTTTCAGGTCAAAGGCTGGAATGCTGTCTCAAGAATTTTGAGGGGCGCCTGGGTGGCTCGGTCGGTGAAGGGTCTGCCTTCGGCTCAGGTCATCATCTTGGGGTCCTGGGATCGAGGCCCGCATCCGGCTCCTGCTTCTCCCTCTGAGCTTCCCCTGCTCGTGTTCTCTTTCTCTGTCTCTCAAATAAAGAAAATCTTTAAAAAAACCACAAAAGGGCGCCTGGTGGCTCAGTGGGTTAAAGCCTCTGCTTTCGGTTCGGGTCATGGTCTCAGCGTCCTGGGATCGAGGCCCGCATCGGGCTCTCTGCTCGGCGGGGAGCCTGCTTCCTCCTCTCCCTCTGCCTGTCTGTCTACTTGTAGTCTCTCTCTCTGTGTCAAATGAATGAAATCTTTAAAAATAAAAAAAAAATAAATAAATAAAAATAAAAAACCCACAAAATACAAAAAACAAACAAACAAAAACCAAGACAAAACAGAATTTTGAGTCTCCGCGTAGTGTAGAGTTCCGGTGGGGCTTGACAGAGGTCTGACAGCGTGGAGGCCACATCCCCCTGGAGACGGAGGCCCTGGTCAGCGGTGAGGACGCACAGATGATGGGCTTTGTGTGGTGTTGGGGAAATCAGGGAGGTGATCCAAGTCAGCGTGGGCTTTGGGAGAGGCATCAAGGTGCGCCGCCTGGCCTGACTTTGTGGAGGAAGGCGTTCCAGAGAAGTGGGGAAGGGAGCGGGAGCCTTCCGGGGAGACATCCCGGCGCGTCGTACGGAGGAGCAGGATGCGGGACAAAGGAGCGGAATGTCTGGTAGAGGACGGAGTTTGGAGAACGGCGTGGGGGCGAGGAGCCACAAATAATGCCGTGGAAACATGATTATATTCAAGACACAGAAATCAGAAAACAAGGCTGAGAAAGTAAAGATGAGCCAGATCTTTTCACCGGAAGCACAACACCAGTACTTGGTGTAAAGTCACTCTCCACTTACAAAACAGGAGTCAGAGGCTCAGAGAGGTTAAGTAACTTGCCCAAGCCACACAGCCAGCACGTGGCAGAGCTGGGGTGGGAATTCGATCTGTGTGACTCCAGAACACAGGCTCCCCACCGGTGGATTAGAGATGGGGGGCCGGTTCGTGTGGGCAGCCAGGCAGGGTCTGGGACACCTGTTCTTCGGTTTCCACATCCCTCTTGCAGACTCTCCTTGGAGGGCTTTCTGCGGCTTTCTGGTTGCAGGTGGGCAGCCTGTCCCTCTGCTTATTTTCAGGTGTGCATCCGCTAGAGATGGACGGGAGGGGAGCAGCAGCAGTGGGAAGGAACCCCATTTAAAACGGTAGGAGAGAAGGCCAGCGGCCAAAAGATCTCCCACAGGCCTCCCTTTCCCTGGCTGTGGGTGTGGCTCAGGGAAGCCCGCAGAACCAGCTTCCCCCGTGAGCGGGGACAGGGGCTGGGCCTGGTTCTGCCCAGCAGGGCTGGTCGGTGGGTGTTCCCATGACACCCGGACCACACGGGGCCTGAGATCTGCTTTCCAGGAGCTCTGTCCCTTCCTGGCAGGTTCAGTCCACCTTGGGGCCCCTGTCAGGCCATGCCCATTCCAGCTGTCCCGGGAACTTGCATTTGGGGGAGGATCAGCATGAGGCCCAAAGTGGAAAGGCACATTCTAATTAGTAGTTGATTTTCCAGAAATTTCTTAGCCTAGACGGTATTTCAGTTTTTTCCCCCCTTCAAATTGAGCTCTGAGGCCGTCCTATCAGCTCCAGAAGCCCCCCCTCCCCCCCACGGGAGCACAGGTGGCCCTTTCGAAAGGTCCTTGTGGTTGCTCCTGAAAGCCAAGGACCAGTTTGTATCTGTCAAATGGGGAGGACTCGCAGGTTCTGGCCTCCCTGAGCACCTGGGGCCCAGATCTGAGTCCCGGGATCATCAGATCGCCCTGACAACACGGACCGTTATCTGTAGGGGACAGGCAGGCACAGGGAAAACCAGAGACTTGGAGCCGC
>LNAC01000633.1:611454-633062 GCA_002007465.1 Ailurus styani | reverse complement strand
GCGCGGAAGGCCCTGCGCTCTAGGCCTCGCACTTGGAATGCGTGCTGTGGATGGCGGCAGGCCCCAACGGTTTTCTTTTTTCTTTTAAATTAACTTCTTTTTATTTATTTATACATTTTAAAAATATTTATGTATTTATGTGTGTACTTACTTATTTTTGTTTATTGGGAAGACAGAGTGCGAGCGTGGGGGAGGGGAGAGGCCGAGGGAGAAGCAGGGGACATGGGGCTCGATCCCAGGACCCCGGGATCGTGACCTGAGCCGAAGGCAGACAGACGCTTCACCGACTGAGCCACCCAGGTGCCCCGAGGCTTCTCTGATCAGAGGGGTCGGGGCTGGCCAGGGGCGGCTTCCAGAGGCCCCCAGGGCCGTGTGCGGGACCAGTGGGTGGGCTTGAGAGCCGTGTGGTTCCGAAGCCCCTTGCGGCTTCCCAGACCAGGAGCAAAGCGCTTGCTGGCTGCTGGGGGCTTACCGAGTGTCCTCTCCCCCGCCAGAAGCGGCAAGTGATGCGGTGACCAGCCTGCCCGGGGCCGCCGTGACCCTGACCTGCCCGGGCGGGGAGCCGGAGGACGGCGCCCCGGTGCACTGGCGGCTGGGGAGTCGCGGGGCCGACGCCGAGCGGGGCCGCTGGGCCGCCGAGGGGCCGAGGCTGCTTCTGAGGTCCGCGCGGCTCAGCGACTCCGGAAACTACTCCTGCTACCGGGACGGCCGCCTGGCCGGGACCGTGCGTTTGCTGGTGGACGGTGAGTGGGCGGCTCCGAGCGCTGGCGGCCGAGGCCCCGTGTCCCCCCGCCTGAGTGCCTTGGGCCCAGGCCGGGGTTCTCGCCTGAGGCCTGGTTTGGGCGCTCCTCCTCCTTCACGGCTCCCCCCTGTGCCCCGTGTCCCTGGCGGCCAGCGTGGTTGATTTCATTACCTTACCGTTGTGGCCGAGACTGTGTGAGTGTGTGTGGGGGGCTGCTGGGCCTCGGGCTGGCTGGCGGGCTGCAGGGCCGTGCTCCCCGCTCACACCGCCTGTGCTCTCCCTTCAGCGCCCCCTGAGGAGCCCCAGCTCACCTGCTTCCGGAAGAGTCCCCTCAGCAAGGTCGCCTGTGAGTGGGGCCCTCGGCACCCACCCTCCCCGAGCACCAGGGCCACGTTGCTGGTGAGGAAGTTGTGAGTATCTGGGCCGGGCCGTGGGGCCGTCTTCCCCATCCCTCCCGAGGCCCTGTGAGGGGGGCCCGTGGGCGGCTGGGCATTGGTCCCCAGACGTCATCACTTTGGGATGGGAAGGAGGGGACGGGGGACCAAAGGCCAGCCTGCCAGCCGGGCGGTGTCCCTTCCCTCGTTCAGCAGATGTGCAGGCTGCCCATGAACTTGCTTCCAGGGCATCTTGCTTGTGAGGGGCCCTGCTAGGGATCAGAGCCCCGGGTGCCTGAGTTGATTCCAAGTGCCAGGCTTGGGGTGAAGCCCGAGAGGCCCGAGCTGCCGGCCCCTGAGAAGCGGCGGCGCTGTGAGCCCTTCCTCAGGGTCTTCCCTGGGTGAGGCCTTGAGAGCCGCGGGCAGATGGCGGGCGGGGCGGGAGGGCTCCGGGCGGAGCGCGAGGAGGGGCAGATGCGGGCGTCGGGTGTCCGGCGTCGGGGATGGACGTTGAGCTGCAGGCCGCCAGGGTCAGAAATCCAGCAGCGACTTCAGGGCTTGGTCCCCGCGGGCGTCTGTGTGCGGAGCCTTGTCGGCCGCCCACTCTGCTGCCTGCTCTCTGGGCCGAACTGGCCACACGTCCGCCCGCAGCGGCGCGGCTGCCCATGGGGACCCAGAGCCGGGTGGCGGGCGCCGCTGTGGGGGGCCCGGGCGGGGTTCGTCCCCAGACGGTGTTCTGCGCCGCCCACGGGGCCACACGCCCCCTCCTGGACGGGGAAGCGGTGGGGACCTGCCGGGCGGGCGCTGCCCTTCTCCGGGCGCGCACGTCACCCCTCAGCCCTGCTGGAGAGACGCCCGCCCTCGAGCCCTCGCTGGGGACCCCTCCGCAGCGGGAGGCGGGACGGAGGCTCTGACCCCCCGGGGGCGGACGCGCAGGCTTCCCAGGAGGAGAGTTTGTCCCGGGGCCGGGTGGCCCCGGCGGCTGGGCGAGTGGCTGCCGGCCCTCCTGCGCCCACACGCGTCGTGAGCGGTCACGGCAGGCTTCCAGGCCAGGTGGGACTGAGCCTGACTCACCCCGAGTGTCTGTCGCCGCCCCGAATGCTGTTCCCAATTCGTCGGCCGGAAACGTCCCCACCCCCTCGGGAAGCCTGGGGACAGGTGCGTGGCATCCGGGCTGTCCTCGTCCCCGAGGGCACGTCCTGCCTGTGAGAGGCTCGAGGCCGGGGAGGGGGCCTCTCTGGACTCCTTGCTGCACCTCCCTGGGGACGGGGGCTCCCCTCCCAGTGCGCGGGGCCCAGCGAGCTTCTAGCTCCGCCCCGGGACCTGCCCGCCAGGCACTAACCTGGGCGTCTCAGTCCGTTGTCAGCATATCCTGGCAAACCCCGTGAGGTGGGTGTTACTAATAGTCCCGTTTTCGAATGAGAAAACAGAGGCTAGGTGAGGTTGGATGATTGACTGAAATCACGAGACCTACTAAGTGCTGCCGAGCGTGGCGCATCGGCCCCGCAGCCCGGAGAAGGGCCCACGCCCGCAGCCAGCCGTCCTGGTCCTGTGTCCGCAGTCAGAGCCGCCCGCTGGGAGACTCCCGGGAGCCATGTCCCTACGCCCAGGGGCCCCGCAAGTTCTCCTGCCAGCTGGAGGTCCCCGAGGGAGACAACTCCCTGTATGTGGTGTCCCTGTGCGTCAGCAATAGCGCCGGGAGCCGGGCCAGCAGCCTGCACACCTTCGAGGGCTACGGCATCCGTGAGTATGCCCCCCGCGCCCCTGCCACACGGGGGTGACCACCCCGGCTCGGGGGCTGGCGCTGCGGTGCGCCCGGCTGGTGCCCGGCAGGTGGCACGGGAGGCCGTCTGGGCACCGGGGTGGCTCTGGCCTGGTCCGGGGTTGCCGCTGCATGGGAGCTGGCCCTCCTCGCCCACAGTGCAGCCTGACCCACCGGCCAACGTCACTGTCTCGGCTGTGGACGGAAACCCCCGCTGGCTCCGTGTCACCTGGAAAGACCCCCCGACCTGGCAGTCCCACTTCTACAGGCTGCAGTTCGAGCTCCGGTACCGGGCCGAGCGGGCGAAGACGTTCACCACGTGGACGGTCAGTGCTTCTCTTACGTCTGCACGGACACGTGCGGCTGGGCCCTCGGGGTGCCGGGCGGGCCCGCGGGTCTGGGAGCTCTGGGACTCCCCGCCATGCGGCCGGGGGTGAGGCTCGGAGCCCTCCGGAGCCTTGGTGCTCTCGCTTGGCACGCGGCGGTGACGACGCCGGGCCCCCCGCCTGCAGCAGCCTGCTCGCTGGGATGTGCGCGCCCGGGGCGGCCAGGGTTCTGTGGGCCCGGGGACCCCGTCCCCCTGGAGGCTCCGAGCGGCTCTGCAGCCGGGCACCCCCTGCACCTGAGCGAGGCCGCTGCTGAAGTGGGGGGAGGGCTGCCTGGCTGCGCCCCCGCCTCACCCCGCTGTCGCTGCGCCCCGCCCGCAGGTGCAGGAGCCCCGGCACCAGTGCACCATCCACGACGCCTGGAAGGGCCTGCGGCACGTGGTGCAGCTCCGGGCTCGGGAGGAGTTTGGGCACGGCTCCTGGAGCGCCTGGAGCCCCGAGGCCAGCGGCACCCCCTGGACAGGTACTGGGCTGGGCGTGGTGGGCCGCGTCACCGTCCCCGCACCGGCGCTGACACGGCAGCCCCGGAGCCCCCGGATCCGGGCAGGAGGCCAGCAGGCGGCTCCTGTGTGGGGCCTGCCCGGGTCAGCACCGCTGCCCGTCTGAGGGCTCTCCCTGCGCCTGCGCCTGTCCTGCTGGGCGCGGGGGGTGGGGTGGGGGACGGCGGGGGCAGGGACGTGCCCGGTGCCCAGCTTGACGGGGGAGCCACCGAGAACGTGTAGCTGTATTTAGTGTCCCACGGTTACCGATGTCTCATGTTTAAAAAGATGTTAGCGGTGATAATAATTGCCTTTGGGGAATTATTGAAATTACTGTGCTTGATAGAGAACATGAAAAATTCCACAAATGTAAAAAGATGGTTATTATCAGTATCTTTACCACCTCGAGAAAACCAGTGAGAACATTCCAGTGCGCCGCTTTTCTTTTTCTAAGAACGTGTGCGTGCAGAACACTGAGTATTCTGTTATCCAATGTTTTTTGAAAATTTACTGTTTAGTGACTGCGTGATGAATGTTTTTTTAAGGGCTGAAAAATTTTTTAAAGATTTTAAAAATTTATTTATTAGAGAGAGACTGTGTGAGAGAGAGATCACGAGCAGGGGGGAGTGGGAGAGGGAGAAGCAGACTCCGTGGAGGAGGGAGCGCGATGCAGGGCTCCATCCCAGGACCCCGGGATCACGACCTGAGCTGGAGGCAGACGCTGAACCTACTGAACCCCCCCCCCCCCGGCACCCTCAACGGCTGAGATTTTTATCAAGTCGGTACATTCTCTCTCTTTTTTTTTTTAAAGATTTTATTTATTTATTTGACACAGAGAGAGAGAGAGATCACAAGTAGGCAGAGAGGCAGGCAGAGGGAGAGGAGGAAGCAGGCTCCCTGCTGAGCAGAGAGCCCGGTGTGGGCCTCGATCCCAGGACCCTGAGATCATGACCTGAGCCGAAGGCAGAGGCTTTAATCCACTGAGCCACCCAGGTGCCCAAGTCGGTACATTCTCATGGCCGAGAAGCAAGGAAGGGTTTCTAATACCAGTGCCCCTTCTAACCCTTCCCGTTTCCAGTCCTGCCTCCCAGAGGAAGCGCGTGGCCGTCTGCTTGCCGTTCTTTTCCTGAGCAGCAAGCCAACACGGCTGTTGTGTGTTTTTCCTGAGAAAACAATTTAAGATCTTTGGATTCCTTCTTGTGAAAGCTTAGGATTGAGGAGACCCAGACCGAGTACAGGACTTTCTTGGATTATAGTGCAAAGGGGGGGTCATCTGGTGTCTGGTTGAATGCTTCTGGAGATGGAGGGCTCACTCCCCAGTCCAGGAGCCCATTCCGTTGCTCCCAGTGGTACAGATAGGTGATAGAATGGCATCTGGCTTCAGCATCACATCTCTTTAGCCCAGCGACAGGATTGAGCCAAACGAGTTGTTCTTAAATACCAGGCCATTAAAAAAGAAAATATGGTACCCGTGATTTGCGTACATGTGGATAAAAAGGAAAGACAGAAATAGAACTGACTGCCGGGCCCATCCCGCCCTGCCCCTTTCTCCTACCCGGCCCCAGGGAGGAGACCAGCACGGAGAGGTTGGCGTTCTGCCCCCAGAGAGAAGGCTGGTGCAGGGCGGATTTTCTTCCTCCCTGCGTTACCATGTGAGGTCCTTCCTTCCTGTCCTGGGGGAGCCAGAGGAGGCTTGGGCTGGCGGAGCTTCCTAACTGGACACACGTAAGGTCCAGGGCAGACTCAGATCTCTGCTGGTGCTTTTCTGGTCGCTGCCCATCGAGAGCAGGAGGCAGGTTTCTGTGGGACCCTCTTCTCTGAAGCTCATTTCCTGCGGAGGCCCGAGCAGGAACCCAGGAAGGCCTGACGACTCTATCTTACTCGGGGAGCCCATGTCAATACGTCAGAACATCCTTCAGGCTGCTCGTGTGGACCTGTCCATGATTTTCTGTGATTTGTGTGTATTTTGAGCCACAACAGGCTCATCGTCCGGATGCTGAACGTTGCCGTGGGCTTGGCAGCCTCGGCGTGGGCGAGACGGCTCTCGGTTGTGCGGGATCAGCGCGGGCTCAGGCTGAGGCCTGCTGCCCCGTCCTCCAGCCCCTTCACTCAGATGGTCACAAACAGCTTTAAGAAACTCTGTTTGTGTTAGAAAGCTTTTTCTTTGTCTTTTAAAAGGTCGAACGGGGGTAAAGTGTATGTAACTTAATTTTTACCCTGTAGCCCGTTTTAAGAACGTGTTCAGGGGTGCTAAGCCCATTCGCACCGTTACGTAGCTGTCCCACCATCCGTTCCCAGAGCTCCTCATCCTGCAGAACCATGAACCGTGCAGGGGACCGTCCCCTGCCGTGTGGGAGAGTCCCTCCGCGGGCAAGTGCCGTCGAGGTGGTTATCTCTCGGTGACGGGTCTGTGTCCCGTGGCGTGACGTCCTTGAGGTTCATCTGTGTCGTAGCGCGTGGCCGAGCTTCTTTCCTCGGCGGGCACGAGGGAGCGCACGTGTGGCTTGCACGCTCACCCGCGGACGGACCCGCGAGCCGCCCCCGCCTCTGGCCGCCGGGGCGCTGCCGGACAGCCTCTGGCTGGGTCCCTGCGTGCGGATCGTTCGAGCGAATCCCCCGGCAGTGAAACTGCTGCCTCGAACCGTGGTTGTGTTTTTAATTTTTGGAGGAACCGCCGCGCCGTCTTGCTCCGCGGCTGCGCCATCTTCCACTCGTGTCGGCGGCGCGCAGGGTTCCGATCACGTCCGCCCCCGCGCGCGATTGTCTGTGTCCTGTGTGTCGGGTTTTGAGAAGGGCGTCCTGCTGGGTGTGAAGCGAGGTGGGGTGAGGTTGGTCTGCGTTGCCATGACGAGCGGTGACGCCGAGCCCCTTGCCACGTGCTTCTGGCCACTTGTCTGTCTTCCCGGGAGAGGCGTCTGCTCACCGAGGAAGTCGCTCGTCCCGCGAGCCCGGCCTGTCCTCTGGGGTGGCTACTCTTCGCAGGTCGTCCGCGACCTCGCGGGTGTCCCTCCCGGGCTGCTGGGGGACGGCCTGCGGGCTCCCCACCGCGCTGCGCCCTCCCCTGAACCTGGACCCCCGCAGGACGTCCCGTTTGAAGTCACGGACCCGTCCCCGTCCCCACGGAGGGCCGGCCTCTGACTCCAGCGCGGTGGCCGTGCTTCTGCGCCCGCTGCGGTGACCGCGGAGCTCGGACAGGACACGCGGCCGCGTCGCCCGTCAGCGGCGGAGGCCTGGGGAGCCCCGTCCTGTGCGCCTGTGCTTTTGCGGCTCAACGCCAGGGGGAGATATGCCCAAGGGGAGCCTGGCCGCGCCTGCCTGCGGAGGGCAGAGCCGGAGGAGCGGGGGGCCGACGCGAGAGTGGGCAGCGCGTCTGGAGAGCGAGGTGTGGCAGGTGTTCCGACAGGGCACTTCCGGGGCTGTTTGGGCTCCAGTGGGCTTCCTAGCCCCGGCCCCGGAGACGCAGGCCGCCCCGCCCGCCTCCCAGCCCCGGCGTGGGGGTGGTGACCTCTGGGGGACACGGAGGTTGTGCGGAGCACGCTGGGCCGCGGGGCCGGGGGGACTCAGGCTGTCGGGCCTCCCAGAGCCTTAGCCCTTCCTGTGCGAGGCAGGGATGCGGCGACTGCCGGCTTCCCTTCGGAGAGCTGTTTGTTTTCAAAACAAGCTCTGGCTGGTCACAGCGAAGAAATTCCTGGCGTGATGTATGTGGCCCCGGCCTGTTCTGGCGTGCCCGTCCGACGACAGACCTGTCTGCGCCGGTGACCGCCGTGCGTGCCCCCCTGGCGCTGTCTTCCTGACGGGGCGGGGGCAGCGTGGGCGGACGTGTGCGGGGCTTTGCTCCCGGGACCCCGGCCAGGCAGGTGCGGAGGGGACGGCCAGTCTCTCTCTGCCCGTCTGGTCACCTTCAGCGTCTGCTTGTGGCCAGGCACACGCTGTCCCCTTTTCCTGAAATGTTAGAGCCTGGAGATGATGGACTCCGGTGACTTTTTTGTCCCCCACCCAAGGGCCACTGCCACGATGGCCAGAAGGGAGACTCCTCGTGAAGGTTTTTGTCAGCGCAGAGAGAAGGCCTCCTTCAGGGACAGCGCTGCCGCCGCCGCTGGGGGCCTTGGCGGTTGCCATGCAGTGTTGGTTGGTCCCTGCGGTGACAGGAGGGAGGCTTGGGTGTCCCAGGATCACTGTCCTGGACACCGACCCGGGGCTGCTCAGTCGGACTCTGGAGGGGACATGGAGTGGGCAGTGTGGGCAACTTTCCCAGTGGTTGTGGAGTGTGTGGGTGGCGTGTCCCTGCTGGTGTGGGCAGGCTGCGGGGCCCCCCGGTCCCGTGGCCCGGGGACAGTCGGGAAGCCTCGCGGAGGAGGTCTCGGAGCGGCCTGGTGCAGGGTGTGTCGGGGCATCTCCGGGGAGACGGGGATTAGAGGCTGTCTGTGCGGCAGGTGGAGAGGGGGCTTTGGGCCAGGCTGGGGCCCAGGCGTGAGAGCCGTGGGCCGGGCAGGTGTAGGCCAACCGGGGAAAGCCTGCTTGAGGGTGGGGTAGCGGGTGGAGAGGGGCACGGGGCCACCCCAGCCAGTGAGGCCATCACCCCTGATGGCACCTGCAGCAGCGAGGCATGGAGATGGTGCCCTGACGTTTGGCTGGAAGGAGGGGTCACAGCTCGGTGGCCGTCAGCCCCTCTCGCCGGGGAGCAGGGGGCTTCTCCAGACCTTTCCTCCTGCAGCTCCCCCTGGCTGACCTCTAGCGAGCGTGGGACCCCTGGAGCCCCTCTGCCGAGAGACTGCGGGGCGGGGGGGCTTCGAGGCCCATGAGGATAAGCGGGTTCAGTCTCACTGCTCACCCGTGCTCTGCAAACACGTGGCACCGAGGGTCCTTGGGGCGCCCGGAGCTCAGAGCCTCCGGTCCCCGCTTCTGTCCCGAGAGGGAAAGTCTGCGCCTTCACGGGCCCCTGGGCACGCGTTCCTGCAGAGACTTTGCCCGCCCCGCTCCTGACGGCCCCTCCCCAGCCTGGCCCCTCGCTCACCGCCCTCCCGCCGGCCTGGCCGCACACACGTGTGTGCACACACACACCCAGCCCGCACATACACATGTGCAACGCACACCCAACCTGCACACACATGCGTGCACACGCACGCACACTTGCGTGGTTGCACACGCCTGCACACCCAGCCCACACACGCACATGCACACCAGCCCACACACACATGCACACGCCCTCACATGCACACCCAGCCCGCACATGCATGCACACTCAGCCTGCACACGCATACCCAGCCCGCACACGCATGCACACACCCTCACACGCACACCCAGCCTGCATGCACGCACACCCACACGCATGCACACGCATACACAGCCTGGCCACAGTCGCCACTGCGCCGCTCTGTCCTGCTCGCCAGGTCCTGGGCCCTGGGATTCCGCCGTGTTTGGGGACCATGGAAGGCTGCCAGCTTTTAGTTCCGCCGAGGAAGTGTGTGAACAGTCAAGTAGAAACAGCTCTTGCAGTTACCACCGCCAGCGTTTCATAAAAGAGGGGAGGGCCGTGGGGCGTGTGGGTGTCCTGGGGCCGCAGCGCAGGGGCCCCTGGTGACCAGCGGGGGCGACGGAGTCTCCGCAGGGGCCGCTCCTGCCTGCAGTGTTGGTGTCAGTGTCCAGGGACGAGCAGTGATTGACTTTCTGGTGGGTGGTTTGCAGGTGTGAAGCAGTGAGTGAGCCGAGGGGGAGATCGAGCCGGAAGCACCCTCCCCCCCCCCCTCGCCTCCTTTTCTTTTCTCCCCTCGCTCTCTGTTCTCGTCTCACTCGTGTCTCCCGCCCTGTGCTCCTGCCCCGGCCCTGCCCGAACTGGTCATGATACACAAACAGAGAAAACGGCTTTCTGTCCTCCGCCCCTCCCCGTGTCTCTCCCTCTTGAGCGTGATCGGCCTCGAACGTCTCGTCGTCTGAGTGACGCGCTCTTCCTGTTGGCGAGCGCGGTCGCCCTGACTGCTCGGCGCCCGTGACCACGCGCGGTTCCCGGCTTCCTTCTGTTGCAGAGACGACCGCGCAGTCCGGTCTCTCTGCAGCCCCCAGCGGCGTGATGCTGCTCGCGCGGCCGGCACACCCACGGCCCGTTCCTCCCGGCTCCGAACGCGGAGGGTCGGCGCGGTGTAGCCGAGTCCGGGCCGGCGGGCGCTCCCTGCAGCCTGGCGTGTCTGGGAGGAAGCCAGCCCCGCGGAGGTGAGGACCAGCCTCTGGGACAGGTTCCGTGTCTTACGGAGATCACTGATCGGTCGTCTTTTGGGTTGGGTTTCTCGATCCTAAAACCCAAGCAAGTGAACTCGAACCAATTCTCAAGCTAATGGAAATGAGTTTCTTGTGTTAAAAACTCGTGCAGAAAAACACCCCTCCCATGTGGTCTGTCGATCTAGTCATTCATTCATTTTGTTCTGAGTATGAAAGCAGCTTCTGTAATCTTGGAAATACTCGGATACGGGGTATAATACAGCGATGATTCACAGCGGCAACCACCGGTGAGGCTTCTAATAGTCTTTCCTAAATACTTTTCCATCATCGAAATTTTACTAACTACACAGTTTTTCGGAAAGATGTGTTAAGTTCTAGGTTCACAAAGATGAGTAAGATATAGTCTCTGAATTTGAGGAATGTTCAATCTAGAGATGGTTCTAAAAATAAAGGAAAAAAAAAAAAAGCCCCGGGCGCCTGGGTGGTGTGGTCTGATAAGCGTCTGTTCTCGCTCAGGTGATGATCTCAGGGTCGGGAGATCCGTGAGCTCCGTGCTCAGCTGAGAGTCTGCCAGTCTGTCTCCGTCTGCCCCTCCCCTGCTTGTGCTCTCCCTCTTTCTCCAGTAAATAAGTACATCTTAAAAAAAAAATGCATTCTTAGACCCAGAAAGACTTGTCACTTATTTCTTACAAAACTTTAGGCAAGTTCTTTAACCACCCTGTGCCTCAGTTTCCCCATCTGTAAAATGGGGAAAATCATGATACTGTCCCTGAGTATTATGGAGACTAAACAGATCGATCCGTGTGAGGTGCAGAGATCGGCACATAGTAGGTGCTGAATAAATGCTGGAGACTGTAACAGTTGGTGTGGGTTTGTTGCCACCGGTCACGTCCAGGCCCACAGGGCCGTGGTTGTCCGTTCCTTCCCCTCCTTCGCTCAACAGCCTGCTGAAGGGAGGCTTTAGGAAATGCAGAATATTTTGCCTAAACAGAAAAAAAGTGCTCCCTTTTGGAGCCTCGGAGTCTTTGTAAAACGGAGATCACAGAGCCCGCCTCGCAGGCGCCCCGGGAGCATGACATGGAACCGAGCCACGCGCAGAGGAGCCTGGATCTGGCGGGTGGAGCCGCCCACAAAGGCCGGTGCTCGCGGCTTAGTGACCCTTTCCCAGGACCAGTCATGCAACGTCCCTCGGGCCCTGGCTTCGTTGTCTGTAAAATGAAGTGATTATTCATGACAAAGCAAAAGTTGCTTTACCTTCCATGTCTGGGGACATGGTGGTCTGCATCGGGGGGCCCCATGGCCATCTAGGGAGTCTTTAACAAGCCTTGTTATGTAGGACTTACGTGTATGATGCATTTGAACAATTGTATTCGTTCTGGGTTGAGATAAAATTCCCACGTTGTACCCAGAAATCGAAGCCATCAACGGTTAAACACCCGTCTCTGGACCACGTGCCACGTTGGGGATCAGAGCTGCGGGTAGAAACTAGATGGGTGTCCCCTTCTGACTGAAGCATCCTTCTGGGTTTGGAGGGCCGTTAAAAGCTCCTGACGTCTGGGTCCCGTCCCCCAGCTTCGGAGGCCGCAGACGATGCTCAGTGTGACTGAGTGTGGGAGGCCCTGGATCCAGTGGCCATGTGGGATCAGCTCTGGTCCCTGGGCAGGGCTGCCCCCGGCTCCTGGTTTTCCCTTCCGTTCATGCTCCGCACCCCCTGCTCCTCCTTCAGTCAGCCCTGCTGTGAGTCTGCCTGTTCTCGGCTCGGGAGGGACACCAGGGAACCACACTGGATCCTCCCGTGACCCTAGGCTGGCTTGGGACTGGCTTGCTGTGTGGTCTTGGACAAGTTGCTTTCCCTCTCTGGGACTCCGTTTCCCCCATACGGTGGGGGGGTGAGCGTGCTCTGCTTTCCTCCCGTCCTGGGGTCGGGCCTGTCCTCTGGGCATTCTCTCCTGAGCAGGAGCAGGACCACTTCCCCTCGGCCCCTTGTTCTACTCCTGCCTCAGCGAGGTTCCACATCTTTGTGTAAACCGTTTCTGGGGTGTTTTTAACTTCTGGATGGAAAAATGATGGACTGAAAAGAAAATATTTTAAAATCTAGAGCATTCCACCCATTGCACTCAGAGCTCAGCTCTGAGTCCCTCGGGCCCGTATTTGCCATGGAGCCTGGCCTCGCATTCGTCCCTTGCTTTGATGCTTGACCTCCTGCTGCTGGGGGTGGGGGGAGGGTTCTGCAGAAATACTGCTCCCAGTCGGCGCCCTCGTGCGTGCGGCGGAACCGCGTCCCTTCTTGGGCCCAGCCTACCACACCCACCCAGGCACACGGGAACTGTTTAGGTATTCCTTATTGCAGAAAGCTGAGTGGAGAACACTCAGATGTTAATACTGCTGGTATCTGGGGGTGTGTCCTCGTGTTTCCTTCCTCCTGTGTGTGAATATATGCTATGGTGTGTAACATAGTACAATAAATAATGATACAAATATGTTTCTCTGGGGACTTTGGATCAGACCACATGAGCCTTTCCTTGTCTTGCATTTTTTTTTTTTTAAGATTTTATTTATTCATTTGACACAGAGAGAGATTACAAGTAGGCAGAGAGGCAGGCAGAGAGAGAGGAGAGAGGAGGAAGCAGGCTCCCCGCTGAGCAGAGAGCCCGATGTGGGCCTCGATCCCAGGACCCTGGGATCATGACCTGAGCCGAAGGCAGCGGCTTTAACCCACTGAGCCACCCAGGCGCCCGCATTTTTTTTTTTTAAAGATTTTATTTATTCACTTGACACAGNGAGGAGAGAGGAGGAAGCAGGCTCCCCGCTGAGCAGAGACCCCGATGTGGGCCTCGATCCCAGGACCCTGGGATCATGACCTGAGCCGAAGGCAGCGGCTTTAACCCACTGAGCCACCCAGGCGCCCTTGTCTTGCATTTTTTATACAACCTTATATCCTCAATGTTTTTCTAATTTATTTATTTATTTTAAAGATTTCATTTATTTATTTGAGAGAGAGGGAGAATGTGAGCAGGAGGAGGGGGAGGGAGAGAGAGGGAATCTAAAGCAGGTTCCACACTGAGTGTGGAGCCCGACGTGGGGCTCGATCTCACGACCTTGAGATCATGACCTGAGCCAAAACCAAGAGTGGGACACGCAACCGCCTGAGCCACCCCGGCGCCCCTTTTCTGATTTATTTTTAAAGCCCATTGCCCACATGTGGGTATATCCTCATTTATACAACGGACCCCTTGGGATCGACGACTTGGTTATTTCTAATGTCGCGCTGTGCTAGGTCCCAGGGCAGTGAACTTCCCTCCGCTCCTGAAGCCCGTCTGGCGGGACTCCAGAGCCCGTGGGTCACTCACACTGACTCTTCCCCCCACAGAACCCAGGAGCCCTCCGGCCGAGAGCGAGGCGCCGTCCTGCACGCAGGTGAGCTCGTGTGCTCCTGAGGCTCAGGGCGGCAGAACCTGGGGGCAGGTCGTGGGCTGGCACTGGACAGAAGTCGGCTCACGTCCCAGCTCTGGCCCTTACTGGCCACGTGGGTGTGGCGTCACTGCATCTCCGGGCCTCTGTAGAACGGGGTGGGGATGGCCCAGCTCTGCTGTGGCCCTCGTGGCGCGTGCAGGGCGCTGGCCCGGCTCGCAGAGCCCCTGGGCCTCGTGGCTGCTGTCTCACCTCCGAACCGGCGGACACCGCGGGCGGCCTCGCTGGCGCCTCGGGTTCAGTTCCTCGAGCCCTTCCTCCATGGCTCCAGGCGTCATAGTTTTCTGGAAAGAGGATTAGCTGTGAAGCTGCTTGACAAACCCTCGGGTAATCCTGTGCTCCTCAGTCCCCGAAGGGCCAGCTGAGCTTCGAGGCTTGGCGCCTCCTGCGAGGCGGCCCGGGGAGGGGGTCCGGGGCCTTGGGGCTCTCCGGGCACCCGCGGAAACTCTGGGGGACGCCTGTGCGCTGCGGCCCGCTCGCTGCCAGCCCAGCCGGGGTGTGGGGACGGACGCGCAGAGGGCCGGCCCACCGTGCTCTGCTCGGGGCTTGCACCCGGAGTCGTGTTCCATCCTGATGGGGCGGGGTCAGGGCTGGGATGCCTGTGCCTGGAAGGGAGGGACATGACACCCCCAGCGGTCCCAGAATCTGTCCACGGTTGCAGAGCTAGTGAGCGTGGGTCCAGGATCCTCGTGTGGCATGGGGCCTGGGTTCGGTGCTGCGTTTGCCTGTCTGTCGAGGGGCTCTGCCGGGGAAGGGGCTGTGCCCGGGCTCCTGGCGGAGACGCAGATGGGACGAAGTCCCACCTTGAGTAGGCAAGGTGTGGGCACGACTAACGCGTGCAGATGCTGAGTGTGACCGGCCGGAACGGAGAGGTCCTGAGCCGGGAAGCGTGGTCTCGGGGGCCGGGGGGAGCCTTGGCTGGGGCCCAAGTGATCGTGGGGCCTGCGGAACCCGGCTGACGGGGCATCTGTCTTCTAGGCGCTGACTACTCACAAGGACAACGAAAGTAATCTCTCTCCAAATTCTGCGAATGCGACCAGCCTCCCAGGTAAGGACCGGGCATTTTTTCTGGTGGTCTAGGGGGCACAAAACGCTTCTCTGCAGAAAGTGCTTTCTAACTCGGGAGTGTTGCTCGAAGACCAGTCTGCGGGAGGACGGGGCAACGACCGAAATGCCCTTTTATTTCTGTGCTGGTCAAGTCTGACACCACTCGCCGATCGATGGCGAGGGAGCCAGGAGCAGAGGGGCACAGACCAGCGAAATGTGCCTCAGTTGGCCCAGAATATGAATCCCTGTGCCGCAGACCATGTTCCTGGACTCTGGGATGCAGTGCGTGTTGGGGGAAGCCTTTATTTTGGGTGCCCTTGACCCCAGTGATCTGCTTTGTTGCCTGCCAGACCCGGGAGGCTGACCAGCATTTGCCCCAGGAAGAGTCCCGGGTCTGCCATACGGGCTCCGAGGGTCAGGGCTCAGGCCCCGGAGCCCTGGGCAGCTCCGCCGGGGGGCTCTGGGCCTGCTGAGGACATCCGTGGCCTCCGCCCCCATGCGGGCTGCCTGGCGTCATCCCTGCGGGAAGCCCAGCTAATTGAGGTCTGCAGCCGCCCCCTGCTCTCCGGGGGCCCCGTGCTCTCCGGGGTCTGCCGTGCGGGTTGGGCTCAGACAAAGCGGGCTGTGTCCGCGAACAGAGGGCCGGAACGGAGGCGGAGAGAAAGCAAAGGGCAGTGGAGAGCTACCAGAGGGCGTGTCCACTTGAGGGAATCACAGAAGGTTCCCGGCCTCGAGTGATGGTGGGGGGACGGGAGGAGGCCAGGGCGGGGCTCCGGGGCACCGGTGGGAGGGGCCCTTGAGGGCCGAGCTCCAGCCCAATCTCTGTGAAAGGCCTCGCGTGGGCTGATGCCTCCCAAGCCCAGATCCGCATCTGAGAACCCAGAGTCCCGTGTGCAGCGGCCTGGCTGACCCGTCCACTTGTGCGATGCTCTCTAGAAACCTCGAACTTAGGCCTGAAGCAGACCCTCCAGGCCCCTCTCCTTGCCAGCCTAGGCCTGTCCGTCTTCCTCGTCTTGGTGACCGGCAGCACATTTGCTGGGTTGCTCAAGCCGGGGGACCAGGCAGCCTCCCTCTTCTACCCCTGCCCGTGTCCAGCCCCTTCGCGGGCCCCATTGTACCCAGAGACACTGCTGGGAGTTGCCCTTCTTACCCTGTCCACGGTGCTGCCACCACTGCCTCTCCCTTCCCCTGTGGCACTTAAGGGCTGCCTGCTGGTCTCCCGGCCTGCACTGCTAACACCCAACAGACTCTTCTGACTGGCGGCCAGAGTGACTCAGAAATCTCACGTCCAGGCTCTGGTCTCTGTGGGGTCAGGCCCCCACCCTTGACCTCACCTCCTCCACTCTCCCGGTCTCTCACTCTACCCTCCTTGCTCTTCAGCACATGCTCTGCCTCAGGGCCTTTGCACATACCTGCATGCTCTTCCTCCAACCTCCCCTTGGCCAGTTCCTTCTCACATCCAGGTCTGCTCAGATGTTCCTTGTCAGGGGGCCTGTCCCAGCCACCCCATCTAATGGAGCCACCCCCCCACTGTCATTCTCTGTTTTTCATCATTACCCTGTCACTACTGAGGTCATAGTACAGCTTGATTCTCTTTCCCTTGATTGGAACGTAGGATCTCAGGGGGCCCCTGGGTGGCTGTGTTGGTTGAGCATCCAACTCTTGGTCTCAGCTCAGGTCTTGATCTCAGGGTTGTGAGTTCAAGCCTCACGCTGGGTTCCATGCTGCTTGAGGACCAAGTGGAGGGACAGATAAGACATGACACCCCAGTGGAGAAAACTTGATCTGTCTGAGCTCCTGATGTCATCCTCAGTGGGGCTGCCATTGATGGGTTCCCCAGAGCCTTTGGTGTCTTGCACCCCCTGTGGGGACAGGCTGAGCCCCACTAGAAAGGTTGTGCAGACTGGGTGGGCGTCGTGGCCACAGGAACCCCGGGGGCTCTGAGTTTGATGTCCCCCTCAAGCTCCTCCCAGCTCCTCCCAGCTCCAAGTGGTGGAACCCTGGGGTCACATTCTGCTAGGGTGTCTTCCAGGGTTGGCTTCGGTGGGAACACTGGCCAGAGTGTCACGGGGCCTGTTGGTTTGCAGCGCCGTTTCCTCCCCCAGGGCTGAGGTTCCTTTGGGGCTTGGGACAGAACTGCCTAGTGAGTTCTTTCCTCTTCCTGCTCCTGTTTCTCCTCCGTGTCTTCTTTCTCCTAGTGCAAGACTCGTCTTCAGTGCCGCTGCCCACCTTCCTGGTGGCCGGAGGAAGCCTGGCCTTCGGCACGCTCCTGTGCCTCGGCGTCATCCTGAGGTGAGCGGGGCCGGCAGGGGGCTGGGGGGCCTGGCTGATTTGGGGGTATCAGGGGAGGAACTGACGAGATTGGACGACACGTTAGGTGAGGAGAAGGAAGGGGGGACGTCCCGGGTGACCGTCGAGTCTCTGGGCTTGGCAGTTGGGCGGAAGGCCGTGTTGTCACTCTCGCGGAGATGCTGGGGGGACAGCCGAGCGTGGCGGGGACTCGACTCCGGGAGCTCGGAGTTTGCGGTACCTGTGCGAAGCCCCGGTGGACACGTTTGGGAGACAGCGGGGCTCGCTGCCGGCGTTGGGGCGGACGTGGACGAGGCCGTGACAGCCCCCATGGCGTTCGGAGGTGGAACACTTGCGTGGCCGTGGCGGGACCGGGAAGCCAGGGGCTGACGTCCAGTACGACCTTGTCTGTCCTCCAAGAGCCACGGACTGACGTGGTCATAGGGCCATGTGGGAATCCCCACGGAAGTCTGTGAACAGGCAAGTCCGAGGTGCCTGGCCAGACCCCCGTGGAGCCTCTGTCAGCTCAGAACGAGCAGAGCTGGAGGCCCCCATCTGTGCTCCGTCCCGGCGTGTCCCGCCGCGGCGGCCAGCTGGTGTCAGGCTGCGGCGCTCCGTCTCTCTCTCCTGCGGCCGTTGGTTTTGTCCCTGTCCCCAGGCTCGCGGACATGTCCGCCGGCCCCACTGCTCCTGCAGGCGGGTGAGGGTCCCACGGTGCTCACGACTGCAGGGCGGGTGAGGGTCCCGCGGTGCTCACGACTGCAGGGCGGGCGACCGTCCCGCGGTGCTCACCACTGCAGGGCGGGCGACGGTCCCGCGGTGCTCATGACTGCAGGGCGGGCGACGGTCCCGCGGTGCTCACGACTGCAGGGTGGGCGACCGTCCCGCGGTGCTCACGACTGCAGGGCAGGAGTTGGTGACCTGCACGTGCTCACGGCCGAGGGACGGAGGCCGGGCCTGGCGCGGAGGGTGGCCCTCAGCCGGGACAGAGCCTCAGTTGGTCCCTCCTGCCTCCTGCCTTGTGCGTGTTTTCGGGGCTCTCGGCGGCGAGGGGAGGGGAGGTTTCGGGGTGTCCGGGAGGAAGGGGTAGACTTCGCTCGTGGGACCCGCACAGAGACTCTGACCGGCTTTGCCGCCAGGGTGGTCTGGGTTGGAAGGCGAGCGAGGTAGCCTCTCAGACTGGGTTCCGGCGTGTGTCTGCTCCGATTTCCCAGCGAAGAGGGGAGCGGGTGCGGAGGGCGGCCCGCGGGGGCAGCTCGCTTGTGTGGCCCAGAGGGGGACCCGCCACGGACCCTGCAGAGTACCTGGCGGTGTCTGCGTGGCGCATGGGGAGGCGGGAGCTGGCAGCGTCGGGGCACCGACAGCTGGGCCCAGAAAGCCGACTCCAGCCCGAAGCCCTTTGCACGGGGCCTTCGGGTCCATTGGTCCGGAGGACGCGGCTTTGGGAGTGAGGTGACTTGCCCAAGGACGCAAGCTTGTCACCAGCAGAGCGAGGAGTAGGACCCGAGTCCCGAGAGTCCCTGCCCGCCAGGCTGGCCTGCCGTGGGCGGAGAGGGGGCGCCGTTTCGGTGGCCTGCGAGCCGCCGACGGAGGAGTGGGAGGCCGGGGCGCGACCAGGTGCTCCGCACGCGCCGCTGCTCCCCGGGGCCCCGCCGCACACGGGCCGTGCCCTGTGTTCGCGCCTCAGCGACCGTCCGCTCGCCGGCCGAGTGTCCGGTTTCTCTGTTCGGCAAGTGGACTTGGGGACAGGCCAGTTATTTCAAGTGTGAAACCGCTCCCCTCCCCAAAGCCCACGTGTCGGGAAAGGCGCGTAGACTTGGGGAAACTGGGAATTTGGAAGAGCCGCGTGAGCGCCGGGATGGCCACGTTACAGCAGCGGAAGGTGACAGGTGGCTGTCGCGCAGCCTGCCCACCGTGACACCGTGTTTTTCTGTGTAATACGTTTATTTTGCGTCTCAAGCAAAGCATAGTTTTTCCTAAATATTTTCCCACCATTTTTAGTGACAGTTAAAGAACAGTTAAATGTGCCACTGAAAACAGGCGTGGCCCCTTCGGAAGCAGGGCTCTAACCGGTGCCTGCCTGAACCCTTGTGAACAGCTGTGTGTCCCACCCCAGTGGTTTAAAGCCACTGCCGAAAACACGGGGCGCTCTGGTGGCCGAACACGGGAGCGGCTGTGTCCCTGGGCGCTCCCCGTGTCACTTCTCCCGAGGGCTGGGTCTCTCCATGTCACTTGTTTAAAAGAGTGACAGTTCACAGTTGTTATAAATGTTTTTAAAAATCTTGTTTCAGCGGCACACTGTTGCCCCTAAGTAAAACGTCACGAGGCACAGATAGGTAAGGCCAGCAGAAGGCAGCGGCTGAGGGCCAAGCGGCCTGGCGGCGAGGCCCTGCCCCCGGACCCCCGGACCCCCGGGCCCCCGGACCCCCGGGCCCCTGGACCCCCGGGCCCCCACCCCGGCCAGAGCAGTACCCGCTGTGGACGCGCCCAGCCTGGCTGCTCCCCAAGGCGCTTTGAGCTTAGTGATTTTTAGAAAGCGTCTCATTCACGCAGTGTTTCAGAGGAAGAAAAGCTCATCTTTCTCAGTTACCCATCCAGTTCCTTGCTTTGGAAAAGGAGGTCAGATACTGCTTTCCGTGTAGGTTAACGAATGTCTACAAGAGACTTTAAAAGAAACTGTGATACGTGCTTATTCGCTACATAGTGACAACTAGAAAGAAGAACTCATGCGTTACCCAAAGACAGCCGCTGTTAATTTTTAAAAAACGTGGACGTGACCAAAGTCCGGCAAACACGCAGGAAGCTCAGGTCCTGAGTGCAGCTCCCTGACGGGCTCGCCGTGCGCACCCCTGCAGCTGGCCCCGGACGGAGTCGTGGTCTGTGGCGGCGAGCTCCTGGGGGCTCTGTCCTCGGGTTTTTACGTCCCCGTGAGACTCTGCTTCGACACCCGAGTCCTGCTTTTACCTTTAGCACCAAGTAGAACATAAATGTGTTTCCACCTTCCTGTGCTTGTCTGCAAAGCTGCTGACATCTGGGCAGGACGCCACGCGGGTGTGCCCGGCCCGTCACCGCGGGTGTGCCCGTCTCTTCACGCGGGTGTGCCCTGCTCTTCACGCGGGGTGTGACTGGCCTGTCACCACGGGTGTGCCCTGCTCTTCACGTGGGGAGTGACTGGCCTGTCACCACGGGTGTGGCCGGCTCTTCACGCGGGCGTGCCCCGGCCTCTGTTGGGGGTGACTCGCTGCTTTTGCTCAGACAACGCCGTGGAGAAGGGCCTCGTGCGTCAAGCTTCTCCCTCAGCGCCGCAGGCTCCTTCGGGTGTGTTCCCGGCAGCGGCGTCCCGGGGTCGGCGCCCCGAGGTCGGCGCCCCGAGGCCCCTGCTGTGCCCGAGTGGGGAGCTGCGGTCACACTGCGCACATTGTTTTTTCCATCTGGATCCCAGGCTGGATGCCAGGGGCTGATTTGGAGCCAACTGTCAATGATTTATCGTCCCCGGGACAGGAATAGCCTGTTGATATAAAAAGAAACCCAAGGAAAGCCCCCAAACCTTGTATTTGACCTTGGTCTCCCTCCTCCCTCCGAGCCCCCCGGAGCGGCTGACGTGAGGCGGGACTGGGGGAGCACGTGGCCCCACGTTGGGGTCGGTGGGGGCCAGCGGAGCGGGGACGGGGTCCAGGGGCCCCTCGGGACGGGCCTGCTGAGCGACGGTTCTCGGAGCCTGAGCCCTGGCTGCAGGCCCAGCGCCGAGCGGGGCGAGGGAAGCTGCGATCACAGAGATGTCTATCTCCTTCCTGTTTGGCGTCCCCTTTCCTGCCCGATGAGTCACTTGTGCCCACGCGGTGCCCACGCAGGCTCTGGGAGGACCCGCCGAGGGGCAGGGGGCTGGAAGCGAGCGGAAAGGCAGGGCCGTGGAGGGAGTCGGCGGCCCTTCCCGCTGCGGCCTGGGCCCCGCGCCCTGTCGGCCCCACGGGCGAGGGGCCCCTTTTCCTTCCGCAGGGCAGGCATCCCCTCTGTCTGTGTAAGTGACTGGATTTGGGGCCAGGGATGTGTACCAGCCTCTGGAATGGGACACGTGAAGTCCCTAGGGCTATGAAGGGACGCTCGTGGCCACGCAGGCCTCGGTTTCCCCGTTCGTGAATGGGACCACCAGTACCTTGCTGTCCCCGGAGCGGTGTGGAAACCCCCGACTCCAGAGGATCGCGTGACTCCCGGGGAGGGAATGACTGTTGTCCCTGTTTGGAGCCGAGAGCTGCTCTTCCCTTGGGCTCGTCGCGGGGGCCGCTAACGAGCACCTGTGTGGTTTGTCTTTGTCCCTGTGAAGGTTCAAGAAGACGTGGAGGCTGCCCTCGCTGCAGGACGGCAAGGCGAGCGGGCACCCGCCGTACTCGCTGGGACAGCTGGTCCCCGACAGGCCCAAGCCCACCCCGGGGCTGGTGCCGCTCATCTCCCCGCCGGCGTCCGCCAGCAGCCTTGGGTCCGACAGCACCTCGCGGCACAGCCGCCCGGATGCCAGGGGCCCCGCCAGCCCTTACGACGTCAGCAACAGAGACTACTTCTTCCCCAGATAGCGGCTGCGTGCCAGTCCCCAGCCGCGTGGGCGACGAGGCCAGGCCTCGCCTCGGGGACGGGGCAGCAGGAAGTGCGTCCCTTCCCCCCGCGGGGTTGCTGCCTCTGCCCCTCGGAAGTGCCTTTCCCCAGGGCCCGGAGGGGCCGCGGTCCACTGGGGACCCCCGGACGAGGCAGGTCACCGTCGTGCTGGAGACTCGGGTGGACGAGCCGCCGGCCAGCCACACAGCCCGCGCCAGGCGGGCGGACTTCCACCGAGACTCCCGTGGCCCCTGCCGG
>LNAC01000633.1:557900-582300 GCA_002007465.1 Ailurus styani | reverse complement strand
GGGTCCCACCCAGGGTGGGCCTTGCCCTTCTCAGACCCACCGCGTCACTGTCTAGCACCCGCCACTGCGTTAGGCCCACCCCATCAGATCAGTTGATAAGCAACTCGAGTTCCGCCTGTCACGTGACCAAACATATCCACAGTGTGATGTTGTGGTTTATAGTAAGAAATATATATTTGGTCTTCTTGCCTCTTCCAGGCACAGAGCTCCCATGGAATTTCCTGTGGGAAGAGCCCTATCGGTGTCTTTCGTTATGCTAACGAGGTGGCGAGGGTGACCGCTAGGTCCCCTAAGGATGGAGGCTGGTGGCCAGGGCCCCAGCCCTGTGATTGCAGGCCCCCCCACACCTCCAGGGAGGGGAGAGGGGCTGGAGGTCGAATCGCTCACCAGTGGCCAATGACCTAACCAGTCATGCCTGTGTAAGGAACCCTCCGTAAAAAGCCCAAAGACGGGGTTCTGAGAGCTTCCTGTGGGTGAGCACGTGGGGATTTGGGGAGAGTGGGTCGCCCCGGGGCCTGTGCTCCTTCCCGCACGGATTAGCCTCTGCATCTCTCCCACCTGCTCCTCCCGAGTTCTGTCCTTTTCCGACCAACCGGCCTCCTAGTGAGGAACATGCTTCCCCCGACCCGAGAGCCGGCGGGGGCGGCGGGCCCCTGCAGTCTGCTCCTGGTCGGCCAGAAGCCCGGGGGACAAGCTGGGCTCGCGGCTGGTTCTGCAGCTGGGGGCGGTCCTGTGGGACTGAACCCGTCGTCTGTGGGATGCGATGCTGTCTCCGGGGAGGTGGTGCCAGAACGGGGCTGGAGAGCAGGACACCAAGCTGGGGTCTGGAGAATCGCTTGCGGGTGCGAGCGCCCTTCCGCCATGTTGGCCTCGTTGACCAGAAGCCTCACTGCGTCCAAGGGCTAGGACGTCGGCCGCTTCGGGGGGCCGCTCTCCTGCCTGCCCCGGGACCCGGTCAGCAGTGATGTGACGGTGAACTGTCCTGGCCTGTGCCCGGCTCCACCGAGAGCCTGCTGGAGAAGCCGCTGCAGCTGAGATGCATCCTTTTGCTGAGAAACAACCCCCCTTCACCCCACAGCCTTGCCTTCCCCGTCCCTGCCTCATGGGGCCGCAGCTCAGGGGTCACCCCAAGCCTTTCCCTACACGTGCTGTGACTACGGGCGCCAGGAATGCGCACCGGGGGGCTTCCTGGCTCGGAACCTGCTCTGGCAGGAGGAAGGGGAGTAGAGGCTCATGCGGGGCCTGGGCTCAGGAGCTGGGACCCCCTGTCCGTGTCACCTGGGCCCCAGTACCCCGCGTGTGTTCGGGCCCGAAACGTGGGGTCCGTGCAGTTTCTGCTCTTGCCGCCGCAGCCCCGTGCTGCTCCCCCGGGGCCCGGAGCAGACCTCCGACCCCGGCACCTGCTCCTGCCTCGTCCCCTCCGTCCTTCCCTGTCGCCTCCACCGGCTCGCTGCTGGCAGCGGTCTTTCTCCAGCCCCGCGGGGCTCCTGTCGTCTCCGGGGTGAAGCCCTTGGGCGCCGGCAGCAGGCTGTGAACAGGCTGCGAGCTGAGGGGACAGCCTCTGGGGCCTCCCGGCTCCGCCCGCCTGCCCTTCCTGCCCCGCTGTCACCGGCCCACCGGCGGCCCGCCGCTTCCGGCCCCGCCGCTTCCCGGCCCAGCCCGCAGGCGCCGTCCGGCCGCCGGACCCCGGGCCTCCCTCCCGCACTGCGCCCTTCCTTCCCTCCGCGGCCTCACCTTAGCGCCGGAGCACCCACGGCCCCGCAGCCCTTCCTCACGATGCAGGCGAGACGTCAGGGCTCGGAGCCCACGGCCCGGAAAGAATCTCGAGACGTGTTCGGTGCAAGACGGTGGTTTCGTGAAAGCCCGGGGTCGGGACCGGGGGCAGGAAGAGCGGCACCGGGGTCGCGAGCAGAGGCCCGTTACGTACTTGCAGGTTGGGAGGGCGTCGGGGACAGCGGAGGTCTCTAAGGAATTTCGGAAGCAAGGTTTCCAGCACCTTGAGGGGACTGGCTCTTGTTGGGGAAAGGTCACTTGTCGCCGTCTACTAAAACCTTAGTCGTGCGGCCCGGCAGAGGTATTCGGTGGGCCGTGTGCTTGGGGGGGGACTGGCCAACACGCATCTTGGCGGTTTAGAGATAAGGGAAGTTTCCAAAGGATTTTTATATGTGCCAGCAGACTTCCAGGACTCTGGGGTGCTGGTGGGGTGCAGGCTAGGATTGCCTTTTGCCCTTAGCAAAGTATGAACTCTGAGGCCGTTGAGTCCCTAGAGGAAGGTCACTCTGCCTGTTTCCAGGACTTGTCAGGGGGCTGTAGGTGGTGAGGAGATTTGATAATTCTTCTGCCTTTGTTTCCCAGGTCCCGAGGACGTCACCGGGAGCGGATTGCTGGGGCTCCGGCGCCAGCCCTGCCTTCCCGGCTGGAAGGCCGTGGTGTCGGTGCACCTCGCACCGGCTGCTCCCGGCACACGGCCTAGTGTTGCCGAGTGGCTGAGCTCGGCATCGGCATTTCCTGTCCACCGGGGGGGAATGTTTGGGGTGTTTGCACTGAAATGTGTCACCTATCGCATGCGCTGACCCTCTGAAGCCCCTGGCCTTACGCTTCTATGTGCTATTGGCCTTTGTAGGATCCAGGGAAAGAGGGAGCCAAGTGTACGTTGGGGCTCTTCCGCTGGACAGCTCCGGGGTTCAGGCCGCGACATCGCTGGTCGCCCCCCGTACGACTGGTTATTCACCTGCCAGCACCTGCTGGTGCCGGTCGTAGAAGCTATTTGGGAACGATGAATGTGCAGGCGTTGCTGCTGGGTGACGAGGCCGACAAGTCCCCTCGCGGTCTGCCCCGGACTCGGCCTGTTTGGGCGCGGAAGGTCCTGTGTCCTGTGCGCCTGGTCCCCCCCACTCCACGTAAACCTGGGGCGGGGGCCGCCCTCCCTATCGCTTCGGGCGGAGGGACCTTGCCGGGGTGCAACCGCCAGGCCTCAGGTCATAGGGAGGGGTGCATTTCAGCCCAAACCCCGCCCCCGTCTCAGAACGAACCCCCGTTTCAGAAGCCAGTCGGGTGGCTGTGTGCTTAGAGGGTGGCGCATAAGGGGTAGTGTCTGGCCCCTGGAATCTTACTGTTTGTGCGGGGAGGCCAGACCATCGAACCCGAAATAATCACAGAGCAATAGGAGTGCTTGAGATTCATAGTAGGCGCATCTGAAATACGGAAGAATGGAAAACGGAATTGTCATCTACTGAAGTAACCTGCCCTTGACCTTTTTTTTTTCTCTTCTGAGCACTTTTATTTTGTACATCATGCAAAATACTGTGCTTGGGGCTCAGCATGCTTACGAGAAGTGACCTAACTCTCACCCCCAAGTTCAGTCGGTCCCGGCTGCAGGACAGGCATGTGTCAAGGACTTGCTGGCCTCGGCGCCCTGTGGCCACGGAGTCAGACTTAGCTCCTCTGCCCGGCTGTGCTCGGTTCCTCCCCTGCCGCTGACCGGGCTCCGGGAGGGGCCGGCCGCCGCCGCGGGGTGCTGCTCTCCAAGTTCGTGACAGCCCTGGGGGGTGGCTGCTGTCTCTGCCTCGGGGACGAGGCCGCTGGAGGTTGGATCCTCAGCTGGGAGTTGAATGCCTGTCCCGTTGCCCCCAAACACCGAATCGCATAACCAGTAAGATGGGTAAATAGCTTGTCATAGTAAAAGATGGACCTGCCATGTCTTTATCTGACAAAGAGAGAAGGGGCCCAGAGCATGAAGTAATTCATTTTGATCAGTGAAATCCTAATCAAGGGCGTGGGTTGGGGGGCTCTTGGCACCTGGTTACGGGCAGGGGCTGATCCTCCCTCCCTTCTTCTCAGGCTGGGACCACCTGTTACTTGGGAGGGAGATGGGACGGGAGCCCCCGTGGCATCTGCAGTGTCCGGATGGGGACCCTTCCTGGCCTCCTGGTTCAAGGCCTGGGTCCTGGGCTCGCTTGGCCCTGCGGTTCTACATGGTGGCCCAGGGGACCTTTGGTCTTTGTCGCCTCACAGGAAGGCAGCAGCCTTCCCCACAGGGCTTGCGTCAACTTACGAGCACAGAGCAGCGGCATTATTTTATTTTATTTTTATTTATTTATCTTAGTGATCTCTACACCCGACACAGGGCTTGAACTCAGCCCTGAGGTCCAGTCTCACGCTCCACCTACTGAGTCAGCCAGGTGCCCCCAAAGAAGTAGGATTTTATTTATGTGTTTAGTTTTAAAGATTTTATGTATTTATTTGACAGAGACAGCGAGAGAGGGAGCAGAAGCAAGGGGAGAGGGAGAGGGAGAAGCAGGCTCCCCACTGAGCAGGGAGCCTGATGCGGGGACTCAGTCCCAGGACCCCGGGATCGTGACCTGAGCCGAAGGCAGACGCTTCACCGACTGGGCCACCCAGGCGCCCCTGACTTGCATTTTCTTAACGACTAAGCATCTTTTCGTCTGCTTGCTGACCGATTGTATGTCTTCTTCAGAGAAATGTCTCTTCAGTGGTTTGCCCATGTTTTACCTGGTTTATTTGTCTTTTCCTCACTGACTTGTGAGAGTTCTTTGTACATTTTGGATGCAAGTTTCTCACCAGACACGTGATTGCAGGTATTCTTCCTGTCAGAGGTACGTCCACGGTCTCTGTAGTGCTCGTTGGTACACGAGAGTGTTTAATTTTGAGGAATTCCAGCGTTTCTATTTCTTCCTCAGTGGCTTATGCTTTAGGTGTCCTATCCAAGAATCTGTTGCCTAACCCAAGATAACCAAGATTTAGACTCATATTTTCGTCTAAGAGTTTTATAGTTTTTTTTTTTAAGGGTTTTATTTATTTCGGAGAGAGAGCGCACAGGCAGGGAGAGGGCAGAGGGAGAGAGAATGCTGAGCAGACTCCCCACGGAGCTTGGAGCCCAGTGCAGGGCTCAGTGGCATGAGGCTGAGATCATGACCTGAGCTGAAAGCCAGCGCTGATGCTCAACCGACTGAGACCCCCAGGCTCCCCAAGACTTTTGATAGAATTAACACTTATATTTAGGTCTATGATTCTTTCTGAATTTGTTCCTGCGTGTAATGTGAGGTAGGGGCCAACCTCTTTCTTCCGCATGTGGGCCTCCCTCTGTCTCCATCTTTCTCATGCAATTATCTTGGCTCCCGTGTCGAAAATGACCATCATTGTAGCAGTTTATTTCTGGGCTGTCGTTCTGTTCCGTGGATCCAGACGTCTGTCCTGGTGTCAGCTTCATAGTGACCTTTGGAATCGATCACCCACTTGCTCGAGTAACCATGAGTAACTACCCTGCCTGGTTTTCTGAGTCTCTCCTTGCTGAGAATACAGGTAACCTACATGGTGCCAAATGGGTTAAAAACCTTTGAAAGTCTGTTTCCCAGGGCGCCTGGGTGGCTCAGTGGGTTAAAGCCTCTGCTTTCGGCCCAGGTCATGATCTCAGGGTCCTGGGATCGAGGCCCACATCGGGCTCTCTGCTTGGCAGGGAGCCTGCTTCCCCCTCTCTCTCTCTCTCTGCCTGCCCTCTGCCTCCTTGTGATCTCTCTCCCGCTGTGAAATAAATAAATAAAATCTTAAAAAAAAAAAAAAAAAGAAAGAAAGTCTGTTTCCCAGCAGGTGCCCTCTGAAACACCGTCTCCCCACTGTGAGGAGCCAGGCCTTCTCATCGAAATGGCTGATTGAGGCTTGAAGCCCTTACAACAGCCGGAAAGCTTGGGGCTTCACTGGAAGGACAGGAGGCTGAATTAGTGGCGGATGCTTGTTCCCTGGAGCGGTGCACCAAAATGTTCACCCAGGAAGTGGTGTGGGGCCCGGGGCTTTGCTTTGGGATGGGCTGGTGGTGGGAGGGCAGAGATGAACGTGGGTTGTCCTTGAGAACTGGTGACATGGAAGACGGGTATGTGGGGCTGGTCTTACTATTTCCCGTATATGTTTGAAAGTTTCCAAATAAAATAGAGACGCAAGAAGTAGCACAGAGGAGGCCCCACGGGCTGAAGATGGGACACTTGAGCACCAAAAATAAAAATGACTGTGTTTGGTTAAAACTCACTGATGGTAACCAAAGCAATAATTGTAATGATGCCTAAAGAAAGGAGAAGGAAGTAAAGTTCACTGGACATGATTGAAGGTGGAAAGACAATAGTGCATTAATATAAAACTTGGTAATTAGAGAGAACAAATAAGTATCCTGCTTTTCCAACACAAATGCTATTTTAAGCCAAGATCTAGCTCATAAATGCAGAAGAAACCATAGGATTAGAAAATCCTCATTTTGTAAACCATAATAAAATGCCTGTTTCAGACGGTGGCTCTCAGAGCATGGTAAACTCGGGTAAAATACTGATGGCAGCTTCACAAGGAGGCCCAGGCCGTGGTCACTGTCCAGTCTGACGGGAAGAGGGGCCCAGGACATTGGGGTAAGGGCCGCCCGTGGACCGCGGGCTTTGTACGGGACGGCTGACCCGGCCTCGAAGCAAACTCGCCGTCACAGAGAAATCTGATGTAGATTCAGAGACGAAGAGAAATGACAGCCAAATATCATGAGTAGACATTTGGACAAAACCAGGAAAAGGTATTTGTCTTTTTTTAGGGAGAGAGCATTTCCACAGGGAGGGGAGGGGCAGAGGGAGAGAACCCCAAGCTCGGAGCCAGATGCAGGCCTCAATCTCGTGACCCTGAGATCGTGATCTGAGCCGAAATCAGGATTTAATTTTAAAAAATTAAGATTATTTATTTATTTGAGAGAGCGAGCCCAAGCCGGGGGAGCAGCAGACGAAGAGGGAGAAGAAGCAGGCTCCCTGATGTGGGGCTCGATCCCAGGACCCCGGGATCACGACCCGAGCCGAAGGCAGACGTCCAAATGGCAGTCACGCAGGTGCCCTGAAATGGTTTTAAATAAACTGCGGGGCAGAAAACAGCGTCATGGTTGGGGCCTGCCTTCCGAGTTCAGGAGTCCCAGTGTTCCTGTCAGTGCGAGCAGCGTCGGCTGAGAGGCTGACCTCGCGGGTGACACCGGTTGGGGTCCCACAGCTGGAAGGACGTCGGTGGGGTTTCTTCTGGGGGTGTGTGTCGCACTGATGGTGGTTCTCTCCTCCTCCCTCCCTCAAGCACATTTCCTGGAAACCAGTGTTTCCTGAATCTACGTGATACCAGCAGCAGTAGCGTTTGACCTTGGCTGCATATGAAAACCATCAGGGGAGCTTTCAGAAAACATCGATGCTTCAAAACCAGCCCCAGAGACTCTGCTTCTGTCCATCTGGGCCGGGCCGGGCATTGCCCTGTCGTTTAAAAAGGAAAAAAAAAGTAACTCTTTAACTGAATCTCATTTGCAGTGGGAAGCGAGAACCGCAGCCTCAGAGCGAGGTCTGCCGGACGTCTTCCGCGAAGGCTCTGATGGTGAGTATTTTGTGCTTTGCGGGCCGTAGGTGTCCTGCAAACACTCACGTCTCACACTGGACCACTCACCATAGACAGCGAGTAAGCGAATGCATGTGACTCTGTCTCAGTAAGACTTTACTATGAAAAGGTGGTGGGCTGGATTTGGCCCAAGGCTGTGGTTTCCTGACACTGGCTACAGAAGAAATAGAAATACTAGTTTCCTATTTTATTTAATAACAGTAAAGCCTCAAGAGAGCCGAGCGGTGGGCGCCTGCGTGGCTCAGTGGGTTGAAGCCTCTGCCTTCGGCTCAGGTCATGATCTCAGGGTCCTGGGATCAAGCCCCATATTGGGCTCTCTGCTCAGCAGGGAACCTGCTTCCTCCTCTCTGCCTACTTGTGATCTCTTTCTCTGTGTTAAATAAATAAGTAAAATCTTTAAAAAAAAAGAGAGCCGAGCTGTGGTTTTGCATGATACAATGGAAAGAATGTAGGATTTGAAGTTAGAAGCTCTGAATTCAAATCCTGCTCTACATTTGCTGTGGAATCTGAGGGAAGTCACTTAACCTCTCTGATCCTTATGCTTCTGGGAAAGGACAATAGTAATGTGAGCCAAACAGGGTGGGTTTAAAGATCACACGGAATAAGGTATGTGAGTGTGTTTTATAAGTTGTGTATGCCAGGCACGTATTCCTTGTTCTCACAAATTGCTTGCTGCTCAGCATCTTATAAATTCACGTGTAATAAACAGTAAATATTTAAAAGTAAAGCAAATTAGAAAATTTGAATTTAAATGTAATATAAACGTGAAGACTGAGAAAAATGAGTTCTATATCATGCATTTCTATTTTCTTAAGCCAGCAAAGTGATTTTAGATGGGTAAAAGCTGCTTTTAAAAGAAGATGGTGTAAATATACATTTTTCTAAAATGGAATTTTCTAGGGAAAATTGGTTTTCATCGCAGTGGGGAAATCTACAGCTGTCACGCGCTGGTCGGAAGCCGGGTGGGGAGACGTGGAGGGCACAGGTGGGCGCTGAGAGGAGGTCCAGGAGAAGCCTCACCAGGGCCACATCTGACCTTGGACCTTCGGGGAGGACTTTTCGGGAACAGAAGCTGCACTCAGGAGGGAGTGGGCCGAGCGGAAACGGCCACTAGGCGGTGACAGCCCTTTCTACAAGTTTGGCACAAAAGAGGAAAAAGAGGGTGTAGCCTCAAAGGGCATCAGGGCGGTGTAGACATTATGTCAAAGCAGGGAGGGCCGGTGTGTGTGGAGTGGGAAGAGGCGGGCCCGGGGGCCCGGGGACGCGGGCAGCCTGGGGGCAGCCGGAGGGAGTCCAGCGGGCAGGGGGCCAGCGCCCTGGGCCGCGGAGGCCAGGCCCACGGAGAGGGGCAGGGGCACAGTGGGGACGTGGGGAGGGCAGCCTGGCCAGAGGCGGCGTCCGGCTTCCTTCCCTCCCCTCCCTTCACCCCTTCCTGCCGGAGCACAGGAGACCGCCCGCGTGTGTCCCGCTGCGCCCAGCCGCCAGCTCCCCGGAGCCAGGCTTGTGTGGGGCTGGCTGGGCCCGGCCCTACGGTGACGCTCCTCGGGAGGCCTGCGTGTGTGCGGTGCGGGGTGGGGGGACAGCGCGGGGGCACAGTGAACTCGGGTTAAAGCCTCCCACCCACCTAGATATGGAAGGGGCTCGGCCTGTGTTCCTCCTCCGTACAAGCCGCCTCCTCCTGGGAGCCGTCCTGACCACCCCTCCTCTCCCTCCCAATCTGGGTCGGCCTCGCCCACTGCCTCCTCCGGCCCGTCCGCCCTGCGTGGCCTGCGTGGCCTGCGTGGCCTGTGGGCCGCCCCGCTGGACGGCGGCGCTCCGGGAAGGCCGGCTCGGGGCTGTGCGGGCCGCACACGCGAGTCCTCAGTGAGCGCGTGGTCAGTTGCTCGCAGGGCAGCCGGAGCTGAGGGTCCGAAACCTCGGGAACTGGCTGTAAGTGTGGTCTGGTTTCCACCCGCTGCTGTCGGAGGCGGCGCGGAGCCTCCGGAACGACTTCAGCCCCTCGGTCCACAGGCTCCCGAGCGCCGGCAGGACCTGGGCCGCTCCTCCCTTCTTTCCTCGGGCCCCTCCTGGGCCGAGGCACCGATGGTTCAGCCCGTCCCACGGCCGCACCCACTGCAGCTGGTCGGAGGGAGCTTGGGGAGCCCCCGTCCTCGGCAGCTCATGCCGTCGGGGCTGCACAACGTGGCTTCAGAAGTCCGGAGACCTGGGTTTATTTGGGGGGAAGTCCTTGCTCCGTGTCCTTCCAGGATCTCCCCCTGCCTTGGTGGCCCCGGAAAATGACCCGTTGCCATTTCCCCTTTCTCGTTTTCAGAGCAGTAAAAGTGCTTTGAACTTTCGGGGAGCGTGGAATGAAGGGAGGCCAGAGCTGTGGGCTCACGGGACAGGCGGCCGCATCAGGGCCTGTCTCTTGATCCCCAGACGCCCCGGGCGGCCGGGGTCTGGAGGTCGGCGCAGCTGCCTGGAGGGGCCCCCTCTGCCGCCCGCCCGGGTGTGAACCCGTGCCCGCCCCGGCGGCCCTGCTCTTCCCAGATGCCCGGGGCTGGCCTCCCTCCTTCCTCCGCAGCTCTGCGTTTGCACATCTGGGCTCCCCACAGAAAGGGGCGCTGGCCGTCCAGGGGCTGAACGGGAAGCCCTGCCACAGACGGAAGCCGATGGGAGTCCGGACGAAGTTCCCCCAAGAGGACAGCTGGCGTGGCCAAGAGGCCCCAGGAGCTGCTGGTAGGTCTCGCGGCCTCTCTGTGCTGTGGGCTCGCTCCTCGGAGCTGGTGGGCTGTCTTCGCTTCTCTCACCCCTCTGCCGTCTGGGCCCGCGGGGAGAAGGCAGGGGCTCGGGTGGAACGAGGGAAGCTGGGTGGTCCTTCACGGTCAGGAGCCAGGTCGGGTACCGAAGACTTGGGATCTATCCCTAAAGGGAAGCCCGTCTTCTCGGCAAGGACACGAAGTGCTGTTGGACAGTTGGTCGCAGGCTATGGAAATCAAGGTTTTTACTGTTTCACGCTCTGACGGAGTGTCTGTTGTTTGCACGGCCTCATTCCAGCTGCTGGTGTGAGTCAAGTCAGGTCTTTCCTGGCAGGAAGGCCAGCAGCGCCAGAACCGCACGGGCTTGTAGGGGGGGCTGTCCTCGGGTGAGGTGGGCCTGTCCGCAGCAGGTGGCGGTGACCGGCCTCGGGGGACCCCACGTGAGAGCCGGGACTGTCAGGCCGCTGGCTGTGTCTGCGAGGAAGTCACAGGGCGACTGCGTCCGCCGGCGAGCGGTCCAGGCTAGTGGGGGTGGGGTGGGGGAGGCGGGGAGTCCATGCTGGGGCGGGAGCCGGGGGGTCTCAGGGTCCAGGCGGGAAGGAGGCGGAGGAAAGGGCCCGGCTGCTCCCGAAAGGGGCTCCCAGAAGCCGGGACCGCGGCCGAGCTGCTGTGCTGCCGGAGAGCTGGGACTCGGGCTGTGAGCGCAGGGAGACAGGAGAGGCGCTTCCCGGGCTCGGGCAGGCGGGAGGGGGCGCGGGCCGCGAGGCTGCACGCGGGCGCCGGGGGCGGCGGGCCAACCCCCAGGACCACGGTCAGCCGGGGCCCCTGGCTACTTCCAAACCGCTTCTCCCTTCCTCTTCCAAGCCTGGCGCTCGGGGACGGGGCTGCAGGTTGGCCTCACGGGTCTGGTGGAGCAGCCACGATCCTGTGTCCCACCTCTTTCCCTCGGGGCTCGCCCCGCCACTCACATTCAGTGGCCACGTGGACGACCGGCCCTTATCTTGTCCTCTTCGCCACCCCGCCTTCCCCCGGCCAGCGTCCCGGTCCCCCGGATGGGTCTCAGCCCCCATCGCCGGCCCTGGGGACCGTCTGTGAGATGCCCTCCCCCCAGACCCGAGCGGCGTCAGAAGGGCTTGTTGGCGTCTGAGTGTCGCCGGCAGAGACCGGACGAGCGTGTCCGGGCGCAGCCTGAGGACCTGAGGACTCGGGCACTTCGGGAAGCAGGCTCTGAAGCCCCCCGGCCGGTGGCGACACACACTGGGGCCCACGTCTGCCTCCCCTGCCCTTCCGTCCCTACTCGACGCCCTGGACCTGCTCACCCCCTTGTGGGCTCACGTGCCGTCGTTGTGACCGCCTTAGTTCAAATACCCAGGAGTCTCTAGGGGCTGGCGAACCCCGGCCCTCTGCCTGGTCGAGGCGGCCCTCTGAGCACCTGAAGACACGCACATGGCCTTGCCTGGTCTTGGCCTGTGCCCGGCCACGGCTCGCCCGCTCGTCCCAGCTCCTGACTTGGGCCTCCCGGCTCTTCGGGGAAGATCTCAGGGGGCTTACCGAGGTCTCCCCCGGGGCGGGGGTGGACGTGCCTCGTGTTCCCAGCACGACAGCGGCAGGACCTGGCAGGACGTGCCCCGGCCAGGGGCCGCTCGGGGTCCTCACCCGAGGTGGGCCTCTAGATTTCTGGGACTTTCCTGTGGCTCCCTCCTGGCTGGTACCCCGAACCACAGGTTCCTGGCACCCGGACTCTCCTCCGGGTCTCTTCTGCCCAGAGAGGGCGCCGAGCTGCTCACCCTGCTTCCCTTTCCTGGGGCTTGGAAAGGTGCCCTGAGGCGACAGGCCGGCCTGAATGTGGCGCTCGCCGGGCGCACTTTCCCCTCCTCGCCCGCGGTGCCCTCCTGCCCGCTGTCTCAGCCGCAGCCGGGCACGCGTGCGTCCTGCTTGGGGCCCAGGTTGCCGTGCGCTGCGGGCGGCACCGGGCCCCGTGTCGCGGGCTGGCCCGGCTCCCGTGCGGGACGGACCTGCTCGGCCAGGACCCTTCCGGATGCCTCGGCGTGGGACGTAAGTCGTCGCGAGAGGAACACGCACCGCCGTGCGTTTGGAAAAACACCCCCGCGTCCACACCACACGGGCCAACGAAGAAATCACGGCAGAAACGCAAAACCCCCGCGGACCGAGCAGCAAGGAGAGCCCTCGCTGTCTGGGGGGTGGGTTGGTCTGAGCGGCACAGCTGGGCAGAAGCTAAGAGTGGGCTAGAGAGGAAGGCAAGAAGTAAAAATAAGCCCAAACAGACAACAGACACACATTTTAAAAGCAAACTTTTTCTAAAACTTAAAATTTTCTACGCAGAACTGTAGCTCTGGGCCCTACACCCCCACAAAGCCGGGGTGGAAGAGCAGAGATCAGTAAAGCCACAAGTTCATTCTTCAAAGAGGTGAAGGAAACAGAAGAAACTTCCACACGACTAATCAAGAAAAAAAAGAGATCCTAACTGTTGATGCAGCAGGTAAAATGTAAGATCCTGTAATAACTTTGAAAACTCAGAAGAAATATACATACTTGTTAAAGTGTATCATTTTCAAAACCAATATGAGGGGGCGCCTGGGTAGCTCGGTCGGTGAAGTGTCTATGTTTTCCGTTCGGGTCATGATCTCAGGGTCCTGGGATCGAGCCCCGCATCGGGCTCCCTGCTCAGCGGGGAGCCTGCTTCTCCCTCTCCCTCTGCCCCTCACCCTGCTCATGCTCTCTCTCTCTCTCTCTCTCTCTCTCTCTCTCTCTCTCTCAAATAAAATCTTAAAAAAAAAAAGACGCTTCTTTCTGAGAAGGAAGACAGGGGGCCTTGCCCTACAGAAGATGCGGGATCAGCCTAGAATCGACTGTTGGGCCAGTAGAATATGATAGAAGGCCCAGAAGGGCTCACACAAAAGCAAAGTCCTTTTTCTTCTCGAGGAGCCTCGGTTCCTGGTGGATGCGGGAAGGCGTCAGTGACTGAACAGAGACAGCCGCATGTGCGAGTCAAAAAATAAGAGATTACACCCTACTGGACTCCAGCACGGAAACAGGCTAGGTTGATTCAAGACTTCACGTGAAAGGCAAAACTCGGACGCTCTCCGGAGAGACCGTGGAAGACTGTCTGCGGCCTCAGAGGGGGGTCAGATTTGTTAAGGCGTGAAGAGTTCACGGAGAAAGAAAAGACGCATGAATTTAAATTAAGAGCTTATCTTTGGAAAGATCGTATCAAGGAAGATAGATTCCGGCCCAAAGCTGGGGGCGCAGATTCGCGATAACACAGCAGCGGAGGAAGGGGAAGGAGGTCTGCGAACGGCCGCCGGTCCAAGTCCTTACGCGGCCGGCAAGCTAAGAAGGCTTTTTTGCCTTTTGGGTCAACTTTTTGGGGCTTTTTTCTGAGATGATTGTAGACTCACATGCAGTTGTAAGAAACAGTACAGAGAATGAAACAAAACAAAGCAAACAGTACAGAGACATCCGGTGTTCTCTTCACCACCTTCTTCCCGCGGCAACATCTTGCGAAACAGTACCACCTCCAGGACGAGGAGCGGACGCGGTGAAGTTTCCGAAGCGCGCGCAGGGCTGCCTCCTGCTGCCTTTCCGTCCGCACACCCTCTTCCCCACCGTGACCCTGGCAACAGCTCATCTGCTCTCCGTCTGTCTAACAGCGTGACGTCAGCAGTGTTCCATGAATGACATCACGCAGTATGTAACCTTCCGGGATGGGCTCTTTTCACCCCACAGCATTTTTTTTGGAGAATCATCCCAGTCGTTGCAAAAGCCACGATGATTCCTGTCGAATGCAGAGTCACAGTCCACGGCAGCGGCGGACCACAGTTCACGGCCAGGCCCCCCACCGAAGGATGTTGAGATGGTTTCCCGTCTGGGACTCTTACAAATAAAGGTGCTGGTGGTCGTTGCATGTTCACTTTTTTAAGAAACAGCCACGCGTGTTCCGAGTGGCTGCAGCATTTTCCGTTCCTGCTGGGAGCACGTGAGGGCTGCGTCTGCCATTGGTGTTGTCGCTGGGTTTTATTTTAGCCGCTCTAATGGTGTATAGCGATACCTTCCTGTGGTTTTCATTGGCATTTCCCTGATGCTGAGGGGGCTGAGCATCTTTTCATCAGTTTATTTGCCATGTGTACTGGGTATCCTCTTTGACAAAGTAGCTTTTTGTTTCTTCTGATCACTTGCTAATTGGATTGTTTGTTTTCTGTTGTTGAGTTTTGAGAGCTCTTTATATATTCTGGACACTAGTTCTTTGTTGGATAGTGGTTCCTAGATATTTTCCCCCCACTTTGCGGCTTGTGTTTCATCTTCCTAACAGGGTTTGTTTGTTTGTTTGTTTACAGACGAGAGTTTTTAATTTTAATAAAGTCCAATTTATTATGAATGGTACTTTCATTGTCAAGACTAAGAATTTTTTGGCCAGCCCTAGATCCCAAAGATTCTGTTATTTTTTTTCTTTTTTTTTTTCTTTAAAGATTTTATTTATTTATTTGACACAGAGAGAGAGAGATTACAAGTAGGCAGAGAGGCAGGCAGAGAGACAGGGAGAGGAGGAAGCAGGCTCCCCACCGAGCAGAGAGCCGGATGTGGGCCTCGATCCCAAGACGCTGAGATCATGACCTGAGCCGAAAGCAGAGGCTTTTAACCCACTGAGCCACCCAGGCGCCCTGTTATTTTTTTTCTAAAAGCTATATTGTTTTACATTTTTTAAGCCCATAATCCATTTTGAGTTAATTTTTATGTGAGCTGTGAATCTTGGGGTGATCTCCTCCCTTCCTCCCTCCCTGCCCCTCTTTCTTTCTTTCTGTGGCCTGTAGATGTCAGTTGCTCCAGCACCATTTGTTGAAAAGATTATATTGCCTCCATGAAGTTGCTTTCGCAGCTTCATCAAGAATCCGGCGGGCATATCTTCAAGGATTTGCTTCTCGATTCTCTGCCTGTTGCACTGACCTATGGATCTGTACCTTCAGCAAAACCAGAGTCTCAATTGCTGTGGTTGTTTGAAAAGTGTTGAGATTGGGAAGACTGATTCCTCACACTTCCTTTTCTCTTTTTCAGACTTGTTGGAGCCGTTCTAGTGCTTTGCCTGTGCCTACACATTTCTAGAATAACCTTGTCCTCTGCCTACAAAGTGTGGCTGGGATTTTGATAGGAATTGGGTTAAACCTGTGTGTCAGTTTTTCTTTTTCTTTTTTTTAAGATTTTGTTTTGTAGGGGGGTGTGAGGAGCAGAGGGAGAAGGAGGGAAGCAGACCCCCCAGCTGCACAGAGCCCAACACGGGGCTTGATCTCAAGACCCTGAGATGGTGACTTGAGCTGAAATCAAGAGTCGGACACTCAACCGACCGAGCCACCCAGATGCCCCCACGCGGCGGTTCTTCTATGTTGACAATCGCATCACTTGTAAACAGGGCCAGTTTCATGTTTTCCTCTGATCCATGTGCCTTCTGTTATTTTTCTTGCCTTACTGCGGGACTCACACGTGCAGCTCTGTGTTGGGTTAGAGCAGTGAGCGTGGGCGCCCTTGCTGTGTCCTCTCAGGGGCCCGCGCTCTGTCTCTCACGGTGAGAGCGCCAGCCGTAGTTTTTGCTGACGTTCTTTATCAAGTTGCAGAAATTCTTCTCTGTTCTTGTTTTTTGGAGAGTTTTTTTTCTTTCTTTTTTTTTTAATCACGAATGGGGGTTTTATTAGTTTCTTAGGACTGCTATTAAAAAATTACCACAAAGGGCGCCCGGGTGGCTCAGCCGGTCGAGCATCTGCCTTCGGCTCAGGTCACCTTCCTAGGGCTCTGGGATCGAGCCCCACGTCGGGCTCCCTGCTCGGCGGGGCGTCTGCGTCTCCGTCTCCCCCTGCCCCTCCCCCATATGTGTTCTCTCTTGGGTGCATCTCTCTCTCTCTCTCAAATAAATAAAGAAGTCAAAAAAATACCGCCAACTGGGTGGCTTAGAACAGAAATTTATTCTCATGCTTCTGCAGGTTCTAAGTCCAAAATCAAGGTGTCAGCGAGTCCATGTTCCTGCTGAAGCCGTGGGGGAGTCATACCTCCCCGCTCCCCGGCTGCTGGCCACCGGTTAGCTGTGTCCAGCACTCTTAATTTATGGGGACATCATTCTAGTTGCGTTTCCACCTGGAATCCTCTTTGTCTTCACGCCGTCTTCCCTCTCTGTCTGTCCGTCCGCATTTCCTCTCTTCGTACGGATGCAGTCATACCGGATTAGGACCTACCCTAGTGACTTCCTTTTACCTTGATCACCTCTGTCAAGACACCGACAAGTAAGGTCACATTGTGATGTAGGGCTGGCTGGGGGTTAGGACGGCAAAGTATCCTTTTGGGGGGGGGTCATAATTCAACCTATAATGGATGTTGAATTTTGTCAGGTGTTTTTCTGTATTGGGTGATATGATCATGTGGTTTTTCTTTAGCTGGTCAATATGGTGGATGACAGTGATGGCTTTTTCAAATAGGGAAACTGCTTTGTATTCCTGAAATAAACCCCACTTGGTCATGGTGTATGATCATTTTTATATATTGCTAAATTCTCTTGGCTAAAGATTTCTGATTTCTAATACTTTGTTAAGGATTTTTGCTTTTTTTTCATGAAGGATATTGATCCATAGTTTTTTTGTTTTGTACTGTCTTTGGTTTCAGTATTATGGTGATACTACTTATCTAAAAGGAATTGGGAAATGTTTCCTCCACTGAGAAGAGACTGTGTAGAACTGATGTTAATTTTTCTTTGATTGTTTTGTAGGATTCTCTGGCAAAACTATCCGGGCTTGGATATTTCTTTCTTGGAAGGCTTTTAATGATGAGTTCAATTTCTTTAATAGTTAAGGGGCTGTTACAATGATCGGTTTCAGATTGGGTGAATCGTGACAGCTGTGAACCCTTGCGGAAGGGGTACGTCTTGCTAAGTCTAACTTGGTGTCTGCCGTTTGTACTTGTAATCACGTGTGTACGTTGTTCTGAGTATTTTCCCTTATTATTCTTTTGGTGTCTGGGGGATCTGCAGGGACATCTATCCAGTTCTGTTCCTGATATTGATAATTTGTGTCTTCTCTTTTTCTTTTCATCAGTCTTGCTGGATATTTATTCATTTTGTTGACACTTACAAAGAGCCAGTTCTTTGTTTCATTGATGTTCTCTATTGTTTTTGTTTTCAATTTCTTGGGTTTAATTTGCTTCTCTTTTTGTTTCTCCTTTAGGGTCAAAGCTGAGGTGGTTAATTTCTAAGCTTCCTTATTTCCTAATATAGGTTTTTAAAGCTATAACTTTCTCTTTAGGTGATGCTTTACCTGGATCTCACAAATCTTGATACTGGTTTTCATTTTGTGTTGTGTTTTCATTTTCATTCAGTTCAAACTATTTTCTAGTTTTCTTTGTAATTTCTTTGTTCTGTGGGTTGTTTTGAAATGTGTTACTTAGTTTCCAAATATTTGGAAATAGTCACGTATTTTCTGCTATTGATTTCTGATTTAATTCTATTGTGGCTAGACAGCATACTGCATATGATTTGAATTCTTTTACATTTATTGAGACTCATTTCATGGCCCAGGATATAGCCTTCTTGGTTTATGTTCTGTGGGCACTTGAAAAGATACACATTCTGCTGTTGGGCAAGTGTCCTTGATTGGATCACATGGGTTAATAGTATTGTTGAGTTCTTCTGTATCCTTACTGACTTTCTATCCAGTTGTTTTGTTGGTTGTTGAGAGAAGGGTGTGGGAGTCTTCAATTATAATTGTGGATTTGTGGATTTCTTCTTTCAGTTCAATTAGTTTTTGCACTGCATACTTTGCAGGTCTCTTGTTTGGTGCGTTCACGTTTAGAATTTCTGTGTGTTCTTGGTGGAGTGATCTTTTATAATTATATAGTATTCCTCTCTGTGATTTTAGTGATTTTACTGTGAGATCTGTTTTATCTGATACTAATATAGCTATGTTTTCTTTCCTTTGATTAATGTTTGCATGACATATCCTTTTCTATCATTTTATTTTGTTTTATTTTCCTATCTTTTTACTTTTTACTTTAAAATGTATCATATTTGAAGCGAGCTTTTTGTAGACATCATATAATTGGATCATGTTTTCTAATCCACGCTGACAATCTGTGTCTTTAAACTGTTTTTGTGTGTGTGTGTGTGTGTTTTTACCATTTACATTTATTGTCATTATTGATATGTTAGGGTTCAAGTCTGCATTTTATTTTTTGTTTCCTGTTTTTTCATTTCTCTGTTTTCCTGTAGTTCACTTGGACATTTTTTATAATCCAATCTTGATTTATCTGTAGGATTTTGAAACCTTAAAAATGGAGATGTTACATTATTTATACTTAACATCATAGTCTATGCCTTTTCACTTTATTCATTTGAATGAGGTATAGAAACCTTACTTCCCTTTACTCTCTCTGCTTATAATGTAATTGTCTTAAAGATTTCCTGTGTGTTCATTTTATACCATATCAGACAGTGTTATAGTTTCTGTTTCAACTGTCAAATATAATTCAGAAAATTCAAGGGAAGGAAAGCCTATTGTATTTACCCATATTTTTTCCTACCATGTTCTTTCTTATTTCCTGATGTTTCAAGGTTCCTTCTTTTATCATTTCCTCTTTGTTTAGAGAAATTCCTTTGGCCCTTTTTCTTTTTTCTTTCAGGGTAGGTCTGCTGGTGACAAATTCTTAGTTTTCTTTCATTTGAGAATGTCTTAATTTCCCCTTCATTCCTGAAGGGTATTTTCACTAGGTATACAAATCTTTTCTCTTAGCACTTGAGAAACAGTTTGCCACTTTCTTTTGGCCTCCATGGTTTCTGATGAGAAATCCACTGTCATTCAAATCGTTTTTCTTATATACGTGTCATTTTCCTCTGTGAACTTTCAAGATTTCTTTCTGGGTCCTTGGATTTCAGAAGTTTAGTGATGATGTGTCTTGGCATGGATTTCTTTGAATTTAAGCTGCTCTGGGTGTTTGCACAGCTTTTTTTATTTTTTATTTTTTATTTTTTAAAGATTTTAGTTATTTATTTGACACAGAGAGAGAGACAGTGAGAGAGAGAACACAAGCAGGGGGAGTGGGAGAGGGAGAAGCAGGCTTCCTGCTGGGCAGGGAGCCTGATGCCGGGCTGGATCCCAGGACCCTGGATCATGACCTGAGCCGAAGGCAGACTCTTAATAACTGAGCCACCCAGGCGCCCCTTCACACAGCTTTCTGAATGTGTAGGTTTTAAAAATCTTTCTGCTGTTTAGATTATATAATTTCTAGTGTTCTCTCTTCTAGTTACTGGTTATTTACTGTCCCCTCAATTCTGTTGTTGAGTTTATATACTTTTAAAAAATTTCAGTTATTGTATTTTTCAATTTTAATCTCCCCATTTTTTATACCTTTTTTTTTCACTGAGACTTTCTGTTTCTTTCCTGAGGGTTTTTATTTTTTCATTTTTTGAAAAGATTTATTTATTTATTTATTTGACAGAGAGCGAGCGAGTGAGAGAGGGAACACAAGCAGGGGGATTGGGAGAGGGAGAAGCAGGCTTCCTGCTGCGCAGGGAGCCCGATGCGGGGCTCCATCCCAGGACCCCAGGATCATGACCTGAGCCGAAGGCAGACGCTTAACGACTGAACCACCCAGATGCCCCTACTTTTTCATTTGTTTTGAGAGTATTTGTAATTGTTTGTTGAAGTATTTTATCATGACTGCTTTAAGATGCTGTCAGGGGACATCTGGGTGGCTCAAGTCGGTGGAGCATCTGACTCTTGATTTTGGCTCAGGTCACGATCTCAGGGTTGTGAGATGGAGCCCCGAGTTGGGCTCCCCTCTCATTGCGGAGACTGCCCCTCCCCCTAAACAAACAAACAAACAAACAAACAGAAAGTTTTCTGTCATGCGAGGCTTCCCCATTTCCAGTCTTTTAGTTGGAGAGAGCACTTTTGTTGGGGCTTTTTGGTCTGTGCCTGTCAGTGCTGTGGGTTCTTCAATTCTAAGTCTAGGATTTAGGAGGCGAGCAGAAAACCAAGGGAATTCATCACCATTTTGTCCCTTGGTCCCAAAGTCATCGTTGTCTTGTATTTGATTTATATTTAATACCCAGATTTTTAGCAGAAGGAATGGGAAAAGGTCCATTTACACCATCTTCCTAGAGTAGAATTTCTAGGAATGGTTTTTACATTTCTTAATGGTTGGAAATGGTTTAAATGGTTGGAAAAATGGAAAAATCTTCCAAAGAATATTATTTTATGACACATGAAAATTATATGAAATTCAGATTTCAGTGTCTACAGATAAAGTTTTATTGGAAAACAGCCTCACGCATTTACACACTGTCTCCTCTGCTGAGTGGTGGCAGAGCTGAGTCATGCAATGGAGACCATGTGCTTGCAAAGCCTCAAGTATTTATTCTCGTTCTTTATCAAAACACTTTTCGGCCTCTGGATTAAGATCTAGAATGTGTTTTAAAAACAAGGAAAAAGGAAAGCAACATAAAAGCTCCTGAAAATCAGTGAGAAGAGGAAACAACCTGACGGAAGGTTGGGTAGGAGCTGGGACTAGGCGTCTCTTAGAGCCGGAGGCGTGGAGCTGCGGGCACGTCCTCCGGCGGCTGAGCTGGCCCTCCCCTCCACTGGCCTCCGAGGGACACGCTAGTTCTGACCACACTGGGGCTCGTGAGGCTTTACTCCATCACCTGCCCCAATGCTGCTGGTTTTCAGGGCTTTGCCCACCTGGTGGGACTGTCAGCTGAAGGGCTGGGCTGAAGCACCCGGACCTAGCATTTCCCCCACCGAGGGCTCACATGTGCTGTATGCTTCTGGTCAACCTCCAGAACCTTAAGACTGTAGTTTTTGACAATTTTGTCAAGTTTTATTACTGTTTTTGGGGAGAGGATGTATCAGTTGAAATATTTTGTAGTAGAATTGTTGTAGAGAAGAGAAAAGGTGAACGGAAAGGATCAGCTTCAGTGGGCCGTGTGCGTATCAGGAAGGATGCAGGTCAGTACGGGGGAGGAAGTGCCGAGCGAGGCCACCGTCTCCTGGGAGGGAAGGGTAGGGGTCTTCAGATTGGAAGCAGCCGGCGAGTATCCAAGATGGTAAATGGGAAAATGAAAACCTATGCCAAGACGTAGTATGGAAATATTGTAGAATATTGACTACAGCCTCAGAGAGAGAGTCCAGGTGACTGGGTATGGGACTGGGCAGTTTCACTGAATTTTGCCCGACCTAACGTTCAAAACCAAATCTGTTCTTAAATTACTCTGGAATAAATGTACAATTAAGACTTGCTCAGAAGGGTAGGGTCTCAAAGAACGTGTGACGCACACACTTGTTCTCAAAAAGCGATTGAGGGGTGTGCTCCAATAACATGCACCAGGAAGCCCCAAAGCGAGGGGTCTGGGAGCAGGAGTGGGGCCAGAGGCCTCCCTGCGGCCGGCAAAGGGAGGAAGACTCAGGCAGCAGCCCGTGCTGACGGAGCAGGATGGGGTGTGACGCCAGGGCGACGTCTGCACAGAGAAAAGTGAACGGATCCGGGCGGTGCTGCCGGAGATTGCAGGAAACCCAAGCGGTGGAGGAAGAAAAGAGCAGTCAGTTCCTGGAGAAGGTCGCATAAGAAGAAAAGTAACCAGGTGCCTGCGTGGCTCAGTTGTTAAGAGTCTGCCTTCAGCTCAGGCCATTATCTCAGGGTCCTGGGATCGAGCCCCGCATCGGGCTCCCTGCTCAGCTCTGCCCCCGCTCCCCCTGCTTACGCTCTCTCTCTTGTTCTCTCTCTCTCAAATACATAAATAAAATCTTAAAAAAAAGAATAAAAATAATCTTAAGAACTTTATAAATATTAAAACTTTTTTATTTTCATGACATATAGCAACTCGGTGGCAGTTGGCTTTTCCGTAGTCCCATCAAAATGGGAGCACTGTGTCCTGGGCAGGGACACGCCACCATGTCTAACCAATTCACATGAAAAATCAATCCTACTGAAGCACCAAGTATGGAAGATACATAAGTACATTAATTGTTGTATTCTTTGCATGGAGGACACTGAACCATCGTGATGGAGGGACGCGTGGCCACCAGCCACACACGGAGTGTTTCGGCCGCGCGGAAGGCTGTGTGTCCGCGGCCCGTCCGGCCCTCCCCCCCGTGGCCCCGGGCGGATTCTGGGGCATTCTGCCCGGTGGGTGTGCCACCGTGTGCCCAGTCCCCATCCACCCGGATTCGAAGCCGCCCCGGAGGATGGAGTCGGGTCGGCACGGAAGCAGGAAGAGCTGCGTCCCTGACCGGGGCTCTGCACCTGCCGTGACAGCCCCGAGCCTCTTCCCGCACGTCTGCGGGGTTTGCCTCCTCACTTCTTTCAGGTCTGCGTTCCGCTGTCACCCCCGGTCCCTCTCTTTCCTTGTGTTTCTCTGTCACCCTGTGGTTCCCCGACGTTGGGGCTCTTCGTACACCTGCCGTGTGCTGCCCCCGTGACAGCGTGCGGCTCACTGCGGCCACATGGGGGACACGCATGTTTGCCGAGTGACGCAGCGTGGCCTCCCCGTGGACAGGCGAGGCCTGTGTCTGTCATGTCGCGCATGTCTGGCTGACGGGGAGGGCTAGGGTCGCGCTGTAAACAGGAAACTTCCCCGGGATGGGCCCTGCAGGTGGGCTCGTGTGCCGTCCCGAGGGCGGACAGGCTCCCGGAGGGAGCGGCTGTCTCAGGCCTGGCGGTGCGGGGACGTGGGGTCCGCCGGCGGGCTGGGGGTCACCTGCGCCTGCCCCCCGCCCAGGCTGACGGTCGGTCTGTGCCTGGGCTGTCAGGGCAGGTGGCCCCCCGGCGTCCCGCGTCTTCTCCCGCACGGCTCAGACTCCCGGCGTCTCTGGGCAGGCGGCCCCTTGACCTTGGGCTGGTCAGGAGGTGGGTGGCCGCTGTCGGGGGCTGGGGCGGCGGCTGGCCGGGGGGGCGTCGGGTCTGGGGAGCTCGCGGGCCACCGCATGTGAGGAGCCCCCGCCCCACCCCGAGCTCTGGGTCTTGTCCGGCCCTGTGCCTGCTGTGCTGCTTGGATGATAATTACGTCGATTTTATTCTGAAACTTAATTTCACAAACTGTCAAAATGGGATTGTTATATTTATCTCTTCGGCCATTAGGGAATAATAATTAGACCGAAACTGGATTTAAGTGTTTTGGAATTAGTAATTTCTAGCTTGAAACCACAGCTGTGAGTGGGCTCCGCGGCTGGCACCTGGAAGGGTCTCGGGAGACTCCCGCGCGGCTGGAGGTGGCCGGCTTGGGAGCCGTCCCTGCTGGGCTGCCGTCCAGGGTCCGAAGCCTCCCTCTGCCAGCCCTGCCCCACCGGCTCGGCGCCGGCTGGTGTTCAGGGGCAGCGGTGGGTGTCCGTGCGCCGGTCCCCCGGCCCGTGCCCGGCCCGAAGGAGCCCGTCGGCTCTCGGGCCAGGACTGACCCCAGCGCCTGCGTCCCCGTCAGGCGTCGACGGCACGTCCTGTCGCCCGGAAGGCAGCCCGCTGAGTCCGCGCGTCAGCTCAGGTGGGCTTCCTGCTGGGGGAGAGCAAAGCCGGCTCGGAGGATGGAGAACTTGCCCCGGGTCCTTGCTCCCCGCCTGCTCTCGGTGCCCGGAGAGCCCGGCGTGCCCCGCACAGCGCCCGGGCCGTGGGCTCCCTCCGCGATCCCGGGGACCGTCAGAGCACGGACGGCACCCGCAGTCGGGAGCTGCTTGTGTTCCCAGCGGAAGAGCCACGCCGCAGGCCAGTGAACAAGTAGGAAAACGCGGGATAGCAGGTCCCAGACAGAATTAAGAGCAGGTGACGGGAGGGGGGGGTCCCTTCTCCGGATGACCCGGAGGACAGCGTCTGCGTGCGAGGTGGCATCTCTGAGCAGCTCTGGAGGGTGGGTCAGAGTCAGCCCTGTGGAGAGCGGGGAAGGACATTCCAGAACTTTCCAGACAGGGGAGCACCTGCAGAGGTCCCGGCGCGGGGCGCAGGAGGGCAGGGGAGGGAGGGCACGGAGGGTGTCTGTGGAAGGAGGGTCCCATCATGGGGCCTTGGGGAGCTCCAGCAGAGACTTCGGGTTTCACGTGTCAGCACAGCGGGCAGTGACGGGACGTGGCTGTGTGTGCGGGGGCCCCGCGGGTTCTGGAGCTGCAGGGGAGCATCCGGAGGCTGTCGCCGTGGCCCGGTCGGGAGGCCGCGGGGACTGGGGCCGGGTGGGCAGACAGAGGGCAAGGCGCTGGCCACTGCGGGAGCGGCGGGGAGAGGAGGTGGCC
>LNAC01000633.1:515907-530301 GCA_002007465.1 Ailurus styani | reverse complement strand
CGAGCCCGGTCCCCGCCCCGCCGCCCCCTGCCGCTGCCCGCCCGGCGCTCGTGCTGCGGGCTCGGTGCTCGGCGCTGGGCGCTCGGCGCAGGGGCCTCCGTGGACCCCGCACTGGCAGCGCAGACTTCCCACGTCCAGGCCGCAGGGCTCCATCTATAGCCCCCACCCGCTGGCTGCCCCTGCAGGCTCCCCATCTTACCGTAAACGGCATCACCGTCCACCCAGCGGTTCAGACCAAAAACCTGGACTGATTCTTGCCTCTTCTCCCTCACCTCCCCCATCATCCAAGTCCTGCCCTCCAAGATCGTCTCAGCTGTCTCGTTCCTCTTCACCCGTCCAGGCTACTCCCCTGGCGGTCGGCCCCCACCCCCAGCTCTTCCTGGACCCCCTGAGTCAGCTCTGTCCTCCTCCATCCAAACACACCGTGTCTCTGCCTCACCTCTTGCCTCTCCTCCCTGGCTCAGGTACTGGCTTACTTGGCCGGCTAGTCTCAGCAAGCAAAGCTGTGTGCTATCTCAGGATGTTTGCACACGTTGGTTTCTCTGCCTGGAAGGAGGCCTTTCTTTTTTTCCTTTTAGAAAGTATTATTACTGGGGCGCCTGGGTGGCTCAGTCAGTTAAGCATCCGGCTCGCGATGTCAGCTCTGGTCACGGCCTCAGGGTTGTGGGATCAAGCCCCACACCGGACTCTGTGCTCAGCAGGGAGTCTGCTTGTGATTCTCCCCCCTCCCCCCCGCTCTCTCTCACAGATAAAATTTTTTAAAAAAGTATCACTATTGCTGTTCTTACTTGCTCCCCTGTTTGAGAGCAGGTCGCAGACGTTGTGACGTATTGTGCTTCAGTGTGTCCGTCCTGAAATAGGGATGTTGTCTTGTAAAACCAGGATCAATGATTAAATCCAGGAAATTCAACATCCATATAGTATCTTTAACTGATATAAAGTCCACATTAGAAGTTTAACAGGGGCACCTGGGTGGCTCAGATGGTTGAGCGTCTGCCTTCAGCTCAGGTGATGATCTCCTGGTCCTGGGAGCAAGACCCAGGTTGGTCTCCCGGCTCCGTGGGGAGCCTGCTTCTCCCTCACCCTCTGCCTCTCTCCCTGCATGCTCTTTCTGTCTCAAATGAATAAGTAAAATCTTAAAAAAAAAAAAGGTTTCCAGCTTTTTGGGGACCTTGGGGGGGTGTAGTCAGTTAAACATTCAGCTCTTGGTTTTGGCTCAGGTCATGATCTCAAGGTAATGGGATGGAGTCCCACATCTGGCTTTGTGGCAGCCTGGGGTCAGCTTGAGATTCTCTCCCTCTGCCCCCCCCGCCCCCGCCACTTGCACCCCTTCTCTCTCTCTCAAATAAATAAGTAAATCTTTATTTATTTATTTATTTTTAAAGATTTTATTTATTTGACAGAGAGAGAGCGAGATCACAAGGAGGCAGAGGGCAGGCAGAGAGAGAGGAGGAAGCAGGCTCCCCGCTGAGCAGGGAGCCCGATGCGGGCCTCGATCCCAGGACCCTGAGATCATGACCTGAGCGGAAGGCAGAGGCTTTAACCCACTGAGCCACCCAGGCGCCCCCTGCAGTTGCCTTTTAATGAAAGAGGCATAGGGTATGTTCTTTGGACCTAGGGTCATACAGGGACCCCACAGAAGAAACCCTAAAATTGGGACTGTGGTCCTTTTTTTTTTTTTTTTTTTTTAAGATTTTATTTATTTTATTTCACAGCGGGAGAGAGATCACAAAGAGGCAGAGAGGCAGGCAGAGAGAGAGGAGGAAGCAGGTTCCCTGCTGAGCAGGGAGCCCGATGCGGGCCTCGATCCCAGGACCCTGAGATCATGACCTGAGCCGAAGGCAGAGCCCCAACCCACTGAGCCACCCAGGCGCCCAATAAGTAAATCTTTAAANAAAGATTTTATTTATTTATTTGACAGAGAGAGAGAGATCACAAGTAGGCAGAGAGGCAGGCAGAGAGAGAGGAGGAAGCAGGCTCCCTGCCGAGCAGAGAGCCCGATGTGGGCCTCGATCCCAGGACCCTGAGATCATGACCTGAGCCGAAGGCAGAGGCTTTAAACCGCTGAGCCACCCAGGCGCCCAATAAGTAAATCTTTAAACGAACAAACTTCTCCAGCTTTCTCAGTAATGTCCTTTGCAGTGCTCCCCACCCTGTGCTGGGATCTCGGATTTCATCCAGTTATCCCTGTTCTTTCCTTCTTTTTTTTTTTCAGTCTGGAGCAGTTTCTTGCTTTGTTTTGCGTCAACATTTTGGCGGGTGCGGGCTGGCCGAAGGGCCTCCGTTTGGGTTTGTCTGATTGTTTCTGTCTTCCTTCGCTTTGTTCCTGCCACAGCTGGCGCCTTCTTACAGTCGGGTGTGACCTTCAGTGTCCCTTCCTCAAAGAGGCCATCCTAGACCACACCCTAAAGGGTGTCTTCCCCTTGGGGGTCTCTGTCTCAGTTCTTTGTTTCCTTGTCAGCACCCAGTAGTGGGTAATTATTTTATTCTTTTTCCTGGATGGTAAGCCACGTCCTGTGCTGGCTCCCGCTCACACCTCTGTGCCTGGCTTGGTGCCAGGCCCCCAGCAGGTACAGGTGTGGTGTGAACAAGCCCTTACTCAGCAGCCGAGCAAATGAAGTTGCATGGTGGCCTCCTCCCGGGCCCCCGGATGAATGTGTGCAAAGGCCCCGACTCACGCCTGAGTGGCGCAGACCCCAAGAGAGCTGTTAGGCCCACACTGTATCCTCTTTCTGATGGATTGGTCACATCTGGGAGCCAGTCCTCCCCCTCTGGGGCCTGTGTGCTGGCGGTGGTGTCCAGCGTGGTCACAGAGGGAGGGGGGCTTCAGAGCTCGCGGTTCGTTCAATAGTCGGACACCCATTTATTGGCAGTCTGTTGCAGAGGATGGGATTGCAAAGTGAATCGGATTAAGGTCCCTGTCCTTTAGGAACTCGTAGCTGACTGGGGTGGGTGGGATGGCAGGACTGCAAATTGAAATGACCATGCAGTGTGGTAAAAACACTGTGATGGAGACGTGTCCACGTGCTGAGGAAGTCCAGAGAGGACAGTGGTTCATTCTGATCAGGAGTATCAGGAAAGATCTCTTACAGAGAGGTAACATTGGATTGGGGCTTTAGAGGATGTGTAGGAGTTCACCAGGCAGAGGAAGGGAAGACTGGAATTCTAGACAGAAAGGAAACTCAAAGGTGCAGAGACTTGAGAGCACATATGGGGCTTTAGGAAGTCTGGGTCAGAGGGTGGAAGAGGATGGTAAGTGGGTGGGTGTGTGTTTGTCACCCGCGGGCCTGGAATACGAACTTGGGACTCTGGAGAGCCCTGAAGGCCGTGGGGCCAATTGGAGGCTTCTGGGCAGGCTGGTTTGGAGCTGTGCTTTGGAAAAGGCGCTGTGGGCTCTTGGAGGGAGAGGAGCGAGGTGCGTGTGTGTACATGCGTGTGCACACGTACATGCATGTGCGTGCACGTGTGTGCACGTGAGACCCGCCTGTCCCCATCCTGCCCCTGCCCGGCACCATGTGACTGTTGCCCAGTCCCCTTTGTGTCCCCATGCAGGTGAGCGAGGACTGGAAGTACGTGGCCATGGTGATCGACCGCCTGTTCCTTTGGGTCTTCGTCTTCGTCTGTGTTTTCGGCACCATCGGCATGTTCCTGCAGCCTCTGTTCCAGAACTACTCCACTGCTCCCTTCCTGCAGGCTGAGCGCTCGGCCCCCAGCTCCAAGTGAGGCCCGCGGCTCCGCACTCCACCCCTCGCCCTCCGTGCGTGGCGGCGGAGGGACAAGTGGGCTGCAGGTGGGGGTTGCTGGCGCCGACCGGCCTCTCCCGCCCCCTGAGCACCCCCCACCTCCGGCAGCAGCCAGCCAGCCCTGGAGGTGGCCCCGCGGCCCTCCTGTCTCCCTGCGGCGGGGCGGGAGTGCTGCCGGTGGGGCATGCAGGCCGGGAGCAGGAGCGTGGGGGTGTCCGACCTTGCACCGTGAGCAAGTGTGGGGGGAAGGGCCCCGACACGCGCGCTGGTCTGACACAGGAGCTCAGAGGGACCCGACTCCGCCCCTCCCTAAGTACAGGGCCTCTGGGCTGGTGCTTCTGCCCGGGGGCTTACCTGGCTCTGTGCTCACACCCCTGGGGGCCCCCCAGCCCAGCCCCGCAGCCCCGTGCTTCTGTGGGCTCCAGAGCCCAGCCCCAGGTCCCTGCACCCCTGGACATCCCCCATTTTCTTTCTTGCTCGGGCCGGCCGGGCCGGGCCAGGCCGGGCAGCGCACTGCTGAGTTTGGAGCCTTCCGGTGTCCTGCTTGGAGCCTGGGGGCCAAGTTCTCCAGCACAGAGGCAAGGTCTCCGGCGGTCTCGGCGGTCTCTCCCCACCTGCGCCAACCGGGGGCCTGGAGTCAGGGAGGTGCAGCTGTTAGCTTTAAGCAGCCCGGGCTTTCTGCCGCAGCAGAGGGGCCGGGCGGGAGGGAGTCAGCACTGCGCGCCGTGTCCCCCGCCCCCCAGACCCGAGCTGGGCCCAGGCAGAGCCTCGACCCTGGCTCCTCGGAAACGCGGCCTTTGCTTCTGTCCCGTGGGCTCGTGGAGGCTGTGTCCTGACACTGCTCCCAGGGACTGGCCGGGACCCTGGCGTCTTAGCTTAGCCCCCACCCCCCGCCACGTGACTGGCTCTGCGGTGTGGTCCTGGCCTGTCCCCCGTGCCAGCAGGTGGCCGGTTGCCGAGGGGTCCGTCTGCCCAGCGTGGCTGGAGGGCCGGCCGACACAGACCGCTCTGTGCCCTGGGGCCCGGCTGCAGCCTGCCGGTGCGGGTGCGGCAGAGCTAGGGGCGGTGGGGACAGCTCGGGGGACGCCCCGCGTCCGCCACGGGGCCAGACGGTCTCTGTCTGGAGGCCGGTCCCCGCTCTCACCTGCTCGCTCAGCCCTGGAAGCAAGTCCATTTGCCTTTCTGGGCCTCAGCGCCCTCCTCTCTTGAGTGGGGACAGGAGCGAGGGGGAGGAAGCCCGGTCGGTGTGTGCTTGGTGGACACTGGATGGGGAGAGGCCCGGAGGCGGGCGGCGCGGGGCGGTGGGCTCACCGGACCGGACTCAGAACCTTCGGCGCACAGCCCTGCTCTCCCCGTGTCTTCCCGGAGCACACCAGTCCCGAGGCTGGCTGCGGGTCCGGGGAGCCGGGCGCTGGAGAGCCAGCGAGGGGACCCGTGCGGACGCCGCCCGGTGGACCCGACGGCTGCGGCTCTCTGGAGCGGCGTCAGCGAACCGTCCTTCCGACGCTGGGCCGGGCTCCTGCCGACCCTGCGGTGCGCTCGGGGCCTCGGGGCTCGCCTCGTCCCACTCTGGCCGCAGACAGCCCACCGGCTGGAGCGGGTGTGTCGGCCCTCTGGGGACCCCGCTTCCAGAGCAGCAAACGGAGGGTCGCCTGTGTCATGCCCGGTGCTGCTGGGGGGCATCCAGGAGCCCGAGGGGCAGCCGGAAAGGACCCGTCCGTCTGGAAGGTGGGGTGCCAGCCCGAGGCCGGCTCCTGGTGCTCCCGGGCGCCTCACTGTGGCCTGGGCCGCGTGGCCGTGCCTGCCCCACGGGGAGTGCTTCCTGCAAGGCGCTGGTGTCCAAGTCCGTCATGGAAAATGCTAGAGGCCCTTCCGGCCGGTGGCTTGGTCTGCTCTCTGTGAGCCCCTGACTCGCTAGGAAACCGAGGCCTGGAGGTGGCCGCCGACTCGGTAAAGCACCTCGCTCTGACCTCGCTCCTTCTTGCTGGTGACTTGGGGGCAGCGGAGTGGGCCGAGGCGAGCAAAGAGGAGGCCGAGGGGTTAACCGGGCAGGGCCTTCGGGGCGGTGCCTTCCCCTCCGGGGACCTGCGAGCAGTGGACAGGAGAGGGCAGGGGTGGAGGAAGGGGGTCCGCCGCCCTCACAAGGCATTGCTGCGTGGAGACGGTTGGAGCCCTCGGGGCGCCGGGAAGCTTGGGCCAAACATTGTCCCTTCTCTCCCCTGGGTGCTGTCAGGGGAGCTGCCTGCCCCTTCCGTGGGGGTTTGTCTCCGGAGAGACGTGGGTGCCAGTTCCGCGTCCCCGTCTGGAGAGGGCGGTGCAGACCCGGGACTGGAGCCTGAGCGCGGTGGGCTTGGGAGGGGCTGCCGGAGAAGCGGGGGGCGTCGCCTCCGTCTGCAAACCGCCTTGTCTGACGCGCCGGCCGGCGCACGTGGCCTCTGACGGGCAGGGCTGCCGCAGGAGCGCTGTGTCCAGGGGGTGAGAGGCCTCCCGCCGCCCCAGCTGCTCTAAGTTGCTGCAAACCAAAGGCAGCCTCCCAGCCGGCCTCCCCGGCCGAGGGAGGCTGCGCGTGCGGGAGGGGCGAGAGGCAGGGGGTGCTCCGGGCAGGATCTGGGGCCCGACTCCTGTCTCCTCCCGGCCCAGGCCTTTGTTGGGCATCACAGCCTCCAGGGAAGGGGCCCCGTTGACAGGAGACCCGCTCCGCTGCCGTCTGCACGGCTGGGCCTCGAGGGGGGCTGGGGGGAAGCGAGGGGCATGTCCACCCGGCTCCAGCTCTCAGCCTCTGCTTCCAGGGACCTGGGCCACGGCCACGGCCACGTTGTCCCTCTGCCCAGGAGGTGCGGCCGGTCACCCGCCCAGGCCGGAGCGAGAATTAGCGGCACGTTTCCGTGTTTGTCCCAACAGGCCCGAGGGCCCAGCGTGAGTGTCGCACGGCTCCTAAGGGGACTGTAGGTCTAGGAGTCGTCGCTAGGACGTCTCACCACACCCTCAGAGCCCCCGTGCCCCCACACCCTGGCTTTGGCCTCCCTTGTCTGTGCTTCCGGAATATTTGCACTGGTCTAACCCATTCCAGGCCGGACTCCTTAGGAACTCAAGATTCTCGTAAAGAAAGTGGTTTCCAAACGTGTCTTGACTCTCTGTTATACTTGGGGGCCAGGTTTGGGAGACGAGGGGGAGGGATGCTGGAGACATGCGACTCACAGGGATCCGAGGGTGAGCAGCGACTAACGCGTGATCAGTGCCTGACAAGGACACTCGGCCGGTGGACGAGAAACGGCCCACAGGCCGGGCAGCAGCTCCCCGGGGGGCGCTCAACAAGGGTCCCGGAGGCGGGTCGGCCGGGGTCTCCTCAGCGCGGGGGGCGTGGGGTCTGTGGGAAGGCCGCGCCCGTCCCCGGAACCCTGGTCCGCTCTGGGCCACACCCGGCAGCGATGCTCAGTGTGGCCCCGAAGGCGGGCAGGGGGAGCGGGGCCCCACGAGCGAGCCGACCGCCCTCGTGCTCCCGCAAGCGCCGTGCGCCCCTCGGAGCCGGCGGTGGTCTGCGCACTTGGGGTGGAGGGAGGGCAGTGCGTCCTGAGACGTGGATCGTTCTCCCGGCGGGGGAAGGGCTGGGGAGCAGAGCTGCCGGAGGCCCCCCCCCCCCCCCGTGCGCCCTGCAGGGGGTCCTCCCTCCGTCTCTCTGGGAGCCGTCCTGCCGACTCCGCCCGGTCTCGGCGGACCACGGACGACACCCGCACACAGCCGTAGCCTTCACGGGTCCCCAGACTCGTCCCTGGCCCTCCTGCCTCGCTGTCCCATCTGTCGCGGACGGGGAGGGATGCTTTGCGGGCCTGTGCGTCTGTCCTCCGGGAGGACAGTGTTTCCAAAACGGCAGCGCCGAGTGTGGCGAAGACTGGCCGACGGCAGCGCAGGAGGGGCGCAGAAGAACGCTCCAGCGCTTCCCCTGAGACCACGGCCCGGCCGTTCCTGGGCCCCCCGAGGAAGGGGCCCCGCTTGCGCACGCCCTAAGCGGCTGCTCGGGGGCAGGGGCTGGAGAGTGACCCCTGCAGAGCCGCCGTGCCCGCGCCGGGGACGTGCTCTCCGAGGCTTTCCCGCCCCGAGGACAGGGTGTTAGGCGGGGGCTCTGTCCCCAAAACCACAGGGCGGCAGCCCTGCCGCCCCCACACTCCCTTCCCCAGGAAGCCAGACCGGAGACTTCCTAACAATTCAGATTCTCTTTATTTATGAGGAATGTATACTGTTAATCACGGGTATCAAGGGACACATCAAAGCGGAGTCCGAGACCCGGCTGCAGCCACTGTGGCACCAAGTCCAGGCCCGGGCTCCTCCCGTCTGCTCCCGGAGTCGCGCCAGGACCCAAACCAGCAGTCGCTCCACGTGAGTAAAGGAAGTAGCTTCGAGCAGCGACGATTTTCACAAGTGATTATTCAGAGAATGCATAACAGCCACAGTTCGGACAAATCAACTACAAAGGTCATTAAAAAAGAGAAGGGCGTCCTGGTTACGAGAAACAAAGATGGGACAAGAAAGGAGGGTGCTGTGGGAGGGGGCTCTCCCACGTCTCCCTTCCAGCTGGGGGCGGGCCGGGCCCCCTTCCTGCCTCCGAGGCTGGCGCGGCTCACCAGACCCGGGGCCCCCGGCCCAGCCCCGCCGGACACAGCCGGGCCTGTCCACCGCACGACACGGCATCGTGTCCCGGCCAGCTCCCTGGACACCTGGCTGTTCCACGGACACTTCTTCCGTACACTTCGAAAAAACTTGGGTGTTTTGTGTTTTTTAATTTTGGTCAATTTTTGGTCAGAAGCACAGAAGGAATATTGGCCACGAGAACCGAAGTGAGACTGTGGGGGACCTACTGCTGAAGAGGGGTCCAGACGGGGCTGCCTCGTCAGCAGTGGGTGGGGCGCAGGGTGGGGGACAACCGCTGGAGGGCCTGGGCTGGGGTGCCGGGGGCAGGGACCGGGGGTCACCCGGAGGCGGGCTCAGGCCTGGTGGGCGCAGAGCCGGACATGTAGACGGGGCTCCCACCTCACACAGTTTCAAATGGGGTCGGGCGCCAACCCTGCGGAGACCCCCCCGACAGCCCGAGGCCTGCCCTTCTGAAACTCTCCGGCAGACAAAAGCTCTTGGATAAATGAAAAATTAGGTCTGATTTTAAAATCTGTGCACTTGTAGGTTCTCTGTAGCAGTTAAGAATCAACATTTATGACATTTTTAAAAACGAACACACCCACGACTTGGTCGCCTCTCCCTGGTGTCACGGTGGTGAGAGGTACCGGCCGGTGCCGTGACCTGAGCCCACGTGGCTGTTCGGCCTGTGCTCGAAGGCCTGATTATCGGAGCAGAGGACTTGTGGAGCAGGACCGCTCCCCTGGGGGTTGGGGTCCGTGGCCCCGTTGCGCCCCACCGGCAGGGACCATCCCCAGGGATGCTCCTGGAGGGCGGCCCATCTGTGCGTGGGGCAGGGGCTGTGACCCTGTGGGGTCCTGCGGGCGCGAGCCCTGGGCCAGCCCTCTGCTCCCAGCGCCCCCTCCCCCGTTGGCTAAAGTGCAAGACGCGAAGGTCCCCGAGCGCCCCCTGCGGATCACGACACCGGCCTGGGGATGAACGGCGCCTGCTTCTCTGAATTCTCCAAGTCCCCCTCTCACCCTCTTGGAGGAAAAGGAGAAGCGGAGCGATCGTGAGGAGGGGATCGAAGGGCAGAGAGAGGGAGATGCAGGGGCCTGCGGAGTCCACCGGTGAAGCCGCCAGCCCCGACCGGATTGGACTTGGCGCGGACTGGCCCGACCCGACACCAAGAGGTCAGTGCAGCAAACACGTGGGGAGGAAGCAGAAACCAAAGTGGGGCCTGAGCGGGGGGCTCGCGAGGTGGGCAGGATGGGGGACGCGCCTCCCTCCCGGCGGAGGGGGCAAGGGGCAGGTGGGCGGGTGGGTCCGGCCCCCGCAGGAGCAGGGCACAGGGAACCACAGTTCCCGGTATCACCAACAGAAGGAAAGGAACGGGCCGCCGGCCGGCCACTGCGAGGAGGGAAGCTGCGCCCGCCTGTGCCCCGGCCCTGGCCCCTCACACGGGGCAGAGGTAGAAGTTCTTCTCCTCCTGGGGCTTGCTGACCCAGTTCCCGTAGCCCATGTCCTTCAGACTCTTCTTGAAGTAGTTCTTGGCTATCTCGTAGTCTCGCGCGGCTTTCTTGGCCTCGCCATACGACAGTCTGAGCAGGTCCCTGCGGTACCGGAAGGAGCAGAGCTTCTTAAACAGGAGGAAAATGTTCTTTTTGGAGACCCGGGACAACTCGTTCCGTGGCCTGGAGGAATAGAAGCGCTCATTACTCCCCAGGGAGCGGCGGGGCGGGGCGGGACAGGGGTGCGGCGGGCGGCGGCTCACCCGTCCACGGTGCCCCTGGTCCCGTCCAGGATCTCCAGGTCGTAGCCGTCTGCCAGGCACCAGTTCACGCTTGTCTCCTTCGTCTTCCCCGACTGCCTCTTGGAGTCGTACACGCTGACGCGGCCGACCTAGGGACCCCGGGAGCCACAGGGGCGGATGAGACCTTCCGGCAGGTGCTGCCGCGGGCACTCAGGAACCCAGGAGCCACAGGGGCGGATGAGACCTTCCGGCAGGTGCTGCCGCGGGCACTCGGGACCCCGGGAGCCACAGGGGCGGATGAGACCTTCCAGCAGGTGCTGCCGCGGGCTCTCGGGGTCCCGGGAGCCACAGGGGCGGATGAGACCTTCCGGCAGGTGCTGCCGTGGGCACTCGGGACCCCGGGAGCCACAGGGGCGGATGAGACCTTCCGGCAGGTGCTGCCACGGGCTCTCGGGGTCCCGGGAGCCACAGGGGCGGATGAGACCTTCCGGCAGGTGCTGCCGCGGGCTCTCGGGACCCCGGGACAGGGGGCGGCTCGGGATCTCTCCCTCCGCCAGGACTGTTTGGCGCAGACTCTGGTCATACTAACCCAGCTCAATGTAAGCTCAATGTAAGCGGGTCCAGATGAAGCAGAAAGCCCCTCCAAGAGGGGGGGCTCCAAGAGGATGAAAGGACCCGCTCCTGGGACACCGCGGAGGCTCCCCGCCCCCCCGCCCCCAGCGCACGGCGAGGGAGCGCACGCCACAGCACCTTGGGGTGGTTGACGATGAAGGGGGACCGCAGCCCGTCCTCGAAGGCACTCCCGTCTCTTGTCACGCGGCAGCAGATGGCGCGGGTCAGATGCCCTTGGCTGAAAAGGTAACCTGCACGGGAAACGGATGTGCCTGCTTGTACTGGGTGGTGCCGCCAGGCGGAGGCGCGCAGGGGTGTGGAGGTGCGAGCAGGGTGCTCGGGGTGCGAGGTGCAGGCCTTGCAGGCGCACGGCCCCAGAGCCGCAGGCACGTTCGGGCTCCAGGTGTGTGTGGGGGGGTGGGGGGGTCTGACCAGGAAGCCCAGACCCTGCCACTGAAACCGCGGTCTTTCTGGGACCCGTCATGATGGGATGCGCCTCCCCAGCCCAGCAGGGTGGGCAGTGAGGCGTGCGGGGATGGGGGTGCTGGGGGCGCAGCAGTGGGGACGGGGCAGCAGCGGGCCCTCACCCAACGTTACAGACTTGAGGTACACAGGCTGCAGGAAGTGTGTCAGCAGCGCCCCCTGCAGGCCGAGCACGTTCCAGCGCAGGATCTTATCGCTGCAGGACATGGTGCGCAGCCTCTCCCCCAGCCGGATGCCATCCCACGTGGGCACGATGTCACTGGACTCCACCGGGATTGTGCCTTCCCCTGCAGAGGGGACTTGGGTCAGAGCCCCGCGGGCCCCTGGGCCAGGCCCCTCCCCGGCACGGCCTTCGCATGCCGCCCACGTGGACCAAGGCTGCGCACAGTCAGTCTTCATAGATTGCACAGCACCTACTATGTGCCAGGCACGCTACCTGGTGCTGGAACAACAGCAAGCAAAACTAGAAGATGTTCGTGCTTGTGGGACGTTCATGGGGGTGAGGGGCAGAAAGGGTCAGACCCACGGTAAGCAAGCAAAGCAGTACAGACACAGAATTCTGAACGGCAACAGTGCTGGGAGCCGGGAGGGAGGGACGGCGGCGGAGGGTGGGGTGGGGGGGCCTCCAGGGACGGAACTGCCAGGGCAGCAAAGACACCAGGGAGAAGCAACAGCTGCGGACGGGAGTTTCAGGCACTGAGAACAGCACAAGCAAAGGCCCTGAGGCAGCGAGAGCCTGGGCTGTCCAGGTGGCTGACGGGAGAGCCGGCGGGCCTGACGCACGTGGACGTGCGTGTGTGGCTGTGTGAAGGGCGCTGGGAAACGGCGACTGGGCACCATGTCGCTGTTCTCCGCGGTGGCTCTCCTGAGACAGGCCTCGCCCACTTACAGACCACGGTTCCGCGGTGGCTCTCCTGAGACAGGCCTCGCCCACTTACAGACCACGGTTCCGCGGTGGCTCTCCTGAGACAGGCCTCGCCCACTTACAGACCACGGTTCCGTGGTTTTCAGTACACTCGTAGGGGGCGCAACCCCCCCCCAGTCAAGCTCAGAACCTGTCATCACCCTCAAAAGGAGCGTCCCCACGTCCGCCAAGCCCGCCCAGCCTAGGCCCGGGCCACCGCGATTGCCTGTGTCTCTACAGGGCTGCCTGCTCTACGCTCCTGACGTTCCGTATCAACGGATGCACAGGACGCGGGACCTCTGGCGACTGGCTGCTTTCTCGGGGCTTGTCTGTGTTGTAATGGGGGCCCGGGCTGCACCCGTTCCACGGCCGAGCCCGCCGCACCGTGCGGACAGACCCCGTTGGGTTCACTCGCCAGCAGGCAGACACCAGCGGCTCCCATCCCCTCGCCCTCCGGAACGTGCAGCACTCGTCCATTCTCCTGGGGGCGCGCCCTGGAGCGAGCTGCGGGGTCCCGGGCAGCTCTGTGCGTTTCGAGCACGGAGGTGACCTGGCCTGAGGACAGGGGGCTGGGCGTGAGGAGAGCCCCCTCGCCCCCCAAAGGGCCCTGGAGGAGGAGCCGGCGGACAGAAGGGAGCCGCGCACTTGGCGCTCCCCTGTCACTCCTTGCGATTTGGTCCCATGTCCCTTNCTCCCCCCCCCCCCCCCAGAGATCAACAATGGGAAGGGGACTCCCACGCCCCCGTCTCCAGCTCGGCTCTGCCCTGAGCTCCGGGCGGGGGAGCCTCCTACCTGACTTGCAGACCTGCCGTCTACCAGACGCCAAGCGGAACCTTGGCCTTCTACGCCACACCGTCCCCGGGTCAGCCCCTCCCGGCAGCGAATGGCGGGGCTCTGGGAGCCTTCCCGAGGGCGAGAGGCAGTGTGTCACTCACCGTTCTCCACCTTGGTGCGCAGCTTGCCTTGTTTGGGGTTCTCGAAGACGGGGTAGTGGCGGGAGTCGGAGCTCTCCATAGCCCGGTCGCTGCAGGACTTGTCAAAGAGGGCGCCGTCCCCACACGGGGCCGTGCTGCAGGACGGGGCGGCCGTGAGCGCGCGGCTGTGCGCGGGGGCCCGAGAGCACCCGGCGCTGGAGGCAGGGGCCTCCCTGCAGCCTCCCGCGGGCACCGAGCCGGGGGAGGCCCACGCAGCGGCTCCGACTGATGGGCCGGGACCGCGTGGGCCCCCTGACCCGGAGCCTGGCAGGGCTGCGCTGCGGCAGCGGACGCCGTACGGACCTGATGTACAGATGGAACGACACGCTCTTCTTGATCTGCAGCTTCTCTCCTCCCTTCGCGGGCTCAAATATGCTCTCCTTCGCGGTCTGCGGGTTGTACTTCATCAGCTCACTGTACAAGAACCTGCAAGCGGAACTTGGGCTGGGACCATGGCACCCCTGGGCCCCGGCCCCCAGCGGGGAGGCCGTCGGCGGAGCCCGGACAGCTCGCAGAGCCAGCCGGTCTCCCGGGCCAGTTTCTTCCTTCCTTTTCTTTTTTTTTTTTTTTAAAGATTTTATGTATTTGACAGAGAGAGAGAGAGATCACAAGTAGGCAGAGAGGCAGGCAAAGAGAGAGGGGGAAGCAGGCTCCCCGCTGAGCAGAGAGCCCGATGCGGGGCTCGATCCCAGGACCCTGAGATCATGACCTGAGCCGAAGGCAGCCGCTCAACCGACTGAGCCCCCCAGGCGCCCTCAGGCCAGTTTCGTTACCAGCCTCGACCTGATGAAGGCCCGCGAGCTGGACGGCAGAGGCGGCGGGCCGCGAGGGGCTTCCCGGGGCCCAGAGGCAGACGGAGGGCTTCTGACCCGACAGGACCCCGAGGTCCCGGTGCGGACAGCGGGCTCCCGCGGGCTCCCCCACCTGATGAACCCTCTCCGGGAGATGATCTCCGCGTGGCAGTCGTTCACCGTCTCCCCCTTCAGGCTGAGGGAGTCCCCCTTCACGCAGCGGTTCCCTGGAAGGCGTCGAGAGCAAACGTGAGCTCCCCGCGGGAAGTGAAGACAACAGGATAGAGGCTGTTGGGCGCTTTTTTTTTGAGAGAGAAAGGGAGCGCGGGTAGGGGTGGGGCGGGGAGGGACCAGCGACTCCCCGCTGAGCACGGAGCCCGATCCCAGACCTCAGGGGCTGGGTCCCACCACCCGGAGATGGGGACCCTGCGATCACGGCCCGAGCCCAGGCTCCCTGGGTGGGGGGCGCAAAGGACGGAGCCGGCCTCAAGTCCCACTCCCGCCCCCCGCCACCTCTGCCCCCTCCCGC
>LNAC01000633.1:487405-500814 GCA_002007465.1 Ailurus styani | reverse complement strand
TGGGGGTTCAGGGGGGAGGGGCAGGTCTCTGCCGAAGACTGGTCCCACTGTGGCCGCTCACAGTCCCGGCACGTGATAACGGAACTTAAATGGACAACAGCAGGGGCACAATTTAGGGTCCACACCGTCCTCCTCCGGGCAGGGGTAAGTCCTTCCCAGGAGTCACCTCCTTACACAGGATTCCCTGATGACAGATGCGGAAACCCAGGCCTCGCCCCGCATCACGCCCTAGGCTCCCTCGGGTTACCCCTTGACTTCCCAAGACAGCACTTGCTGTCTAGACGGGAAAACGCACCTGCTTCCACGGGAGGCTTACACCTTTGCTGTTTTGTCCATGACATCTCCATCCCTCCCCAGCGGGAACTTCGTCTTGGCTTTCGGCTCCTTCATCCCCATCGCCCGTGAGATTCACAAGGCAGCCCCTCCCAGCATGAGGTCCAGCCGAGCCCCCTCTCCACCGTCCCCTCCGGGCACCACCTTCCCGGTGCGCAGTCAGCCCAATTTCACGTTTCCAGGGCGGTGAGCTCTCTCTCCGTGCTGTGCCTTCGCACATTTATTCCCAGGCCGAGAAGGCACTTCTTCCACTCCTTCGGATGAAACAGTCGTCCACAATCCACTTGATCAAGATGTTAGCGCCCAGGGAAGCCTGGCCCCCCGCTCTGGGCGGAGGAGTGGGTGCAGTCTCCACTTCCTGATTTTGTGCTTCTCCGTGACTCAGCACTCACCCTACTAGAGCACTTTCCCTTCTCCACAAGTGCCTCGTCACCGAGCAGAGCTTCCAAAGCACCTAGTGTGCGCCGCAGAAGGTGGTGAGCACCGAGGATCACATCCTCCACTGACAGGCTGGTGAGCAAGGGCGGCCCCGACATTGGTCCCGATGCTCTGGATTCCCTGGTTACGTATCTGCCGCGAGCGTCTTCTCCTCCAGGTGGGGAACAGGTGTCATCCAGCCTCACATCCCACACGGCGGCCTTCAGGGACTTGGGTAGCTGACTAACAGACCACTGGGTAGAAAGGACAGGAACGTCCAAAGAAGAAATTGAAAAGATCGACAAACCACGACTCCATCTCGCCACCTGCGGGAAATGCTCAGGAAGCCCAGAGACTTACTGCCCGTCCCCCAGACAGGCACCGTGACCGCCCCTGACTGTTGGATTCATACCAGGTGGGAGCACAGGTGCAGAGCAGAGCCTCATCACCCCAGGAAACCGGTTTACCGTTGCGTGTGAAGGCGCAAACACGCGCATCCTACACCTCAGCAGTTCCATGACCAGACGGGGTTACCCGTGCCCGGAGCGCACAGTTCCCTTATTCCTAACAGCACCCCGCCTGGAAGCATCCCTGGACTTTTGGAGAAGTGAAATGGGCGAAGGATGGCACATGCCAATGATGGAATATTCTACAGCAGCAGGCACGAAAGAACTGTAACCACATGCAACAAAGTGGGTAATTATGGAAACATGACAGCAAGCTTCCCGGACGCGACGTCCCAAACCAGGCACAACTGTAGCAGGCGCTGCGTGAAGACGGGGACGGGATCATGTGGAGGGAGGAAGGAGGGGGTTCTGGCGGGGAAGGAGTATTCTGGGGGCGGGGGATGTTCTGTTTCCTGATGTGGGTGCTGCCTACGGATGCTGGCTCTTTCCCACGACTTACACACCTGTGCTTTGTGCACACCTGTGCCCGGATGTGCTACACTTCACAATCTGAAAAGGGTAAAACCACCACAAGCTCTCCCCACTGTCCTTCCAGCCTGTCTCCCTATGTCCTGTTTTCCACGTAAGTAAAACGTATTAGGTCTTACCTCTGTTTTCCTGCCTTTCGGCTAAACAATCCCACAGTCTCTGACCTTCTACAGGCGCATCTAGAAAAGCCTCAGTCAGTCGCAGCCCCTGCCCCCTCTCCGTCCCTCTGGACGCGACACGGGAGGCGGTGCTGCAGCAGAAGGGGACACGGGCTCCCGAGGGTGGGCACAGGCCGCGTAAGGACACGGCTCCCCCTCCGCCCGCGGCAGCGCCCGCAGACAGGCCGCCCCGCGCGCCCCGCGGCTCCTCGGCTCCCACGCGGCAGGTGCCGACGTCAGCCTCTGTCCCGCTCTCCTGTAGGGACTCGACGAACTGGATGGCGTACTTTTAAAAAAAGCGAACCCAAAGTAATGTGTCAACTGCAGAAAATTTCAGAAAATACCAACAAACGGACCGCAGTCTTCTGCCGTGAATTCACTGGTGCCGACCTCCCGGCTTCCTCTGGGCACATCGGCACCGCGAGGCCCAAGAGCTCCCCAGCAGGGCCCGCGAGGTCTGCTTGCGGAGCTGCTTGCCGGCAGCCGTCTACCTGGGAGTCACCGTCTGGAGGCAGCTGTGCCTGCGATGGCCCCTCACCCAGTACTCGCCCCGAGCTGCCCAGCTCCCGCTCCGACCTCGGCTAGCTGTGCTTTGTGTTTTTTTAAGATTTTATTTATTTATTTGTCAGAGAGAGAGAGAGAGAGAGAGAGAGAGCACAAGCAGGCAGAGAGGCAGGCACAGGCAGAGGGAGAAGCAGGCTCCTTGCTGAGCTGGGAGCCCGATGTGGGACTCGATCCCAGGACTCGGGGATCATGACCTGAGCCGAAGGCAGTTGCTTAACCAACTGAGCCACCCAGGCGCCCCTATCTTTGCTTTTTAATATAAATGTTAGTCTGGCTTTGAAAAGATTCACCTACTTGTTATGTATAACCTGGCTGCGAGCAGGGATGCATACTGATAACGGTCCTTTGACCCCGACATTTCCTACAGCCAGACCTTACGCACATATGGGCCACGTCCAGTGGAACCATCTATGGCCCTTCTAGAAAACAGACGCCTGCAAACTCCTTCAGTATTTGCTTAGAGAACCTCCCTGCCACACGGACGCCCTGCCTGCGAGTGTTTGCTACTTAACGTGCAACATGTTATTTAAGAAAGTAATAAATTACTAAATTACTTTTAACTACTAGTGTCATTTCAGAACAGGACACGCACAAAAATAAACTCCTGTTCTTTTTTTGTTTTGTTTTAAGGTTTTATTTATTTCTTTGACAGAGACAGAACACAAGCAGGGGGAGCAGCAGAGGCAGAGGGAGAAGCAGGCTCCCGGCTGAGCAGGGAGCCCGACGCGGGGGCTTGATCCCAGGACCCTGGGACCATGTCCTGAGCTGAAGGCAGAGGCTCAAGCGACCGAGCCACCCAGGCGCCCCAATAACCTCCTGTTCTTAACTCCTAGGAAACCCACAATAAGCGAACCATAGAGCTGTAGGCACACCTGTACTGCCTGCCTTTCTGGCTGTTGTGTCTCTTCAGTTCTTCATCCCTGGGTTTTGACTTCACTGAAGCAGCTGCTGCCACGTGAGCACCGTCTCAGCATTCCCAGGGTCTCCCCACAACAAGCCCACTTGCTCTGATAGCCTGGGAGGCTCTGTGCACACAGGCCGGTGACTCGCCCGGGGCTGGGCTGCTCTGCAGCTGTATTTACACTGATGTCTGCTGTTAACGACCAGACTGGCTTCTGAAGTCACAGTAAGAGACGCCTCCAGTACTCCAGAAGACACAGAGGTCTCTAACAGCGCCTCCAAGAGCAGGCACTGCCTGTACCTAATCAAAAGTGTCCAGTAAATGAAAGAAAAGTGGTATTTACCAACTGTCTACAGGTGCCGGGCATTGTGATAGCAAGTGTTATCATACATGAAAGATACAATATTAGTAACAACGTCGAAACTGTGTAAGAACAACGGCTAGCAGGCCAGTGCTAAATATTTCACATGGAAGTTTAATCCATCAACATGTATTTAGTCTTCTAGAACCCCACAAGATGACCTTCTTGTAACTTTATGCATCAAATCCTGACTCTCTCAATCTGCCTCTCCTATGCAAGGCTGGGCTGGCACATGGCACATGACTGCCTTCTAGTCTGGCTACTGGCCCACAACTGGGCTTCTCTGAGTAAGGGTCCAAAGTGGGGACCTCCCATTCACTCTCACCTTCTCTTTGTCCGTAGGGCCCGGCGTGCAAGTGGATGGGCTCAGCCCCAGCTTCCTGCAGGAGTAATGTCCCATCTCCATGGTCTGCAGAAGGCAGAGGGGCAGGTGCAGCCCTGGGCTAGGCAGGCGTAGCCTCTGCCCCTCAGCTCCACACTGTTTCCTGGGCAAGCAGTCTGATGTCACCAACAGCCAATCACTGAACAGACGTTTGCCAAATGGCCAATTCCTCGAATGACCAATTTACTAAATAAACGATATGCTGACTTTTTTCTTTTAGCTCTCTAAGTCTTAACTGAGCAGTTTTTTAATGCTGTCTTCATCACAGTCCCAGAAGAAATGTGCTCTGCCCGTCTCGCCTCCCAGTGGCTGTAGAGCTGGGGACGAGGAGAAGACGGGGGACAGCAGAAGGGGCGGGGGCTGAGGGCTCCTGCAGAACTCAGCGGCTGACCTTCTGGACCCCGAACTACAGCCACTTCCAGGTGTCCACAGTGTTATCCCCACAGGAATGACAAGGGCTTTGCTATTCCCAACATACATCTTCAAAAGCCTTTCCTTCAGCATTGACAGGTTCACACACATTCCCAACTCCACACATTGAAGAGACGGTAAATGGAGAGGGATTAAGAGGCTGACCTTGAAGACAGGAGTGATGCAGACACAAGGTAAGCAACGTAGGCAGCCCCCGGAAACTGGCAGGGGTTCTCACTGAGAGCCCAGCCCTGTGACACCAAGACTTCGGGCCAGTGACAGAAATTTCAGATCTCTGGCCTTCAGAACTCTGTTGTTTTGAGCCACCAAATTTGCAGTAATTTGTACTGCAGCTCTGGGGAATGAATCCACCATCCCTGATGGTCAGGGCAAACCAGCGAGCTCCGAGGGCAAGATGAGCAGGGACCTTCCTCTGTAGCCAGGGGTCTGTGCACCCGGGCACCAGAGGAGGAAGGCTGACACGGGCAGCGGTCAGAGAGGACGTGTGCGCAGCCCTATTTCCACTTGTTAGCTAAGCCAACACTACCCCTTTCTCATCACCGTCTGGCCGAACTAGCACATTTTGTTTCATTTGAAAAAATACAACAACAAACCAACAGCCAATATTGTATCTAAAATGGGTTAGGCATTCATACTCAAATAAGAAAATAAGGAGGACCTCTGTTACTACTATTACCTTATTTCTTCAATTTCAACCCCTAACATTTCTGATATTGACCTGTGAATTAGAATGTGTGGTACATTTCATACGGTAACCCCCCAAAGCTATTATTGAATCAGTAGCATGTTCTATGCTCAACAGTCTTAGAATGAAAGAAATATGGTATTAAAATTGTTTTGGAAATTCTAGCATATAATGGAAAATAGAAACACGAGATAAAAGTAAAGAAAAAACAGATTATGTGCAGGTAATATCAAAACTCTAACTGATCGCAGAGTGAAAAACTCTTACAAACCAAGGGCAGTCAAGGAATATGGCTGGATATAAGAAAAATATACAAAACACAACTTCTTCCTTATATGTAGGATAAAAATACTGTATTTTTAAGAGCAAATAAGACATTGAAAAAAAATGAGAGGGAAACATGTAGGAACAATCTCAGGAATGTGAACAGCCTCCATGGGGAAGAGTACAAACCCTGCTGAAGAGTAAGTCTTAAACACAAGGGTACACCAACCCCAGATGCGATGGGGGCAGTTTATGAATGCCAACGAGAGCCAAACGAAATAACAGTTTACTGCGAATTCTAAGGAGGTTAGAGCGGGAAGGAGCGGATATCTGAAAAAATGCTTAGGAAAAAGACAGTTACACTAATTAATTCGTGGCAGTACTGGTACCCTGCAGGAGTGGAGCTACAGGCTGACAGCAGAACCACATTCCCTAAATAGACCTCAGAGTGTGTACGGCCCAGCGCATGATAGGGTGATCGGAAGGAAGCCAAAAGCAGCAGCGAGGGGAAGATGGGCACGTCAAAACATGGAGCTCAGCCAATTCGCTGGCTTCTTTGGGGAAAAAAATTCTATTTAGAGCCTTGCCTTATATTAATAAGCCAGAATAAATTACAAATGGATCAAAGGATTATCTGTATTTTAAATAAAAACATTAAAAAACAAAGCCAGTATGTATGACTTATTTCATAGCAACGGAAGATATCAGAAAGGAGAAGGACATCTGTTCACTGCAGAGAAGTTTTGTACTTCAAAAAATATGACATTGTTTGAAAATATGTTTAAAAATATATTGATAAAAAAAACCAGGGAGGGAACCACTGTTAGGACACACATGCAAGACAGAGCTCATAAACACACAGGTCCGTCAGACACTTAAACGAGATGGCACACGCGGATGCAGTGCTCACGTGGGCCGCCTCTGAGCTCTACCCTGTGATCCCCACCGTCGCCTGGGAGAGACGGACTGTCCCTGTACTGCACAAGGGGAAACTGAGGCAGACCAAAGCCACAGAGGTTGTTCGAGGTAATAGAGCCAGCAGCTCCCAGAGCCAGGATTCAGACTCAGGCATTCTGGCGCCAAAGCAGGTGCTCTTGGCCACTACACCAAGCTGTCCCCGCTAAAACTGTGGTCAAGGAAAAGACACTCACATGTGCACAAGTACAAATGCCTGTCAAACACTTGGGAAAATACTCAATCATACTAGTAACTAATGACGTGAAAATGTAGTATGATCTATGTCTTCATTCATAAAATTGGTAATAAAAAATGAGATTACTCAGTGCTAGCTGGGGACGCCACGCTTACCTTCACAATCTAATCTTGGACTCGAGGAATCCACTCCGACCCTATCCGGAATTCCAGAATGTTCTCAGATGTGATTAGGTCATTGCCATCTCCCTTCCTTACACCCACTGGTCTTCGGATAAAGACCCAAGGTCCTAACAAGGTCTGCAGTGTGCCCCCACTTCCTGGCCAAACCTCCTCTAATCAGACTTTACAAAGGTCACGTTCCATTCTGTTTGTCCAGCGGCCACAGAGCACTCTTGCAGCCTTGAAAAAGCAAAGTCACACACTGTGTTTTCCTCAAGTCCTATCCCTATGCCAGAGAGTAGAAGGCATATAAAATTTATAGTACCCATGACCATAGGAGAGCTTCCTTCGTGGTCTTTATCACTAACTGTAGCTACACATTCACGCAATCGTCTGATTACTCATACCGTCTGTCTCTCCTGAGCACGTGAGCCTCATACCCCCGTGACCCAGCTCAGTGCTTTGGCAATAGAAGGTGTTCAGCAAACATCTGTGGAGTGAGTATACATCAATGACTGGATCAAAGAAAGAAGTGGGGGAAACGAAACAAGGAGAGGAGGAGACGCAGGCACTGTACTGGTGGTAAGACAGTGATGGCTTCCACTGTGTTTAAGGTAACTGGACATTGTGTGTCGGATGTCTTCAATGACCTTAACCTCAGTTAATAGCGATTATTACTAATAATGGAATCCTAGGGGTACCCGCTTGGTTTTCTGTGACGGAGGTCCCTTGCTGCGGACGGGTGATGCCGAGACGGCAGCGTGGAGGGCTGCTGAGACACTGAGGAGGGGCTGAGCCAACCGGGGTCAGAACCCACGAGCCTGCGGTGCAAGCAACACGGACTGCGTCAAACACGCCGATATGGATGGATGGATAGGGTTACCGGTGTTTGCACTCATTTCTTAGTTTCCTACAGTTTTCAGGTTTTCTGTTAGAAAGTATCTACCACCCCCTAAAATGGAGGGGGGGTCAGTAAGAATAAAGAGATAAATAACAAATGGCATGAAAAATGCCCTTAAGAAGCTCGGAGCCTAGTCATGCAAGCAGCCGTGTAAATAAATGATTCAAGTATTAATGCGATAACACTGTAGACGCCACACTACTTCCCAGCTATCGGTGTAGCTAAAATAAAACAACTCCCCATATCCAAACTGGGTGAGGATATGGAGCAGCTGGAAGGCTCACACCCTGCCGGTGCCAACGTGCAATGGAGCCGCCGTTTCGGAAGCTGGTTGGCCCTTCCTTCCAAGGCTAAGCAGGCCACTACCCTCAAACCAGCACCACACTCCCCGCCACTTGCCAAGGAAAACACAAAGAGATGGCCACAGAGAGACTCGTCTGAGGATGCGGATAGAGCCAGGGGTGAGAAGGGGAGAGCGGGAGCTGTAACCTGATGGGTACAGGGTTTCAGATCTGCAAGAGAAGAAGTTCCAGATGCTTCACGGTACGAACGTAGGCAACGCGACTGCACTGTATGCTTGAAAAAGGTAAGACAGGAAGTTTCATGGTATGTGCTCTGCACCTCGATCAAAATGAAGGAAAAAAAATTCATAGAGCTTTACTCTTAGAAGCCCTACGCTGGAAACAAACCGAGGGTCCGTCCCGTGGTGAGAGCAGCAGCTGATGTGCGTGCGTTCACAGACGGCAACGTTGGGACTGTGTGCTGTAGAATCCCACAGATGTGAGGTCTTAGAGCAGCAAAACCAGTCTGTGGGGATGACAGACTAGATAGAGCAGGCGTGGCCTCTGGGGACAGGAATGACTGGGGAAGGGCAGGAGGGACTTTCTGGGGTGATGGAAATGTTCTATTTTCCCAATCTGGATGGTGATTAAATGGGTATATATTGTCATATTTGTTAATACTCATTGAAATACTTGCTGTCGAGTGTATGTAATTATATCATAATAAAAAAGGGTCTTAGGGAAAGAGTGGGATGAGGAACTGGAAGGGACTAAACTCATCCTCTTGGCTACACACGGAAAAGCTGCCGGTGGGACGAGAGAGGTTCTTACACCAGACCAGCAGCCACAGGCCAACGCTGCCCATGCAGTAGTTCATGGACATGCTAAAAACATACAATAATGAGAACTATACACACATTTCAACCTCAGTTGCATAGAACAGGTTTTGATATGTTAATAAATTACTTTAAAAAGGAAAAATATATGATATATACACTAACGTAATGTAAAATAAAACATAGACCTTCATCTAATTTAAACTGATTTTATTTAGAACATTACACAATATTTTCATCAAATATCTGTTTAAAATCAGAAATAAAACTGAATATTAGCTTTTTAAGGTAAAAAAGCAAAACAAAATACTAGAATACAGAATGAAGAAAAAGCATTTTAAAGCTTACAAAGCAAGAAATCAAAAAGTACAAATTTTGTCTACAGAATAATGAAAAATGGGTTTTGCATGTTTAATGAAAAAGCCAAAAGTAGATGGCAAACAACAAATTAGAAAAATATTCACAGCAAATAAAGTTGTTTGTTTTTATCATGAGCACATACTCAGGTTTTTTTAGGGCATTTGTATAATTTATAAAAAAATAAATGCAATTAGGTGAATAGACAAATAGTAACTGAGAATTTAAAAAATAGAAAAAAATGGTAAGCATATGCAAAAAGAATTCATACTTAATCATAACAGAAGATGCAAATTAAAACCAGACAACGTAGCAAAGGTTTTCCTTTTTTACTTGAAACACCCAGTCCTGGGTGGGCAGGCTGGCCGGGCACAGGGAGCCCGGGGTGACGCAGTGGACGTGGGGACTCACTTTTCTGGAAGCGTGTCAGGACTAGGCCTGCTCCGCGCACCACAGCAGGTGGAGGTAAGTGCGCGCTTACACACTAGCCCCCCCTCCCCCCCAACCTCCAGGGCTACCGGAACTGCAGGTTGGGGTTAAAGGAAGAAACAAAAGGGAGTGGGCGTGGCTCGGGCAGGGCTCCTGGGAGGGGAGGCACAGCAACCCGGGAAGATGGGTGAGCTCTGCAGGGCACGGGGCACAGGTGCAGGCCCCTTCCCTGGGACGGGCCGGAGACCAGCACGTGGGCAGCCCCCTCCTGATGCCACTCGCCGCCCCCTCCGCCGGGCTGGGAGGCTCTGGGTCCCCGGGGGCACTGGTGGGTGCAGCAGAAGCACCAAGGCCACGGGAGGGGAAAGGAGGCGTGTGGCTGCACGCGAGCGTGGCCGCATCGGGTGACAGCCAGACGACCAGAAACGCAGGGAGCTCTGTGGGTCCGTACCGTGCAGGCACACGTGGGTGTGCGGGTCTACGTTCACTTCTTTACCGGCTGCACTCCAGTGCCGCTCCGGCAGAGCACACAGCTCTGGGAGATGAGAGGAGCTGCATGCAGGGTCCCGCTGCTCGCAGAATTTTCTAATTGGGATTTTTTTCCCAAAGATTTTAAGTGACCTCCGCACCCAATGTGGGGCTGTGGGGCTGCAACTCCCCACCTCCATCCCCACCCCTGCGTCCCGAGACTGAGAGTTGCCTGCTCCTCTGACCGAGCCAGCCAGCCGACCCCCTACCTGGGATTTTTTAGCCTTTCTTGAGTATTTGGTATTTAAAAAGAAAAGAAGTTTCAAAGTTCACAACACTTGTTCCCAAAACTCCAGCTGAAGAATGAGTTATTTATAAAAGGCTTAGAACAGTGCCTGGCACATTGTAAGTGCTCAAAAAAATGCTTTAAAAATAAATACCCTACAGAAAAGGACTCAAACCATGGAAAAAAGCCTCCACATACAACCTGTCATCGTTCAGAAAGGGCTGAGTGTGGAAGCGTGGCTGCTCCTTGGGGCCTGACCCCTGGCCTCGGCAGGGACCTGGGGAGGGGTTTTGCCTTCCCAGGGCGGGCCCGTGGCACTGGGGCCACAGAATTTACAGTGACAACTGCATCTACCGCACAGACTGGAGTCCTCACCACAGCGTCAGCGCTTTCTCCCTGTGGGCAAACTGTGATCCGTTCACTTAATAAACATTTATTAAGCAAAAAGTAAGTGCAGGCACTGTCCTAGGTCCTAGAGATAAAACAGTAAATGAAACAAAAATTCTTTTCCTTGTTACTTTCACAAAGTTGCCATTCTAAAGAGGAGAGCTAGGCAATAAACAAACCCGTCCACATCCACTGGTTATAGCGCTTTGAGAAGAGGAGTAATGCCAAGCACGGATGGGGGTGGTCAAATCGACAGCAGGGCTGTGTCCAGGTGTCTCCCCACTACCAGGAGACAAGGGGGCCTAACTCACTGACGGGGGTCAAGGACGGCTTCCGGAGGGCAAGCATGACCTGAGTCCGGAAGGCAGTCAGTCGATGAAGCTGGGGGGAAGGCGGCTGCAGCTGCCACCCGGCAAGGGTTAGGAGGCTCAGGGTCAGGGCTGCCGCACAGCAACAACTTGACGGACACACAAAACCAGGGCAGTTCGCTCTGGTCAGCGGGCTTTGGAAGGGCTCAGAGAGGTGGGCTACGGGCGCGCGCACACACACACACACACAGTGGTCACCCCATGTGGTTACGGAGGGCTGTCTACTCCTCATCCCAGGAGTGGGCCTGTGACACAGACCTGGCCAACCAGGCTTCCCTGTCTGCTTGGCCACTGTCCTTAGTCTACGATGCAGACGAGGACAGTACAGTCACAGGCATGGGGCTGCCAGGGCTCAGCTTTTTCAGCACATGTAGAGAAAGCAGCAGGAGAAGATGAGGCCAATAACCAAAAAGGGGCAGAAAAAGGCAGGGCCAAGGGAGTCTTCCTGACACCCTTTCCACCTCATGATCCAGCCATACCTGAAGCTCATCTTTGGATCGCCTAGTTAAATGATCACAGAGGGTTCGTGGGACTCTTTTTTGCTCAAGTTAGTTTACGGTGGGTTTATGCCATTCACAACTGGGTTGACAGACCCTTTTTTTCTGCCGAAACAGCTTCACTGCGTACATGGTGGTGATGGGGTCCCGGGGGAATGGAGGACAGACTGGGTGAGGATTTCTCCCACTAAGTCTGATAAAGACAGGAAGACAGGTGGCTGAGGCCTGTGGGAGGGCACAGAAGCAGCAAAGACAGGTCCCTGGTGTGGGGGGGTGTAAGTCACGGTCTACATTAATGAATAACATAAACCCGTGAGTTTCTATAATCCACTCTGGGGCCCTAAGTCACCTTCAGAGAACTAACACAGAACAGCTGATCAAAGACAGCAAGAATATCATCTGTTTAAAACTAGTTTACTCTTCCCACATTTATGCACGCCAGTCACAGGCCTTTCCCAAATATTTAATGTTGTCACGAACTTAATATTTTGAACTCTTTACCCTACCTACACCAAACAATCACCCAGTGTTCTCCAGAAAACTTAATTCAGGCAGTTGGACCCATTATGGTCCAATTCTAACGGACGTTAGAGCAAAATACACTGCCGTGTCTCAGGAGATCACCACAGACGCCCGAAGCTCAGATCCTCTTGTTCACATATCTGAAAACTCTTATCAGTTGGTTGCAGATAATAACACCAATCCGGTCTGAAATACAGCTTCCAATCTTTAAATCCACGAATAAGAAAGATGCTCATATCACACCATTATCCTAGAAGAACAGCTAGCTTAAGGAAGCCTTTGTGTATTAAGCAATGGGTCTCATTCTGGCAGAAATAACAATACCTCAAGATTTTTTCTTCTTTCCACAGGTAATTACCAAATACCTACTGTGTGCCCACGATCCCAGCACTGTGTGCCCATGAGCCTTCCCTTTTTCTCTGGGTGAAAAGGCCAAATCTTGGTTCACATCTGGACAATGCTGGGTAAAATGTAAAATAAAAGATAATTTATCACTGAACAATTTGAAATACTATTCTTTCAGCAAATACTGGCCCTCTGAGCTGCTTATGCCTCTCTTGCCCCATTATCCCAGGTTCACGTGGCCAGAACTCTAGTTACTGAGAAATAACAAGCCTGAGAAGCCTGGGTTCCTGTTCCAGTTCTGCCATTAACTAGTGTCAGGATTTTGGCCTAGACTTCTGCATCTGAACAATGGGGATACGCTTACTTATTGTGGGAGGTATTAAATTAATGGATGTGAAGTGTTCTGTACAGTGTCAGGCACATAGCAAGTGCTCAATAAAGAGAAGCTATAATTAAGTGAGGCCTTAGCCTCTTTCCAGTTCTAAAACTCTAGGAGGTCTTTAGCAGAGAGATTATGGATTTTGAGATGGATCTGTCTCCTATCCCCTTGCGCCCCCCCCCAGTCGGCTTCATCACATCTGGCTGAACAGCAAACACCCAACAAGCAAAAACCTCCCCCTCCTCCATCCGCGGTGTGCACGGGCAGCCTTCAGCGAGAGAGCAGGTTCAAGGGTGTGGGTTGCACCCTTACTAATCAGAGCGGACACTCCAAATTCTGACCACGGCCCTGCGAGGTGGATGGAAGGACCCTCATTCGGTCGGTAAGGCCGCGGAGGGGAAGTCGGACGACTCGCCGCGTGTCACCCCGACGGCGAACGGCAGCCCCGACTCCCGAGTCGGCGCCCGGTTCCAGCCCCCTGCCCTGCGCCCCACACAGCGCGCCCGCGACCGTCTGAGTCACCGAGACGCGGCGGGAGTCGGAGACGACGGCTCGAGCGCGGCCCGGCGGCGGAAGGAGCCGGCAGCACGCGCCCCGCGCCCCCCGG
>LNAC01000633.1:466749-477288 GCA_002007465.1 Ailurus styani | reverse complement strand
CCAGGGGCCCCGGTGCCCGGAGCCGCCGGCCGCCGGTGGGGTCGGTGCGCGCCCGCCTGCCTCCCTGTAAACGCCGCCTCCAGCGCGGCCTCTTACCCTCTGACTGCGGGCTCGGGCCTTGTTGGCACGTCTTTAATTGCCGCGAGGTCAAGTCCGTCCGGATCTGCCCCTTTCCCTGCCGCCGAGTCCCAGCCCGTCTGCGGGAGAGCCGCCCGGCCCGCCGCACTCGCCTGCCGCTGGGCCCCGCAGCCGGGTGTCCGCGGGCGCAGAGCCCTCCTCCGAGTGAGGGGCGAGCCTGGGAGGAGGGGTGAACGCCCTGCCGGAGGCCCTGGGCCTTCTCTGCGGCCTGGAACCAGCGGCCCGGCCCGCGTTCTGCGGGTCTTCGTTTGAACTGGACGGAAACAAAGCGATATTGGAAGTGGAAGAAATACTGACCTTGAGATAAAGCTTTCTTTGAAACAGTTTCTAGAAGGTCCTTGAACGCCAAACAAAGCACGCGGTGAAAACATTTCGAGGTTGAGGCGAGCGTGCTCTGTAGGTGAACGTGAGGCGTCTCAAGGAACAGAAGGTTACGGTTCCAGAACAATTTAGTCAATTGTCTCCAAGACGCCACGTCCGATGTCTGACCAGTCAACCAGCCAAACGTACCCCCTCACTCTTTTTTTTAAAGTAGAACAAACATTTTTTAAAACGTAAGCCCGAGGCCTGCATTCAGGGTCCCTCTAAGTTACTAGGGGAGAAATTCGTAAGGAGGAGACTGGTCTAGAAGCAGAATATTCTTTTATGTAAAAAGAATGAACTTTCAGAAAAAATAAAAACACAACACAGGAGAAGTAACACCAGCTCTCAGCTGCGAGAGATCTGAAAACGAACTCACTCAATCCACATGGTCCCTGTGTCATTCGGAGGGTCCCTTCCCAGTCTCCTGTCTTCAGCCAGTGAAGGTTAAAGTCAGTTCTGACTGTATTCTTTGTTTCCGATTTCTTTTCATGTCCCAACGGCTAAAAAGCACAACGCTTCTTAGAGAGTCTTCAGAATTTTTGGATAAAGATTTAAGTTAATTCAGTGGCTGGCACCCAATATTCTCCAGTGTACTTTGTTCCAGGAAGAGCTGGGTCACCTGTCTTCTGTTGGAAGTAGTGTAGTTCCCACGGGAAGAGCTGTCGATGTCTCACGGCTTAGTTAATGAAAGTAAAGCCTCCTTTACGTGACTGTGTTCCCAGCCTGAGAACGTAGGTGCCACCCAGTGGAAGTGTGACCTGCTTAGGGTTCCATCGGCTCCGACAGGGCAGTTGTATGTGGCTTTGGGGACAACTGAGGTCCCTGCTCAGGCCATGCTATCGACCCACAGCGCCAGGTGAGGAGACACTCACTCACTCACACTCACGTCTCTTGGGCTGGGTCAGCCATCCGAGTGTCCCTTTAAAAGCTTCCCCACGACACTGTAAAGTATGGGGGTAAAACCCTTCGTTGGGTTAGCATAAAAATTGTAGTTATGTCTGTCTTTGGTTTTTTCTTATTCTCCACCCCAGCAGCCTTCCGGTTCACCTTTCAAACTGGCAAGTCACCGTGCTTAGCTGAGAAGAGATTTCTGTACGACAGGCCCCAGGGAAGCGCGCTGTGTCCGGGGCCTGGAGGTCTCCTGTCAGCTTCTCCTGGCCGTTCCTCTGAGACCTGCACTGGCCACGTCCTGAAGTCACCAGGGCCTCGGTGTCCACCCTCCATAACCAGGATAATCATATCCTTTTTGGTCACCTCATAGAGTTGTTGGGAGGATCACATGAGATAACAGATAGGAAAGGACTTTGGGAGTGAAAAAGGTCTAGATAAAAGTGTCACTCCTTACCCACATAGCATCTGAGCTGTTTCTGAAACAGCCCTTCATTCATTATAATTTGGGCACCTAATTACCAAAATTCTGCTTGTCTATGACTTAACCGCTCCCTGCAAATTCAGTAGTGACTTCCTTACTTAGTTCCTGGGTAAACACCAGCACCAGCACCACCACCACCGAGAAAACACAAAATCCAGTTCCTGGGGTGTGCAAGTGTGCAGGTCAGGCACCCCGGGGTAATGTGTTTCCTGTACGGATTTGGACCTCGGGGTGAGCCAGAGCTTCCCTCCTCGGCCGCTGCTACTGGCCAGTTGCGTTTCGACAAGCAGCACTGCTTCCTGGAGAGAAGTCATCAGAGGCCTGCTCCTTTCAGGCTGCTGCAGCCCTCCTCACCCCCGTCGCAGCTTTGATCAGGGCTCCCGTGGAGCTCATGGCACAGCATCGATGGGGCGGGTGTGGTCCTGCTGCCTCTGAGGGAAGAAGCCAGGGAACCACTCCATCTCCTATTTGGCCACTTGGCTGCCACCCTGGTAGTGTGGTTCTCTCTTTAAATGCTGGCCTCGCCAGGTGGCTGGGCGATTGGCCCCCTGATAAAATAGGCCCTTGCGTTAAAAGCCACCTTCATCCCATCCCAAAGGGAACGAAGGCTTTAAGATGCCATGTATAATAGCAAAGCAGCATGTTACAGATAGGAATGGACAAAAGAAATATAAGCTCTCTATGAAGAAAATTGTACAATGTTATCAAATGATAATTTTTTTAAAAAGGATGAACCATGTTCATGGATAGGGAAACTCCTATCACATCAGTTGCAGTTCCAACAAAATCCCCTTCTTCCTCTCCTTGGCCCCCCATAACTCCACAGTGGAGAGTCCCCTTGCTCTGCTAACTTCTCTTCCACCCACTGCTCTCACAGATTTGAACTTATTTCAGGCTCCCATTTCTATCCCGAATGATTGAAACACCTCTTCCCTGTTGCTTCTTGGCAGTCCGTCTTCTCACAAGGCCGCTGTTTGACTTCCCAAGTTCTTGTGTAGACACGTACCCCACTTATGACTCTCCAGTGGTTCAGCATCATCCTTGGGATAGAGCTCAGACTGCATAGTGAGGCACCCAGGTGCCTCCCCGTCCTGCTCCACTCACCCCTGCAGAGGTGTCCGTAGCTCCCCAGGAGGCCCTGGCTCCTTGTACTGGGTTCACTTCTTCCTGCCCACCCCACCCTGTCTCTTCCTCCTTCACTCTGTCACCTGATGAGCTCCTGCTGACTATTCACAACTGACATCGACTCTGATCCCCTCCGGGAAGCTTTCCTCCATCTGCCAAACGCGGATAATTATCCCTTTGCTATATGAATTTGGTATCTGTCTGGTGGTAGGTAGGGTTCCCACATATCCTGGTTTACGCCTGTTGTCCCTAGGTCTGGCTAATGGCCAACCAAAATGGAGACCAGCTATGGTCCCATGTAGTTTAATAGGATTAAGAAGACCACATTAATGCGACTTGAAGTCATGCCCAGGAAGATGAAGGGGAAGATAGCTTTGTTGTTTGTTTCAGGAACTTCTAGCGAATCCATCTGTCTGGATGTGGACTACTCAGTGGGTCGTCATCAGGGTCAGAGCCTCTTCTCCCAGCACATGGTCACTCATCTGGCTTAGCAGATGCCTCTTCACTTCTTGATGCCTTCAAAACCCCAGCTTCCCTCCGTTCACCGTCCCTGAACTGTTACGTCACGATCTTGGTCAATCCCAATTGCTCTCCCGGAAACCATCCCTCCAAACCTTCCCAATTGGCATCCATGATGGCCTTCTTCTGAGACAACACTAAGGAAGTGGTTTGTCGAAGTAGTGGTCCCCCTTCTCACATCAAGCAACCAACTGAGTGTTGCTCAAAACAGGTCATTGTGATGATCTCTTTGAGGAAACCAGCCGTCAACACCCCTTTTACTCTGAAAGGAGTCCCAGTCTGGGTGATAAAGTAAGTGATTCCTATTATGAATTTTTTACCCTGTTATATGTAACGTTGATTGTTCTCATGTAGTCCTTATAATAACCTCACAAAGTAGGTATTATTGTACTATTGGAAAGTTGCAAAAACGAAGACCAGAGTTCAGTCAGAGATCCAAGATCCCGTAACTACACTACTGTAAGAGACTGGGCTACAACCCCAGGAATCTGACTCCAGAACCGGTATTCCTTTTTTAAAAAGACTGTTTTCCTTTTATTTTTGAAAACCACAAACTTATGGAAACGTCACTAGTCCCATGTCCCCCCTTCCCAAACCACTGGAAAGTAAGTTGTCAGCCCGATGCCCCGTGACCTCCAGAACTGCAGCGTCTGCCTTCCACGCGAGGACAGGCTCCACGCACCGGCCGCGCGTCGGTCAGCACCGGGATGTGGAAGCCGACAGACGCCCGTCTCGCAGTCGTGGCTGTCACCATCTCCAGAGCAGAAGAGCCCGGGCCAGCGCGAGATCTTGGGTCGAGGTCTCCCATCTCTCGACCTCCCTTCACACTTCTCCTGCCCGCGGCGCCCTCGCCGTGGTGGGGTTTCTGGTTACCGTGTGCGGCGTGCCTGCGAGTTCGCCGCTGTCCGCTCCCGCTTAGATTCGGGTTCGGCTCGGCAGAGGGGGCCCCGCGGGACAAGGCTCCGATCGGCCCCGTCATGGTGACGTGACGCGTGCTCCCCTCACTCGACCAGGTGCTGTCTGCCCGGCTCCCTCATTATGAGGTCATCCTTTCCCTCTTTGTAGTATTTTGTAGGGGTGGCATTTCATTCTGTTTTGGGTTATGGTTGTTCTTTCTTCCTAGCCCCCCCCCAGCTTTATCGAAGAATCGACAAATAAACTTGGTGTGTGTTTCAGCTGCCCGACGTGACAGGATTTGATACAGAAGAACAGTGAGAAGTGCTCGCCACGCTCCGTCGCCGCCCGCGGTGACCATTCTCTTAACCACACGACGGCCGGCTCGCCGTCTAAGGGACCACGAGCAGGCGCCAGGAGAGCAGCGGCCTCCCCGCGGCGCTCACAGACCCTCCGCTGCGCTAGGGGACTGTGACTAGAAACCGAAGCTTTGAATATTTTTTGGTTTATTTTTAAAAATCTTGTAATTTGTTGTTCTGCGAAACTTTGTTAGCAGTTCTGCGGATTCTCTGCTGCCCTCAGGGGGCAGATCGTGTCTGCGGGTGGTTTCTCTGGCGCTGGGCGGTGAGCGCCTGCCCCTCGCGGCCTCCCGTGCGGGGCACCGACCGGACTGGCTCGCAGGCTCATCCCATCCGGGGCCTTTTGCAAGCTGCTCGGGGCAGAAGCTTCCATGCCTGTTCCCGTGTGGGGCCCGGCGCGTCCAGCCCAGCAGCCTGGCTGGACGGCCAGGCGGTCCCAGCCCTGCCTCACTTCTGCCCACGGGACGGCAGCCTCTGGCCAGGGTTCCTCCCCACCGGGGGCCTGGCTGCCCGGGAGCTGGGAAATACGTGAAAGGAAGGGAGCACTGAAGTGCTGCTCCCGTGAAGGAGCCCGCGTAGAACCACACACGGTCCCCCGTCCACGCGGTCTGCCGCGTGCTCCCGGGAACACGGGCTCTGTCGGCTGCATCAGGTACTGGCTTCGGGCTGCGGCCCCGGCTCCCGAGGGTGTCTCTGCGGCCAGAGGGTGGAGGGGCTGAAGCCCAGCGAGTGGGCGGAATCAGCAGGCCCAGCTCATGTCGTGCACAAGTCATTAGGTGCAAAGAACCGTTTCTGGAAGAGGACGGGGGGAACCAACGGTTGGACACTTGCTGTGTGCCGCGTACTTAATTTTTTTAAATTTTAAAAAAGATTTTACTTATTTATTTGAAAGAGAGAGAATGAGAGGGCGAGAGAGCACGAGACGGGGGAGGAGCAGAGGGAGAAGCAGGCTCCCCGCTGAGCAGGGAGCCGGGTGTGGGACTCGATCCGGGCACTCCAGGATCACGACCTGAGCCGTGTGGACGCCGTGTGCTTTACAGCAGGGCTGTCGTGTGCGAGCGGGCATCCCGGTCCCCGGGAGGGCTGGTTCAAACTCACACGGCTGGCCCATCCCCAGGGCTTCTGACTCAGTGGCTCTGGGATGGGGCCTGAGAGTTTGCCTTTCGGTGCGCTCCCAGGTGCCCCGACGCTGCTCTGAGCACTCACGTCGGGTCCTCGGCAGCCCTTTGCCGCGGGTGTGACTGTCTCTGTTTTGCAGACGCGCGAGTGGAAGCACCGAGTCTTCTCTGCTCGCCTGACTCCACACCCGCTAAGGGGGGGCTGGCGCTCCGACTCCGCTCAGCCTGACGCCAGGCCCCGCTCTGTCCACCGCACCATGTTCTAGGAAAAAGGGGATGAATCTGTACTCGGGGGATGTTCTGAATCATACGGCTCCAAACACATGACCCAGCGCCTCTCTGCGCTGTGACGCTGCTCATCGGCAGGAGCTTAGCCGGAGCCGCCGATCCCCGGTTCTTCCGCAGCTCTGGCGCGAGGGGGGCTGCGAGGCCGACGGCAGGGGCGCTGGTGTGTGAAGGGATGGCAGGCTTTGCGCCGCTCATTTCAAATTAAAATGTCTTTGGAAACAGAATGTCGATGTTATAGGTATTTTAATCACCAAACTCCAACTTTGAAGCTAGAATAGAACATGAAAATAAGGCACAAGTAAGTAATTATAAAATCCATTAGCCATGAGAGAAGACACAGTCTGTTCATGGAAATAAATGAGAGAATAAAAGCTGGTAGGCTCTCTCTAGGAGTGAGTCAGCACATTAGGCCTTGGCTCCCAGCCCCAGCTGCTGAGTCCCTGGTGTGTCAGCCCCTGGCGGATGAGAACCTGGTCTGTGTTCCTTACTCAGGCACAAACCGCCCCCTCCCCCTCGCCCCGATTCAAGACCAAAAATCAAAGCTGATCTCTCGAGGCAGGGATGGATTTTATTCTGAGTGTCCGTGAAGGGCTGGGACCTGGAGAAGGAGGAAGGAGGCAGGCGACCGTGGCTGGGGTTGCCGGTCGGGCTGGAGACCGTGGCCTCCTCCCTTTGGCCAGGCTCCCACTTGGCTCCTGTCTCGTCGGCAGTCAGGTCTCACCTGTCTGGTCCAAACCCGGCAGGCTCACCTGCGCTGGCAGATGCAGCCGAAGAGGCCTCGCTCATAGTTCGTGGCAGAGGTGGGCCCCTGGGGGCTTCCACGTTTAGAGAGGGCGCTGCCTGGCTGCCCAGGCCCCAGGAGGGGAGTCTGACCCGCTACCTGGGACGGCCGTCTCCAAAGAGAAGCTCGGTTATGAGAACCTGTTTGTTCTGAATTTTCAGAGCCGCCCCAGATCTGAGGGATTCTGCGTGTTTCCTCCTACCCCTTCCTTGAAAAGAGTCACAACTGAGCACTTGGAAATGAGTGCCTCTGTCTCGGCCAGGGTGCTCCCCTGAGCAGCCGTCCCCAGGCACAGCGCTGGGGACAGGGAGTGTGGACAAGTATCCCTGACCCGTGCCCCACAGCCCGCCCCGCCGCCCCAGCTCCCTAGGGGGGCCGCGGGCCAAGCGCTGGGCTGCCCAGGGACTGCGAGCTCACCGGGAGACGGAGACGTGGTGGGTTTAGGGGAACACAACGCCATAAAGGACGACCGTAAACAGAGAAGCCTTACGAGACAAAGCAAACATGACACATGGAGATATTCCTTGGTCTGGAGGTCGGGAGCCACGGCTGCCATGGGCTGTGACAGCAGGGGGCCGTCTTGACTCCTGGTTTTCCTGGCCCGTCAGCGGAGCCCTCCCCTGGTCCACCGGCCGGCCGCGGCCCAAGCTCAGCTGGTTCCAGGTCCAGGTGGAGGCAAGAAATTCATAGGTTGTGGGGTTGAGTCCTGCGTTGGACTCCGCACTCAGCAGGGAGTCTGCTTGAGAGTCTCTCTTGCTGCCCCCCCACATAAATAAATAAATCTTTAAAAAAAACCAGGGTTGCCTGGGGGGCTCAGTCAGATAAGCATCTGCCTTCAGCTCAGGTCATGATGCCGGGGCCCTGGGATCGAGCCCCACATCGGGCTCCCTGCTCAGCGAGGGGTCTGCTTGGGATTCTCTCTCCCTCTGCCCCTCCCCCTGAGCTCTCGCACTCTCTTAAATAAATAACTAAATCTTTGGGGGGTAGAGAATTACCATATCATCGAGTAATTCCACTTCTGGGTGTTTACCCAAAGGAAATGAAAATAGTACCTGGAAAAGATATCTTCCCGGTTCACGGCGGCTCTGTGGATAACAGCTGAGGCTCAGGCACAACTTGTCCCCTGATGGATGGCTGGATGAGGGAAATCCGCGGCACACAACGGGACATCGTTCAGACGGAAAGAAGAAGGGAGTCCTGCCACGTGCGACCGCATGGACAGACGCCGAGGGCATCACGCTAAGTGAGGCAAGTCAGAGCAAGACCAAGACCGCGTGATCGCGCTTGTCCGTGGAGTCGAAGCAAAGCCGAGCCCCCGGCTCCCGAGGTCAGAGACCCGGAGGACAGCTCGATGGCGCCGGAGGTGGGGTTTGCGGTGGGTGAGACGGGCAAAGAGAGTCAGAGGAAAACCTCCCAGTGAGAGAACAAAGCTGCTCTGGGGACCCGACGCCCCGCACGGCGGCCCAGGCTGGCAACGGAGAGCCCATCGGAGCCGTTCCCGACTGGAGAGAGCGGACTGAGTGTAACTGCGTCGGGGGACGGGTGCGGAGTACCGCTGTGCGTGTCACCTCGTGCGCGGGTGTGGACTGCTCCGCGGCGCGCCACAGCTAAGCTGCTGTGGGTCAGGGCCACCGCCATAAAAACAGCTTGAAGCCACACATAGAATACACACAATGCGGGTGTGTGTGTGCGGGGAGTCTGGGGCCCCGGCCGTCCTCCGCCGCCGCGTTCTTGTCTGTAAACGTGGGGCCCCGCCGCGCTCGTCATGGCGCCGGGTGGGCGCAGGGGTCCCACTGGGTGCTGCTCACCGCGGGACCCCGGCCCGGGAGCCGCTCCAGGACTCCGACCGCCCCCGCCGGCGGCCTCTCTCTCACCCTGCTCTCCGCCTTTTCTTCACTAGTTCGGACTTCGGCCGATGCTCGTTCGCCGTGCGGGGCGCTGGAGACACGGAGACGCCCAGGACGTGCACCCTGCTTGCTGCACTCGGCACCCAGGGTCAGGCGGCCCCCAGAGGGCAGGTGGCCCCCGCGCGACCCGCCCGCCGCAAAACCGAAGCCCAGTGTGGCTTCCCTGGAGCAGACACGGACTCTGTGGTCCGGCAGACCGGGGCGCGAGCCCGGGTTGCATCTACAGTGAGCTGGGATTCAGAACAGCTGTCTTTCGGGGGATGTGGGAAACCCGACTAGAAACGTGTGCCAGGGAGACCCCGCACCCGGTAACATTTACTGAGCGCTCACTTGGTGTGCCAGGCGCATTTCCTAGACCCACCCACTTAAACTGCACAACCACCCACGGGGCCGGGACCACCACCGGCACGCCTGTTCCCAGAGACCCAGAGACGCCGAGCAGACTGACCGCTGCCAGCCAGCCGCTCTGCTGCCTAGCCAGGCTCCGAATCCAGCGTCTGGGTCCATGCCCGGGGTCTCCCTCACTGCCCTGCATGGCTTCTCAGCCACGGCCACACATCGGGACCACCTGCGGGGCTTCGGAGACGATGGGTTCTTCATGCTCGCGCTGGGAGGGTCCCACTCGGGAGGTCGGGGGCGAGAGCCACGGACCTGCGGCGGGGAGAGCTCTCCAAAGATCCTACATCCAGCCCGAGAACCAGTGTGTGCTTAAGTCAAATGGAGTCACCATCGGAGCGAGGGACATGCAGACCAAACGTGGGTCCTGGTTTTTTGTTTTTTTTTTTTAAGATTATTTATTTACTTGACAGAGACAGACACAGCGAGAGAGGGATCACCAGCAGCAGAGGCAGAGGGAGCAGCAGGCTCCCCGATGAGCAGGGAGCCCCATGCACGGCTCAGTCCCAGTACCCTGGGATCATGACCTGAGCCGAAGGCAGACACTTAACGACTGAGCCCCCCAGGTGCCCCCAAAAGTGGACCTTGAAACATATGGTGGGGTTTTCTTGGCAAAACGCAGGTAAGACGCTCCAGGTGGAAGGAGCATGCAAGCCCACGGGAGCTTAGGTCGGCTCACGGGCCCAGGGGTGTGTGTGTGTGTGTGCGTGCGCGTGCGTGCGTGTGTATGTGTGTGTGTGTAAGCGTGAGCCAGGGAGCTACGGGGGGCGCAGGGGGTTGGGGAGTGGGTCAGGGGCCCCATGGACTTCATCGCACAGATGGGGACAGCACCTGAGGGTCTTGCGGGATATAACATGATTCGATCTGTACTTGGTCTTTATTTAGAAGCTTGTCTTTGTCATTCCAAGAATTTTGACCTGTCGAAGGGAACAAGCATAGCAGGAAAAGAAGACACCAGTTTATAGTTGATTTAGCCGGAAGCATCACAGCGCTTTTGCTGAGAGCCCAGAGTAGATTGTTGAAGGTTGGATGCACTGTGAAGTGTTATTTCGCTGACTTTGTTTTGCAAGAAACAGGAGGAAGAAAGGGTATTTCGCAGTGTGGGGCACGGGGGGCATGCGGGGGGCGGGGGACACGGGTCCCTGGGCCAGGCCTTGACCCCATGGAGGGCGGCGAGGGTGGCCTGAATCCGGGGGGCGGGGGGAGGGAGCCCGGAGGTGCAGGGGGGCTGCTGGCCTGGGACGAGGTGGGGCGAATCCCGCCCCCCCCCCCCCCCCCC
>LNAC01000633.1:431381-457399 GCA_002007465.1 Ailurus styani | reverse complement strand
CTGTGGGGACAGCTGGGGGAACATCTGTGGGGACATCTGTGGGGCAGCTGTGGGGACAGTTGAGGGAACATCTGTGGGGGCAGCTGTGGGTGCAACTGTGGGAACAGTGTCTGTGGGGGCATCTGTGGGGACAGTTGTGGGGGCATCTGTGGGGGCATCTGTGGGGGCAACTGTGGGGACATCTGTGGGGCAGCTGTGGGTGCAACTGTGGGGACAGTGTCTGGGGGCATCTGTGGGGGCATCTGTGGAGACATTTGTGGGAGCATCTGTGGGGGCAGCTGTGGGGCAGCTGTGGGGACAGTTGAGGGAACATCTGTGGGGACATCTGTGGGGCAGCTGTGGGTGCAACTGTGGGGACAGTGTCTGTGGGGGCATCTGTGGTGGCAACTGTGGGGGCATCTGTGGGGACAGTTGTGGGGGCATCTGTGGGGGCAACTGTGGGGGCATCTGTGGGGGCATCTGTGGGGACATTTGTGGGAGCATCTGTGGGGGCAGCTGTGGGGCAGCTGTGGGGACAGTGTCTGTGGGGGCATCTGTGGGGACAGCATCTGTGGGGACATTTGTGGGAGCATCTGTGGGGGCAGCTGTGGGGGCAGCTGTGGGGCAGCTGCAGAAACCCTTTGTCTTTCTGGTCCCCTCTGCCTTTGTGCTGTCTCTTTCAATTGCTACTGTGAGTGGGGCCTCACCTCTCTGGGGTGCCCCCGGCTGTCATGAGGCTGTCACCACCTGGGCAGGGAGCTGGAGAGATTTTGTCGGCTTAGGGAAGGAAAATGCCTCCTTGAGCACATGAGCAGAGCAACGGCAACCTGGAGACTCTCCCGGGATCCCTGGGGGCTTCTACCCAGGGAGGCTGGACCCTTACAAGCTGTCACACGGTGGAAAGACTAGACCTTTGGCGAAGGTCGAGAAGCTGATTGGTCCAGGTGGCTGGTTTATTGTGGAAAGACAGGGTGCAGGAGCCTAGAAATTTCCCCAGAGTCCTTCTGCCCGCCTCTAGGATAGGTTCCCACCTGACTGAGGAAGGAACTTCCCACGGGTCCTTCTGTGCCGCCATTGAAAGCACACATTATTTAGAACTCATCGAAACCCTGCCCCTGCCATGTAGTCGGCCGGATGCCCACACTGTGTGCAGTGCGTGAAGACCGCGCCCTTCCGACAGCAACGCGTGAAGAAGCGTGGGCACCGGCCTGGCCATCGTTGCCATTGCTTTATGGGGACCAGAGAGTGAATCACAACAAAATGACCGAATCACTGTAACCGTTGGTATTTATCAACTCCCACCGAGGGAAAACAGACGTCATTGCAACAGAAAAGGATTTTCCAAGGGAAAGATCAATTTCCTCTTTGGTGACCTGAGAAAATCTACCACAATTCCATTCAAAACCTTCAGGCACTTGACTTTTTTTTTTTTTAATATCCTTTACCTTTTTAATAAAAAGTAAAAAACAAACAAAAAAATACATCAATGTCCTGAATAGAATCTCTCTATGTAAAGGTGGCACTAAACAAATAACATAGGACCAGACAAAATAAATGGAGCTGCGAATAGCAATATGACATAGTATGAAGCGTTTATATATGTCTATGTATATGAGTGTGCGGTACGTGTGTGCACCTATGTATAAATATGTAAATATTTGCCTACATATGTCACACACACATATTTATACTGACCTCTTTAGATCGAAGTCCAAGGCACTTTTTACAATGAACAGGTTAAAGCCATTAATTTAGAACATAACTGTTTCTGCGTACATATCAATTACGGTGCTAATATCACAATCCACATTTCTCCTTGCTCACCTTGGAGTGTCTCTGGTTGGGGTAATGATTATGAGAACCGGTTTGAAAAGAGGCTAGGGATGTCCCCAAAGAAGTTGAACTAACTTCTTTCGCTAGGTTTCCTCTGGGGAGGAGAGTCCTCATGGGGGGCGGATGCTGACTTTCTCAAAGGAGCCCAGATGCAGCTTTTCGGTGCTGTGCCGAGCAGAGACTGGGTACCCTGCCAGGGGGACCTGCCCTGGGGGCTGCCTGATATTCCGATGGCCCTCCCAGCATAGGCTAAACCAGAAACCGGAAAAGGGACTTCGAAGTGGCTCGAGGCTACAAAGCAAGCCCTTTAAAAATCAGACCAGAAAGAGGCTGTCTTTATAACCAGCCACGTTATAATGACCTGGAATGGAATTGTAAGGTGCATTTGTTTTCATCCTTATGATCATACAGGACTTTCCTCCGTCAAGTAATTCTACAAATGAGGGTCAAAGAACAAATGGTTTACTTTCCCAGCTATTAATGATGTTGGTTACTGTTGCTGTGTGGTGAGGCCAGAGCTCTTCAATATTTAATGTGTATACCGATCACTTGGGGATCTCGTTAAAAAGCCAAATTGGATTAAGCAGGTCTGGCATGGGGCCCAAGAGTCTGGATTTCTAAGTCCCCAGGTGACGCGGACACCGCTGGTCTGCAGACCACACTTTGAACAGCCAGAGTTTGTGAACGGCCACATATCTTTTTTTTACTGTCGAGAGGTCTGCTTTCCCCAGAGCAGGAATTTGCGTTGGTTTTCTTGACCTAGACTGAATCATAACTTTGAGGGGGAAAATCAGCCTATATTTTCTCTCTAAGTGAAAAAGTCTTAGTCTGAGAAGCGCCAGAAGAAAAAGCCAGAAGAGACAGTTCTATTGAGTAGCAGGAAAGTATTAGGAGACAAATCAATTACCACCAGTACATTCATCAGTTAATCAGAAAATTGAGAATGAACTAATTTCCATTACCCAGCGAGTGAGCAACCTGCTAAAAACAGGTGCCCTGGAGTTCTGATGGCTTTCCCGGAACCGGCCTCACGTGTCACCAGGGAGCAGCAGAGCTGAGAGCACCGCGGGCAGGAAGAAGAAGCTGCGTGTGCGAGGGAGCCCTCAGCTACGCGCACCCAGTGGAGCTGGGTGTTGGCGTAGTTTTGCTTCAGAGGAACCAGTACCAGAGTTTGACGGGATCCCCGCCTTCCCCCAGAGAAAACCTGTTGTCTTGTGCTCTCAGGCTCGCTGTGTGAATTTCAGTTTGAGGAGGGAAGAGACACGAGGTCGGGCGCCCTGATCCTTCTCGGTCCCTCGGTCCCCCACCCCCGCCCCGGGGCGATATCCGCCCAAAGTGACGCTAACACGCAGGGGGGCCCAGCGACTCCAGAAAACCTTTGTTCTGCAACTAAACACCTCTCGTTTCCGTCTGGGAATAGTCTTTCTGTCAGTCAGAGGAGGGAAGTGAGGAATTCTCCACTGAGACAAAGAGCAAGTTGCTCGGGCAGAGAATTCCCCCCGATTCTGCCCGTGAAGACGACACCTGAGTGGAAGCTCCTTTCCTCCCACTAACGGGAGCCCAGCGCTGGGCCGGGTCTTGCTGTGGGGTCCTGCCTCCTCCCTCCCTCCCAGCAGCTGTGCTCCCCGGTCGGCCCCCTGCTTCCCCAGGTCCGGGCAGCTGAGAGGAGCTGACAGCAGCTCCGCGGCGCCCGGGGGGCTCCCTGGGCCTGACCGAGAGACCCCCCCGTGACGGGGGCAGAGACGTGCAGGGCGCCTGCAGGTTTGAGTCTTGGTGGCCCCGAGACCGAGACTTCTCGCGCGGGATCCTGACGTTCCCAGAGGGAAGCCGGGGGCGGCTGGGTCTGAGGCTCCATCACTTGCACAGGGGACCCCGGGGTTTCCAGGGGAGCCCCTGCCCATGGATCGAGCCGGCTGGGCGCAGCCCCTAAGGGAGTCATGGCTTTGAAAGACCCTCTGAAATGGCTTGGTGGAGCTTCGGGGGCCACGATTCCTCTGAGTTTGGAACCATGTTCCTTTGTGTCCACTGGGCTGGTCCGAGGGAATCGGGACGCGGCCGCGCCGGAGGCTGAGCCCCTGGGTCTGGGGGTCCGGCTGCCGCTCCTGGCGATATGTACTCAGAAACAGTCGTCGGGACGGCGGGCGACCCTGGGCCGCCGCAGACTCGGCGGGTACAAAATCGTCATTGAAAGTTACAATAGATTTTGTAATATAGCAATATATTTCATATTTAAAATAAACTGTTATGCTTTCTCCTATCGTTAAAAAATAGCAAGCGGTACAGAGGCAAGATGCAAATTCATATCGAAGCTCACAGGACACTGAACACAAACGCTTCCGTTCCGAGGTCACCATGGAAATGCGCTCTCTCCGCTCGTCCTCTCCGCTCGGCGCAGACCGCGGAGTCCGGCCGGAGGAGGCGTGGCGCCATCACCGTGTCTGGTGAAGGCTGATTGGTCCTGGATGAGACCGTGTGACCAGCTAGAGGGTGTCTTCCCTCCCTGTCCTCCCTCTGGGAACCTGGATGTTGGCTGTTCCAGGTAGATTCATATTTGATTTGTCACAGATTTCTCTCTCTCTCTCTCTCTCTCTTTCCTTTTCTTTTCTTTCTTTCTTTTTTTTTTTTTTTTTTTGGCTATAAATTCAGCATTTCTTTGGGGATCGTGACCACAGGTTGGTGTCGAATTTTGTGCTTTTCCTCCATCCGCTTGGTTGGTCACGTGTTTCTTTTGCTTCAGCACATGGTCCTGGCCCAAGAAACAGCTTCCAGAACGCGCTTCTCGGGCGTGTGGACAGCTATCGCACAGCCTTGGCACCTAGATGTGGAGGTTGTGCGTTGAAGCTTTGATAATGGTCTTGTCCAGAAGGAACTGCAGTTCACGTTTGGGCATCTCCAGTACTGGCGGAAGAAGACAAGAGCACGGCGGCCGCCGTTCGCTGTCTGAGGGTCTTTACAAAACACCGCCCTGAGCGCCCTTGGAAAGTTCCCGTCTCTCAGGGCAAGATCTACACGGGACTCATCTGACAGAACCACCTGTCCCCGTGCAGCCCGACACGGGCTTTCAGGATGACGGGCGCTCGCCTGCAATCCACCTCCAGGGGCCCGTCTACACCGCAGTCCCGGTGACACCCTGCTCTTGGTGGCATCAGAGGCCCCATTCCCACGCCACGCTTCCTTTGGCAGCAGCAGAGGAGGAAGGGATCAGGGGCAGGGCGTGGCCACGCCGGCCGACTCTGGGGGGCTGCCCCACGCCGACCGGGAGGCCCCCAGATGGCTGCCGACGGCCCTGAAACCCAGCGCCGTCCGAGTCCCCCGTGGCGGCCAGCCGCGGACCCCGCTCTGCTCTGCAGCAGCTCTCAGGGAAGTGGAATGACTGCACGGGCTGCGGACGGCGCTGGGGGGTGGACAGCGGCAACTCAGAGAGCAGGAGCCGGCCGGTCGTGCCTCGGCGGTGCGGGGAACACCACCTGGTCCAGATCCGGGGCGCGCCGTGGTGGAGGGACAGCCTAGGGGCAGAGACGTCCCATGCGCCAGTCCCCCTTCCTCCCTGCTGCGTTCACGGCGCAGCTGGCGCGGAGCGGTCACCCTCTGCCAGCTCCCGAGGACATGCAGAGGCAACACCCGAGAGGGGGCGCGACAGGGATACAGGCCGGCTGCCGTCGACTCCCCGAAAGTCTCCGAGTGCATCGCACCCAGGGACAGCTGCTCTGGTCTTCACGTTACGCACAGAAACTGAGGCACCAGGCGGTCACGTTAATTGGCCCAAGATGTGGGTCCAACCTTAGACCTTACTTCCTCTGATTTTGTATCTCTAACTTTCTTCCTTTTTCCTTCCTTCACTCTCACAGAAATCACTGAGAATCTAGGGGGAAATCCTCAAATACATTCATATCATGATTTCTCCAATGCCGTTCCTTCTTAGCCTTTAATAAATGCCGAGAGCGGCAGGTGCTCGCGGGGAAGTTGCCGATGCCTGCGTTCTCCGGACCCCTGGGGTCTTAGCTGCCGCGCCACCACCCGGGCCCCCCTCGTTCCCCTGCATCCCATGAAGCATTTGGAGAGACGGGATGTCATGAAGCTGCGTATTAGGGGCAGGGCAAGGGCGGCTCCGACACTGTGTGACAATTTATTGATGATGATCAGACATCAGTGGCCCTTGACCCAAAGGTGTGGATCTGTATTTGGACTTCAGTCTAAGGAGGAGGGCATCCCTGATCTGGTATAATTTACCAACTGATGCCACGTCCTGAAATTCCACGGAGACGCGTGGTCTTAAAGAATCCCAGTACGTCCCTGACTCGACAGCGCGTGACGCAAGAGTATGGCTTACACGATGAGGGCTGGCTCTGCGGTTTTCATTCAAGTGTCTAGACATTTGGGGCACTGTTAGGGTGTTCTACCTGTCACGAAGGGGTCAGAAGACTCCTAGCAAGGCTCTGCCGCCGGGCCGACCTTCCAGGAGTGGGCAGAACGCACTCAGTTCAGGATTAGAGCGAGGTTATCGTGATGAATAGTTTTTACACATAGCCAATTCTCGAGTAGCTAACAAAACGTCCTCCATCACTGAACTTGGGAATAAGGAACCAGAGGGCGCCTTTCCCCGTCCGACTGTGACGCTGAGGCACAGCGGGATTAGCCGAGAGATGGGCCGGGGGAGGACCTCTGGAGGCTGGAGGGGCTACACTTGGGACAATCAGCGCTGAGGTCATGGGGGTGGGCTGCGCTCCCAGGAGGATGGACAACTTCCCCACGTAAAGCTGAAACATGAGTACCGAGCGCAGCCTCCCAGTCACCACCGCGAGGTCAAGAAGCAGAGACCATCGCCGCTGCTGGAAGGTTAAGTACGCTTTTGCCAAGGAAAGAAACCATACCAGCTGTGTGCCGACAGGGCCAAGTCGCCCCACAGACGCCCACATGTTCCTGGGCCGCCAGGGGCCGCCCCTGGGGACGAGTCCTGCCCCCCTTCACTCGGGCCGCACTGAGGGGCCCGGTGGGGAGGAGGGGGTTTACAGAATCCTCCGCGGCCCGGAGCGGGCCCACGGCAGTCTGGGCGGGGGGTGGCGGTGGCATTTGCGTGTCATTCCTTTGAGGTTAAGACTAAACCCCCACACGCGTGAATGTGCACACGTGTGCACCCTCACGGTTCCAGCGGGGTGGAGAGGGCGGACAGAGGGGCGCGGGGGGGGCGCTGCGGATCAGGGCCACCTGCCCGCGGCTCCACCTGGGGAGATGGGACTCTGGCCACAAAGACACCGCGTGGTGATCTCATCTGTTTCTGGGCTTGGCTGTACTGTCACTGGAACGGCAGCACTGTTCTTGGGACATAAAAGAGGAGGGGTCGTCCCGGTAATCAACCCTTAGAAGAACAAGTAGCAAACTAAAGAGCCAGCAGCAAGTGTGGCGTCTGCAAAGCAGCCGATGGGAGCGCTGCCGGGCGTCACGGAGACGAGGTCAAGACCGTGCAGGGGACAACAGCAGGAAAGAAACAGAAGAGGAAGTGTAGCAAGAGACCAGATCTTCTGCAAATAGGAGCTGGGCTCTCGCTCATTCACCTTTAGCAGCCTAGCGATCCCCTCGTCCCTGGAAGACCCGGCCCGGCTCTGACGTCAGGGACGGGACAATGTCCCGTGCACAGCGAGGCCCCGCAGAGCCCCCCGCACGGCTAACACCCTGACGCTTCCCCCCAAACAGACCCGACGTTGCACACCGGCTCGTCCGGCCCCACCTGCTGCCGCCGAAGACCTCGCAACGCGAAGAGCGCTGAGACCCATGAACGCTGGGAGCGGTCACGTGCAGATGTGACAGACGCGTCCACACACCTCCCCCTGACACCGGCCACTGTGCTGCACCTGGTGTTTCTCAAGTTTTTTGGAGTTTGAGACAAATTCAAACACTTTTTGCACCAAGATCAACAAGGTACGGTAGGAACGGGCTGCTGACAGATCCCACAAGCTTCCCTACGGTCTCCCTCATCCCCGGAATCTCTCATGCGCAGGCGGTCTCGGGTCACGGAGGAGGGGCCCCGCGGCGGCTCAGCAGCGCGTGTCCCGGCTCGGCCGCTCTCGGGGGCTCTGGAGCCCTCTGCGCTCCCCCCCGGGGCGGGAGCAGGGCTGCCGGGGCCACGCTTCTCTCCCGGGGCCTCCCCGGCTGCCCCTGGGCGCGCACGCCCCCTCCCCGCACGTACACACGCAGGTCACCTGCTCCTGCGGAACACAGTGGTTTGGACGTCACAAGAAAATTCGGCACGGACTGTTATTTTCAGAAGGCTGCTTCTCTCGCAGAAGGCCCGCAGGCTGGCCTGGCGTTCGTCTCAAACGCAGCAAGGCTGGTGTGTGCCCAGGCCGGGCGCCTGTGCTGCGTCTGAAGGGGCATCGTCAGCGAAGCCCAGAATGTGCCCGAGGCCTGCAGACGACCTGAGCTGAAGGCACCCACCCTGGACTCAAGCCAACTCCACACGCATTTAGCGCGACTGCGTGCGGCTAGGGTACCGGGTCCCCTTTGTTCCAGGTCAGGCGCAAGCAAGGAAAGACCTGCGTTGAATGTGGGGGCGTGTGCGTGCACACACTTGCAGACACGCAGCAAAACCTGGGTTTTTAGTTCTCTCTCTCGCTCTCTCTTTTTAGTCTAAATGGGGCTTTATGACTGGTTAAGGTCTAGGAGGAAAAACCGTGTGTTTTGGCAAGTCGTGGGGGCCCTCCCTGCCTGTCATCTTCCAGGGCCTTCCTGAGACAAGAGGCGTGGAGGGGGCTGTGCTCAGGACCCCAGGGGCGAGGGACCCCCGCCCGAGCCTGACGCCCCCCTCCACCGGGGGACCCTCTCCGGGCTCCTCCGTGGGCCGCCGCGCCCACCCTGCCCCGCCCCGTGAGCCCTGAGATGGAGCGTGGATTTCCGTTCCCCCGGCCCTGCCGCCAGGGGCCCGCCACCTGCCACTTCCCCGTCCCGCTCCCGAGTAGAGGCACCTGAACAGAGATTAGACTTCTGGTTTCAAGGCATACCGAACCAAGCACGCTGCATGAACACGAGTGGGTAATGAGCTCGGTCTCTCCTCTTTACGGTCCCGGGTCCGCTGGGTCCTGGACCGCAGAGTGACCGGGAGAAAGTTGATTTGCATCTTAAGACCTATGGGTAATGCTTCTGGAGCGGGGGGGCTTATTTAGCAACTGCTCGAACTCGTGTACGGGGTCGGGAAAGAGGTGGAGCTGACCCCGAGGGGGCTGTCGGAGGGCAGGGGCGTGCGGGTGGCGCCCGCGGGGCCGGCCCGGGCCTCGGCCAGGGCGGACAGGAGCTGCTGCTGCTGGCGCAGGGCGTCGGCGATGAGGAGCGGCAGGGAGCTGAAGCCCGCGGCCAGGTGCTCCAGCTTGGACTCCAGGCTGCCGATCTGCTTCTCCAGGTCCTCGCTGCGGTCGTTGAGCTCGGTGATCAGGTCGTACATGATGTTCTGCATCTGCACGGGGACACGGGACGGGCATCGTGGGTCAGCGCAGGCGGCCCCACAGAAGTGCACGCGCCCGAGGGGCGAGAGCCGCGTCCACACCAGCGGCGGCCCCATAGAAGTGCGCGCGCCCGAGGGGCGAGAGCCGCATCCACACCAGCGGCGGCCCCATAGAAGTGCACGCGCCCGAGGGGCGAGAGCCGCGTCCACACCAGCGGCGGCCCCATAGAAGTGCACGCGCCCGAGGGGCGAGAGCCGCGTCCACACCAGCGTCTGGCCTGACCCGCACCGGAGGGGACCTGCAGGCGCAGGCGGGGACGCGGGACAGGCGTGGGGCGGGGGCCGCCACGCCCGCCAGGAAACGGTGTCCTGGGGAAGGAGGGTGAGTCTCGGCGGGCCGGCGTCCCTGCGGATGACCTCATGGCCCAGAGGCTGCGCGAGCCTTGTCGTTGGAGCGCAGGCACCATGGGGGGCGGCGGACGGCGCGGGGCACTTGCCGTGGGCTGCCCGCTGGTCCCGGACGAGACTGAACCGAAGCTTCCTTATGAAACAGGAGTCACGACCTCACACGGTCATGACGTTCCTGCACAGCAGCCAGAAAACATGCCGGACGCGGGACTCCCCGCCCGCCTGGTCCGCAGCCACACGGGGCTGCCGCCCCCCGGGCCTCGAGGAGGTCTGCTGCCCCGTCTGCGACATCCCCGCAGGGCCAGTCCACCCCCGGAGCTCCTGTGGGCTGCGGAGGCCTCTGTCCACCTGCTGCGGCTCAGGCCCCTGTGCCCCGTCCCATGTCCCCCACCCCTGAATGGGCCCCAGCGGCCCTCCCGCCTCACTGCCACCTCCCCGAGTCCCGTGCCGGCTTCACACTGCACCCCACCCCGATCCTGCTAACCCGCTCGGCTTCCCCCTTTCTCACACCTTCTGTTGCGTTCGCGAGGTCTGCGGCACCTGGGGCTGGGCTGCCGTCACCCCCCGGGGGACCCTCCTTCAGGGGATGGGCCCTTGCCTGCAGTGTCACTGATGGGTCTCAAGGACCTAACGCGGCCCCTGGCTCGTAGGAGATGCTCCACTGACAGACGCACAAATGCGGAAGCGCGCCTGGGGGGACTGTCCCTGAAGTAGGTCGGTCGAACACAGCGCTGAGTGAGGCTGCAGGGGTCCCGTCCCCCTCAGCCCGAAGCAGGAATCCCACTGACCGGGACAGAGGTGTCACCCCACAAACTGTTCCCAGGTACCTAGAAGGTTTCTCGGTGTTTACCAAGGAGACCTGTGGGACGGAAGGGGAGGAAGGGAGAGCCCGAGGGCCCCAGCCCGGGGCTGCCTGGGAGTGGAGCCCGCGGGAGGCCGTGAAGGCGGGGGGCACACGGGGGAGCCCCCAGGACGCTGGAACACACGTGAAACTTAAAAGTAATCCAATGAACTTGCCTTCTGAGAACTAAGCCATAAAACTGGGTCAGAGCAGAGCTGACGGGGGCTCAGGCCCAGGAGCCATTCGCTCCGGCTGCCTGATCGCAGACCCGGGAGCCCCCAGCGGCCCAGCACGAAGCCCCACCGAGCTCACCTGCACCCCTCAAACCCGGCTCCTGGAACAGTGACCAGCCACCTGCGCTCCAGCCCTAACCTCCCGCAGGGCACTCGCGGGGCTGTCCCGTGGTCCCCGGTCTCCCTCATCAGGCCACTTTCTGATTCTAGTCTGGCTTCCAGAGCTGGCCCCAAGAGCGCTCACCCCTGGGACAGGGTCTCTGCCAGTTAACAAGTGACCTCGCACGAGCCCTCGGCCCCTGGGGCTCCCAGTCCCTGCAGCTGCCCGCCGGCGTTTGCTCCATGCCTCCCTGCCCCCTCCCAGGTGACGCGGCCCTCCGGGCTTCGGGTCCTCTGCCAGGAATGTCGTGATCCTATTTGCCTGAAACTCCACGTCACCCCAGCCATACGCAGAACCCGGAGCCGCGGCCGCGGGAGGAGGGATGGAGGTGAGAGGGAAAAGCAGAGCATCCGGCGGTGGCAAACATGACAGCCAGAGAGGGCTGGGGACGGGGCCGCCGCAGAGGTGGGGGGAGGGCAGCCGGGCCTGGGCAGGACGCCCCCGGGGCAGATCAGACTTTGCAAGTGCAAGGGCGGCCGTCCAGGGGCACGCTGTTTCCGGGATGTCCAGACCACCCCGCCGCGTGCCTAGCCGGCCCGGGTCCTGGGTCGTGGCCCCCCACAGCTGCTGGCCGGCTGCCTGACCTCAGGGAGGCCACTTTGTTCCTCTGGATCTTGGCTTCCTCATCTGTATTCTTCATGAGAACTACGATTTGCAAAACCTCCATATCGTTTACAAAGCTCTTTCACTGATACCGTCTTACTGGATCCTTGAGCCTCAGGTGCTAGGAATATGTTTACGTTCCAATGAAAAAAACTGATACTCATGGATAAAGACCCAAGTCCTCCCAGCAACGCCACCCTGTAGGGTCGCTATTCCATCTCGCAAATGGTATCTGGAGGCCATAGGCCGTTTTGCTAATGTAGCGAGGACCAAAGAGCAGGGTTGGGAAGGTGACCGAGCCGGGAGGACACAGCGCAGACAGAACACGGCCATGTCCCCTTCTCTGCTGCTTGGGGACAAGGTGCAGGAGTGGGGCAGAGGGGGCATTTGGACCCAAATACTCTGAGCTGCTCCAGGGCGCTCTGGGTGAGTCTCCGGGAGGGAACCAGCAGGTGGAGGCAGAGCCCCCCCATCTCCTGGGCCCGCCCCACGGCAGCCCTGCAGAGGCCCCCATCGCCCTTCCCTAAACACCTCTCCTTCTAGGTAACTCGCTGGGACTACTGATGGGGTTTGGGTCCCCACATGAATCACTGAGCCAGCCCGTTCTTCACGGGCCGCGTCTCTGGGAGGCGCTGTGGGGGGCACTGAACCGACACAGCTTGAAGTCTGTTTGCCCGACGTTCCCGGGAGAACGCCAGGACAGTGTGTCCTGCCAGGGGACGGGGAGGCAGGAGAGCCCGCTACTTGTAGAAGAAAGTGGGCCATGTGTTAGGCTGAATGCTCCTCTTCGCACTGTGGGTCCCTGGACAGCTTTGCCCCGCACGACCCTCTTCCTGGCCACCCCTGTCTGGTCTGAGTGCAGACCCGTGACCGGACTGGCCAGGCACCTCATCTCTGAGGGTTTAGAGCCAAGATCCCAGGAGGCCACTGCGCTCCCACGGGTGTCCAGAGCGAGAGCACGGCCTCTGGACAGGGCGCCCGGGTCTGCCCGGGAGGGGAGGGGCAGCAGGGGACAGGCTTGACGCGGGCTCGGGCACAGGACAGACAGGACAGGGTGAGGCCCCGCCCCGGCGAGAGGGCTGCCCGGCGCCCCTTCTCTGAGGCCCTCCCCCGCGTCTGGCCTGCTGCTCTGAGGCTTCCTTCTGTCTTCTAAGAAACGCCTCCATGTGTAAACCTCATGCTTCCGGATGCCTGAGACCCCGGGGCTTCCCGCCCGCCGCCCAGCGTCGCCTGCCGTCCCCCACGTGCAGGGTCTGGGACCCCGGCTCTGCGGCAGCAGCCGGCCGCCGGCACACAGGCCCGAGGGCCGCCCCTGGGGGCGCCCTGGCTCGGACTCGATCCCTTCACTGAGTAAGGCACCTGCTCGGGGCCTGACACTTTCTCGGATTGCCCCTCCTTTCACAGGCTGCTAATCTGCCTGAGGGGGTAGCTCTGGCTCAGCCAGGGGACGGGTTCCATGATGGTAATTGACATTTGCCAGAACGTTCTGCCAGCCTGGCCCTGGGCTGAACGCTGGAAGTNGGGGGGGGGGGTGGGGGGGGGGGGCGCAGAGGGAGCAGGAACCCCGGCGCAGGCTACAGGGGGCCTTGCGTTCTCGGTGACTGTGGGTCCCAAGAGGACGGGGGTTCTTTACGGTTTTTACGGTATTTAGGGCAGGTCTGCGTCAGAAACACGGAATAGCGGTGGGGTGGGGGGTGTGTCAAGTGCTGGGGCTCCCGGGGGAGGGGTCTCGCATCAGCCTTTGTGCTCACCATGGGGGACCTGCCTCTTGAGAAGCAGAGAAATGCACCCCCCTCCCCAGCCAGGGGCCAGACAAGCCGGTCTAGGGGTTGGAGGAGGCAAGCGAATGGACTGCCAGGCGTTACTGCGTGCCGGGCAGTGCGGCCCCGCGTTCCCAGGTGGGCCCAGCCATCTGCTCCCCTGCAAACCCGAGCTCATTTCCAGGGCATCGTCACTGTGTAGCTGCAAGACGCGGGTGCGGACAGACCCACGGGCACGGACAGACCACAGCCGGGTTTCCATCACTAGAACCCCCTGCAGGAACTCGACACTGGGCTCCTTTGCCTGAGGAGGGGCTGTCCTTGCTCTCCCAGCCCCACACGGCGTAGCTGGGACGTGGCCGGGTCCTTGCAGCCACACGGGGAGAGCCAAGTGCCTAAGAGCACTCACCTTGGAAAGGTCCACCAGCGTGTTGGCTTGGTCACTCAGCTTCCTCTGCTCCATCTTGACGCTCCTCAGTCTGTGGGGAAGAGTCATGAGAGCCGTACCCTCCAAGTGCCCACGACAGCTCAGCCCCACCTGCACACACCACATCTGCACCAATGCACCTGCCTCTGGGACCCAGCATGGTTCCCTGGGGCCATGGTCACGGGGCCTCGGTCACAGGGTCTTGGTCGTGGTCACGGTCACGGGGTCTCGGTCACGGGGCTTTGTTCACAGTCACAGGGCCTCAGACATGGGGCCTTGGTCACACGGGGTCTTGGTCATTGGGGCCTCAGTCACGGAGCCTCAGTCACAGTCATGGGGCCTCGGTCACGGGGTCCTCAGTCATGGTCACGGGGCCTTGGTCACAGGCCCTCAGTCATGGTCACAGGGCCTCAGTCATGGGGCCTCTGTCGCGTTCGCGGGGCCTCAGTCATGGGGTCTCAGTCTTGGTCATGGGGCCTCGGTCAAAGGGCCTTCGGTCAGTCATGGGGCCTCCATCACAGGGCCTCAGTCACGGTCATGGGGCCTTGGTCACAGTGTCCTTGGTCACGGTCATGGGACCTCAGTCATGGTCACAGGGCCTTGGTCACAGGGTCCTCGGTCACAGTCATGGGGGCCTCAGACACGGTCATGGAGCCTTGGTCTTGGTCACGAGGCCTTCGTCACCGTCATGAGGCCTCAGTCACAGGGCCTTGGTCACAGTCATGGGGCCTCAATCAGAGGGCCTCAGTCACGGTCACGGGGCCTCTGTCACAGTCACGGGGCCTCGGTCACGGTCACGGGGCCTCTGTCACGGTCACGGGGCCTCGGTCACGGTCACGGAGCCTCCGTCACGGTCACGGGGTCTCGGTCACGGTCACAGGGCCTGTCATGGTCACGGAGCCTCGGTCACGGTCACAGGGCCTTGGTCACGGTCACGGGGCCTCGGTCACGGTCATGGGGACTGTCATAGTCACAGAGCCTCCGTCATGGTCACGGGGCCTCGGTCACGGTCACGGGGACTGTCATAGTCACAGAGCCTCCGTTATGGTCACGGGGCCTCGGTCATGGTCACAGGGCCTCGGTCACGGTCACAGGGCCTGTCATGGTCACGGAGCCTCGGTCACGGTCACGGGGCCTCGGTCACGGTCACGGGGCTTTGGTCACGGTCACGGGGCCTCGGTCATGGTCACAGGGCCTGTCATGGTCACGGAGCCTCCGTCACGGTCATGGGGCCTCCGTCATGGTCACGGGGCCTCGGTCACGGTCACGGGGCCTGTCATGGTCACGGAGCCTCCGTCACGGTCACGGGGCCTCGGTCACAGTCACGGGGCTTCAGTCACAGGCTGCCCGGGTCAGGAAAGCAAATTTCGTCTCCATGCAGTGGCTGCCATCTCCTCGCTGCTACCTGCAGGCCATCTCCCTGCCTCAGTGCCACCTGAAGGCCCTCCTCCCCCGACCTCCTTCTTCCCTCCTTCCCACCTCCCTGTCAAGGGCCTCTCTTCTAGAGAGCACTGACTGCGGGTGCCACGCAGGGGTGTGGCGGCAGGCCTCCCTGCAGGCTCTTACCCTCCTCCCTCCATAGCATCCTGCCTGGGGCCCGCTGGCTGCGGCGGCAGTAAACACGGAACAGACCGATCTGGGCCCTGTGCAGGGCCCCGGGGCTCGTCGGCTGCCACGCACGGGTCTCCCCCGTGTCTCCGGGTCAGGGGGTACGGGGCCGCGGCCGGCGGGCGCCCCGCCTACTCACTGGTGGATGGCCTGGAGGAACTTGCGCTGGTGCTTCCTGACTTTGGCGTGGTCGATCTTCTTCAGCAGCTTCGTGTGTTTGTAGATGAGCCACGTCTCCCGGAGGACGTTGGCGGCCGCGTTCTTGATCTGCGGAAGACAAATACATGGTTTCCTAGCTTCCCATACTGTTTCTCGCGTCGCTGACAGTCTACCTTACGGGGACAGGGTTCTGCTGAGAGCTGTTGTCCCTTCACGGGTTCCTGAACCCTTAGAAAGGGGGGGATGACTCACGTCCAGGACTCGTATCCTGGACACAGCAGATGGGCCCGAGTTCCGCGCTCCACCTGACACTTCCTCTTACTGCACAGAGTACCTTTCCTGGATTCAGACACCGAACAGATTTCCCGTCAGCTGGAGTTTTTAAAAGGCCTCTTTGAGGAAGTGTCCTTCCCACAAATGGAGCCAGAGGCCTCCGCCAGCCCGTCATGTCCTTTTCCAAATGGCTCAAAACATTGACACTGTAATTTTACACACAAATGTACTTGGCTTAAAGCGGACACCATTCCAAAGCAGGGTCTGAAAATCAGTGAAGGTATCTGGGTGCGAAGCCAGTGGTGCGTCCTCGCCAAGCCGGGCTCCTCCGTGGGCGCGGCGACCACACGCTCCGACCGTGAGGCTGTCATTGTCGACATGGAAACCGCTGATGCCACCGGCTCTCCCCTGAGCAGGGATGCATCGATGGCGTCCAGATGGCAGGGGACAGGGTTTTCATCCAAACACAGACGTCGTCGGCAGCTAGTGACAAGAGCGAGAGGAAACAATTCTTACGAAGCTCACGCTACACAGCTTTGGGGGGAGCGGTCCCCCTTTCTGGGAGCCACGCACACTGGCCCAGGCCCCCAGGCCCAGGGCTGGGAGTCCGTCACGGCGCCTGGAAGAAACCAAGGCACCAGCCAGAAAAGATCTTACTGCAGCCGGGAGCCGGGCCTGCTCCTTCCAACTGACATCGCAGATGGGACGTTGCGAGGGTGCTGACGCGTGTGGGAAGGCCTGGGAGGCACAGTTTTCCAGGCTGATCACTTTTGTGTGTGTATGTTTTAAAAATTTATTACCAAGGCTGGATTATATTTTTCCCTGGCACTGAAGTGATGTTTTTAAAAGAACAGCTAAGTCTTCTCAGAAATGTCTAAGTGACTTAAACACGGCTTTTTTGTTCAGTAAAAATCCACTGTGAAAATGGTTTTCGACGACTTAATTGCCCGCTTCTGGTGCTTCCTCGCCTGAAAGGAAGCAGGTGGTGGGGAGTGGGTGCCAGAGACAGGGAAGGTCCCGGCGAGCCGCGGAGGCGGGGGCTGTCCGGCCCGAGCGGACAGGAGCCTCCCGGACGAGGAAGGGGGCGCGGGGAGGCCCCCACCGCCCGGCTCTCTCTGCGGAGAGCGGACCACTGCTGCTTCTCCCGACGGGTGAATGCTTCAGAATTCTGCTCAGCTTCCAAGGAAGGCCACGGAAAACGGGAGAAAAGCCCTATCTCAGCAGCAGGATGACCAGCAGGGCCCCGTCCCCACGCGTCCTGTCTGGAAGGCGGGCCGAGCCAGGAACGCGGGGGCAGACGGCGTGGACGCAGGTGTCCGTGTCGGTGTCGCTGGGGAGAAGCAGCTGAGCAGGGAAAGCCGGCAGGCGCTACCGTTCTTGCTGTTCCCGAATAAAGGCTTCGTTATCTATCCGGTGGGAAAACTAGACCCTTCCCCTCGGGTGGTCGGGAGGCCCCCAGGAGGCAGTGACAGGGACGCGGACGCGCGCCAGCCCGGGTCTGAGCGCCTCCCCCCCCAGCCCGCCAGGCAGGGACTCGGTGACCCCCATTTCACAGAGGAGCAAACCGGGACACGACACCACGCAGCTGTGCGTGGAGAACTAAACGCTGTGCACACAGGGCTGAGCGTCAGCACGCAGCCCAAACCCTGTTTGAGAGACGGGGCGCGAGGGCCGGAGTCCCGGGCTGGCCCAGTGAGGTGCACACAGGGCCCGGGTCCAAGGAGAACAGAAGGTTTCCATGCGCTCTGAAGAATGACCCGACGGGCTTCCTCTCTACACAAACAACACCATTTCCTGTTTCCCAGGGTCAAGGAACTGGGAAAACATTCGCCTTTTCTTTCCCGCGCGGGGCCCTGGTGGCGCCGCGTCATGGAGCAGGGAGCCCGGCCCGCTCACTTCAGCCCGAGCGGCCGGAGGTCCTGGGGCCTGGGCGGCGTGGTGGGGGAGGGGACAGGAGGCCGCACGAGCTGGGGACCCGGCTTAGAGGACAGGGTCCGTGCCGACTCTCAAACGGATGGACCGCACACAGCCTGGCACAGAGCTAAGTAAAGCAACACCTGCGAGAGAAAGACAAACAGGCTTTTGACGCCACCGAGCCCGCCGACCAGACTGACAGACATGCCCCAGCCGGGCCTCAGCCAGAGCCCTGCCGCTGACGACCCTGACCTTGACCGTCACCAGGGAGGGAGTGGCTGAGGTCACGTGCCCCTCGGGGAGGGCAGGGGTCGCGAAGGGCTGAGCGTGGCCGGCTGCTGTCCGGGGGGGTCCCGCCTGCATGCGGGCGCTGGCTCTTCTGCCCCAAACGTGCAAGCACAGCCGCTGACTGCTTGCTGGGGTCCACGCGCTCTCGGCCCGAATCCCGCATGCGTCCCCTTGGAGGGCGGCCGGAGTGCCAGCTCGGGGACCCTCCCGGCTGCCCGGCCCGTGCAGGGAGGGGCGCGAGCGGTGGTAACCGGCCGAGCCTGAGCGCTCACGGTGCCCCAGGCCGAGGCACTGCCTCAGCAGCCCCCAGAGAACCCACACGAGGGGCCGTGCACCCCGCCCGCCCTGCCACTCGCCGCCAGAGATGCAGTTTAGGTGCGCACTCCCTCCTGCCGCCAGGAGCCCTGAGCTGCAGACCCCGTCCCGGAGGTGAGAACACTCTGCCTCGGGGGCTCCGTCTTGCCAGACGGTCCGCGGCCTCCGGGGTCCGGGAGTCGCGTCGGGGGACCTGCCGGCACAGAGCCTGGCCACTGGCATCTTCGCGGGCGTCCCCGCCGCGGGCTGTGTGCTGCCTCCCCGCGCCCCGCGCCAACCAGAGAAAACACGCTGCTCCGTGAGCTCTTGACGCCGGCGTGTCAGCCACCCCTCCGAGCTGCGGGGGACACGGGACAGCCTGGGACAGACGCCTCCACAAACCTCGGGGGCCCCCAGCCCCATGACCGTCCAGGGAAGAAAGCTCCCAGGACGAGGCTGGAGAGGGCGTGGGAGAGGACGCAGAGCAGGCCTGGCAAGTGGGGGTGACAGAAGTCGGTGCGAGGAGCGCCCCGTCAGATTTAGCTGAACCGAAGGCTGGCGAGCGTCACATCTGAGAACCTGCGGGTCAGCCCTTCATCGGACACTTGACTGAAGGCGTCTGTGAGGGACAGGACTGCAGGGGGGGCTTGCTCTGCACGCTCGCCCTGACCTCCACGGACTTCCCGTGGCTTCCGTCCCCTCTCCAGGCGGTCCAGTCCTGTGCCGAGCCCCTTCTCGGGCTTCTCTGCGCGCACCGGGACCCTGGCCGCAAGGCTTGGAACTGGGCTCGCCCCGTGGCTGGGGGGAGCTTGGGTGGGGAGCGAGGAGGCCCGAGTTTCTACGGTCGGTCGCGGGAGTTCGGGGCTCCCTGCCCCGCGCAGCAGGGCGACGGGCTGGCGCTCAGCGGTACATTGCCATCGACGTAATGCTCAGCGGGCACGCAGGCTGGCTCTTCTCACCTGCAGGCCCGGGACCCCAGCCCCCGCGCCACGTCCCTAGGAACGCACTGGTCTGGAAAACCCACGGGGCTGCGGCCAGAGGCCACGAGCCGGCCCGGGGACAAGCTGCCGCCCTCGCTGGGGTCCGGCCAGCTTCCGTGGCTGGCCGCCTCGCTCGCCCGTCTCTGGAACTGTGAGCCGTGTCCCCAGGACTTCTTCCCACTCAGAAGCTGTGTCTGTAGGACTCCAGGTAAAGGAAACCTGTCCCCGACTGGTCTGGGACAGAGCTCTGTGACCGAGGTGATTTACAGGCCCTTTCTGGGGGATCCGTATTTGATAGCTGATCCATCGATGACCTGGTAAGTCTTTAGGAGAGTAAGGCCTGTGAGGAGTAAAGCCTGCACTTAGTCTGCTGGAAGAGAGAGTTTCTTCAGCAGGATTGTGATACAACTTTACATCTGCTCATAGTGAAAGAAAAGGCTTCTTTAGCACGGATCAGCAGGTCCGGGGGGTTCCTCAGGGTTCTGAACAGGGTGCTGACGTTTCATCACTGTCTCGCAGGCTCAGGGGACCCACAGGGAAGCGAGGGTCCCCAGAGCAGGAGGACTAGGGTCAGGGAGGCTCACGAAGGGGGAGGTAGCGAGCACCCGGGACAACGTCGAGTGTGCTGAGCGCAGAGCCTGCACAGCCGGCGTGCGGGCCTGGCCACGCGAGGTCGAAGCAGGCCGGGGAGCTGCTCAGCCCCCAGGACCGGCGCGGAGAAGGGTCCCCGGGGCTGTCAGTCCCCAGGCCTGGAGACCGGGGCAGTCAGGAGAAGGACCTAGCCTAGGGAAGATAGGGGTCAGGGTTCGGTTTGGGTCTTACTGACTGGCCTGGTGGGGAAACGTACCTCGATGAAGTGTCTGGGGCGAGAGCCCTCACGGGAGGGTGAGGACCCACCGAGCTCAGCCAGTGGCGCATGCGTGGTCCTGCCTGGGGTCCCACGGGAACGGTCAACCCGGCAACAGGTCATCTCCCGTCCACATCGCAACGGAAGCCACGCGTCCACGGGCAGCCTGCCCCGCCGCTTAGAAGGGGCTGCGCTCTGAGGGCAGGAGGCGCCTGGTGCCCCTCTTGGCGTCCCCGGGGCAGACGGAGGCGATCCAATGACAGGCGTCCCCGGGAGAAGAGGGAGGTGATCTGTCGACGGGCGTGGTTAGTTCCATAAAACAGACAGATGGGGTCGCGCAGCATCGCGTGGGGGAAAGACGGGGAGCTAGTATCTTTTTTACAGTCTCTCTGTGTGGCCTTTACCTATTATCTACCGGCCCAGAGGGCGGCCAGAAGTGAGAGTTCGGGAACAGCAATGGCAGTGGCCCTGGGAGGTCCCCCTGGGAAGGTCTGATTGCACTAAGTGCAGGAGGCCGTTGCCGCCAGAGTTGGCCAGTTACACAGCGACGGGAGGCTGTGGGCTCCAGAGAACCGGACCGAGCTCCTGCCCGCAGCCCCAGCCGGCCCTGCCCTCCCCGCTCACACAGGAAGAACCTAAGACCCAAGTGACCCTCAGGGCCAGCGCGGGGCCGGTGCCGGGACCGCAAACCCGGCAGGACGCGTAAACCAGAACCACCTGCGTGTATTTCAGGGCTAATGGATGACAATTCTCTCTCTGTTTGCTTAGGTGTTTGAAGAATGCCGTTTGCCTGCACTTGTCACAGTAGATCGCTCTGATCTGTGGGACCACGAACGGCCCGCCCGTGAGCAGGTTTCTGACCATGTCGGGCTCCCGACAGCCCGGGGCACTGAGGCGGGGGCTCGCCTCGCTCTCCCGCACCTTCCTTCCAACCAGGGGTTTGGAGAGGAGCCTCTGGAAGCCCCGGGCACGCCGTCCTGCCGGCTTCGAGAACCTCGCTCTGCAGCAGCCGGCCCGTCGCACGGTTGGCTCCTCTGGCAGAAGGTACTAGACGTTCAAGGGACGTTTGGGTGGATTGCGGTGTTCTCAGAAAAGTGAGACGCGTTCAGCTGAAAGGCACCTGGCGCTCATGCAGATATTTGCTGATTTGATTTTCCGTCCTACTTTTCAAAAAGGAAGTGGCCTTGAGGATTTATAGAATTATTTTTGAAGGATGAGAATCAGCGACCGCGGTGTCAGCTCCTTCCGCAGTCGGACTGCAGACGGACCGTTCATTTCCCCGTCGTGCGAGGGCGCGGGCTCTCCTTGGCTTTATCTCCCTCCACTGTCTGATGCACGGGGCAGAAATGGAGAAGGCACAGGAACGGCATGAAGTACAGAGTCCAGCGTTGATTTCGTGGAGCGGACCAGACGACCCAGACTGCTCGGGTCTCTCTCCGGGGAAGCCACCGGGAGGGGCTGGAGGCAAAACCGCCCGCTCTCACCCCCGCCTCAGCCCGGTCACCCCTGCACCAGGACGCGGCTGCACGTGTGTCTGCACACGGCAGGGCCGGTCCCGGGGGTGACTCGCTCCGAGCGGAGCTGGACTCGCGTGCGTCCTGCGGGGCCGAGGAGAACCGCTGGGCGGACCCCACTCAGGACGCCGCGGGGACAGCCGCCGCCGGGCCGTCCGGATGCTGCGCGACGCTTCCGTCGTACCCTAGACGGCGAGGCCGCGCCGTGCCCCGCGCAGCCGCCTGCCCGCCAACCAGGCGAGGATGTCCGCCCGGCCCGGGCCTTTGCACACCTGGGGAGCCTCCGTAAAGAACCCAATACGTGGAACCAAAGACCAGACAATCAAACCCTACAGACAGTTTTGCTGAGAAGTGCAGAGGCCAGGGCAAGGGCACAGGTCTCCCTGCCTCCGACCTCCCCCCTGCCTCCGACCTCCTCCCTGCCTCCCACTTGGTTGCTAACACTGTCTCCCCGGCCACAGCATCTTCACAGAGTATCTGGTCTGCGTTCAGAAACCCACCAGCACCTGCTTGCTCGTGAGCCCCTCGCCCACCCCAGTCCTGAGCCAGGACGGGCCACGGCGGCCCAGCCCCCAGCACGGGCTCTGACGCTCGGGCATCGCAGAAAGAGGAGTCTTGCGTGAAACCCTCCAGCTGACCTCCACTGGGTCTGCGGCTCTAGAGAATTCTCCGTCGAAGCGGTCATTACGGGGCGGCTCCTGCCGTGCTCGTCTGGCCGCCGTCCCGGAAGGACTGACTGCTGTTTCTTCTCGGACAGTCCAGGGGTACCCGACTTCCAGACCCCCGTCTCCCAGGTCCCACACGTCTCCTCCTCACCACAAGGGAGAAGCGCTGCCCGGAAGCCCCCAAGGGGACGGGATGAGGACACTTCGATGAATGTCATTGAGAAATGGGGGCTCTGTTGTGAAGAGTGTCTTTAATAATTTTTTTTAAAAGAATTGGATTTAGATACACTATCACTTTTAAGACTCTACTGCCCTTCCTGGGTCGCCCGGCCAGCTGAGTCAGAGGAGCATGCGACTCTTGATCTCAGGGTCACGTGAGTTCGAGCCCCATGGTCAGTGTAGAGAAGACTCAAAGAAATAAACTAAAAAAAAAAAAAAAAAAAAAAAAAAAAAAAAAAAAAAGACAAGACTCCACAGCCCTTCCTAGCACTGCCTCATGCTGGGTAGCGGTTCCAGCCGTTAGGGGAGGCAGTGGTCCCGTCACCCAATGCTCAATTCAACTCTCAGGAGACCTCTGGTTGTCTGAACCACGCACAGTGATTCGGTAGGAGACGGGAGCCCAGGAAGCAGACACGGCGCGCCCCTTGCGTGGAAGCCTTCACAGGTGTCTGGGCTCCCCGCCCCCCGGCCCCATGGACAGGTGTGGCCCTGACCCACGGCACTCGGCTCTCTCCTCCACACCGGGCTGGAGGCCCCCCGTAGACGTGGACAGTGGTGTTTACCCGTTTGGTGAGCTGTGTGTCCATCATGAAGTTGTGGACATGCTTCTCCGCCTTGGTGAGCTCTAGCTTGCGGGCCACCACGGCCACGACGAGCGCAGTGCAGCCCGCACCCTGTGGGGACAGAGCGGGGAGAGCGCGTGATTGCGAGGCAGTGCAGCCCGCACCCTGTGGGGACAGGCAAGCTGCAGGCAGAAGACCGCCCCCCCCGGGACCACCACGGGGTTCCAGGAGCCGGTGCGCGCGTGGGGCTTGGGGTCTCCGCGGGTCGGGCCCTGACTGCCCGCCCCGCTCCGGCTTAGTGGTGGCTTAGCTCCCTCCGGAGTCTTCAGACGACCCACCAGCTGCTCATGGAGCAGGAGGGGACTGAGGTTTGGGGGAATTTAAAGCAGCAGATGGTCATTGGCAAGGCTGTGCGGGCGGAGGGTCTGGACCCCAGGCCCTGTCTCCCTCTCGCTCACCCACGCCCACCGCCAGCTCCAGACAAGGGCGCCGGGAAGACAGAAGAGTGCATGGCTTAGAGGACCTGCTCTGGGGGGAAGAGCTGTGCTCCCCTGCCCTCAGCCAGACCGAGGACCATCTCTCTCCTCCGCGGGGAGTTCCAAGCCCGAAGGAGGGACGCCCGATAGCTTCGGAAATGGGCTATAATGTGGAGGGGCCTCCCCAGGCCCCGTCCCACCTCGCCTTCCCCGGGGCCAGGGAAGCAGACCTCCCTTCAGTCGCCCCTACAAGCTGGGGGCAGAGGCGCTGAGCAGGGGTCCCCACCCCTCACACTGCTCTGGGGATCCCATCAAACCAGCAGCCATGCACCAGCCCGGATTTCCGGGGTCCGGGAGAGGGTCCCTGGCCTCCGCTGTGGCTCACAGCCCTGCCGCGTGAACGCAGGGCCTTCTCATTGGGAGCCTGTGTTTTCATGAAGGAACCACCTATTCTGTACGATTAAGATGAATTTCTGATGGAGACAGGAGGATGGACAGGGTTACGTCTTCAATTTCCCTCGACTTAAAGATGCCGACACTCCCTCGTGGCTATTCTCTGGAGAGCACTGGGTTCTTCATCGCCAAGTCTAACTTGAACAGATGGGCGGGAATACTCTCAACTTCAGTTTTCTTTTAGAAAATCCATCATCTGGATGTAATTAGGGAAGTCGCCAATAATGAAGCCTCACTTGGTCATTTCCATTAAGAAGCAACCTTGTGAAGATGGGGTCAGACATCGGCCACCTCCAGAAAGTGGTGGGTCGTGTGCTGAAGTCCAGACTGCTGGTCGTCTGTATACTGTGTGTGTGAGAGAGATGGAGGGAGAGGAGGGGGAGGGGGAGGGGGACAAATGGAAGGGAGGGGAGCGGGTGCAGAGAGCGAGCGAGCTGGAGCAGAGACCAGACCAGGAAGGCTCCAGCCGCGTCCTGAACAGCCGGGGTGGAACAGGGGAGGAGGGAAAGGCACAGGATTCAGCAAGAAAGTCGGGAAGAACAGGCAAGCAGGAATTGAGTCAGAAGGTGAGGGTCAAGGGGCTCCTGTCTGGCTCCCCTTGTTGGTTGAACTGCTTGATTTCGGCTCAGGTCCTGATCTCGGGGTTGTGAGATCAAGCCCCAACATGGCTCCGTGCTCAGCGGGGAGTCTGCTTGAGACTCTCTACTTCCCTCTCTCCCTAAAATCAATCAATCAATCTTTAAAAAAGGAAAAAGAAGGTCCTGTCGATTTGGGCTCTTTGGTGGCGCTGAAGGACGGGTTATGGGAGCCCCCCCTCCTCCTGTGCTCTCTTGTAAGTGGTCTGTTGATCACCCATGTTCCTCGGGGCCGGTGGGGCACCCGTGGGCAGGGCCGCGACCCGGCCTGGGGACGCTATAGGAGACAGGCGTGCATGCCTCGGCCCGCTCCCACCAGCCTAGTGGGGGCAGAGGGGCCGGCGAGGGGGCCGGCGTGGGACAGAAAGGGGTAAGCAGCTGCGGGCTTGACTTCCACAGGGTCACACCTCCGAGCAAATCCACGACTCAGACTTTTGCCTTCAAAGGGGCCAAGTCCTGAGTCGCAGCGCACAGCAGCCGCACCACTGCGCCTCCTCTGGCTCCTGGTCCCCAGGACAGGTGTGACGGCAGGCCCCCTCGACCGGGCTGGCGGCGAGCAGGAGCCCAGGGGCGGGTGGAGGAGGGAGGGGCCAGGGCCAGGGAAGCTGTGGACTCGTCGGTAGGTGTGGTCCTCCACCCCAGTCCTCCCTCCCCTCCATTATCCGCGATGGTGCCGAGTCGGAGGGAAGCCTGGAGGGCCTCACGCAGGATTCTGTTTCTCCAACAGGCTCCATGTAACAACCGGTTGGAAAGCAAGGTGCTTCAGGGAGAAGCTTGTCTTCTAAGCCTGCCTGGAAGCAGAGGTTGTGCTGGGTCTCCCTCCAGGGCGACTCAGAACGTGCGTGCCCCCCCACTGCCTTTGCAGCCCAAAGAGCATCTCTCCTGAGACCGCGGGGGGGCGGTGGCGCTCGGGGTCCCCAGCACACAGCCTACAGTGCTTGTCTATTTGTCCCCAACCCAGGAGGGGTCCGCAGAGCGAGTGCGGCTTCGCTGTCCTGACACGGGGCTCCGACCAAGCAGTCTTGGGGACCCCGTGCACCCCCAGATGCCCGCGGAGCCGGGAGGCTGGAAGGCCTCCATGGCCGGCCCGAAGGGTGCGGCCACGTCCCGCTCTGGAGACTGAATATCGAGAGCTTTCCCTGACTGTCACCGTCGTCACGACGTTCTTCAGGGAAAGATGCTGGATTTTGACCGATCGGCTTCTGTGGCCAAAACCCCGCAAACACACCAGGTCTGGGCCGACAACGTCAAGTCGCTCACTTACATACCCTGTCTAATGGTTGATAATTACACCGTTTCGGGAGTGCCGGAGAAAACAATGATTAAGACTATTTACAGCCCCGCACACACAGATCCTTCCCTCCCCTCTAGCGGCCTCGCCAGCGAGGTGTCCATGGCAACCGCACGGGGAGCCCTACCTGGAGCGGCTGTAACCGGGAGGGGCGCGGCGGGAG
>LNAC01000633.1:411606-423661 GCA_002007465.1 Ailurus styani | reverse complement strand
CCCTGGTCCCTCCCACCAGAGGCCCCTCCCACCCAGGCCCCTCCCACCGGGACTTCTCCCCCAGGGACCCTCACACCAGAGCCTCCTTCCCCTGGGGCCCCTCCTAACCTGGGCCCCTCCCACCCGGGCTCCTCCCATCGGGAACCTCTCCCACCAGGCCCCTCCCACACAGGGCTCCTCCCACCGGAGGGCCCGCCCACTTGGGGCCCCGCCCGCCCGGGACTCAGCCCCAGGGACCGGGACTTGGGGCGGGGCGGGGAGGTGGTTCTCCTCCTCGCTGCTGCCCCACTGATCTGGATCGGACACTGCCCCTTCCCTCTGTGGTGGTTTGCGGTTTGCTTGGACCCCTTATTTCTATCTACCCCGTCTCTCCACCTGCAAAATATGTCCAGATTCGGACCGGTCCCGGTGGCCTCTGCGGCTGCCACCTGGTCCAGGCCTGTCCACTCACCAGGACTGTGACAGCCTTTCCCCAGCTGATCTGCTTCTGCCCATGCGACCCCCACCCGCCCCCGAACAGCAGCCAGGTGGTCCTTTCAGAAAGCCAGACAGACCGTGTCACCTCTGCTCAGAAATTCCTGAGTCCGAACAGAAGCCGGAGTCCTGATGGGGCCCACGGAGGCCTACAGCACCCCCAGCACCCCGCGCCGGGGCCTGTCTGACCCCACAGTCCTGACCCCATAGTCCTGACCCACTGGCTCTTCGCAGCTCTGCTCATGCTGCCTGGCGTAGGCAGCGCTGCACCCCTGCTGAGGTCTGAACTGGCCATCCGCTCTCCCAAGGCGCTCACCTCGCATGATTTCAGGGCTTCGCTCAAACCTCAGGCTCCCAGGAAGGGGCTTCCTGTCCACCGGGCGAGACCTGCGACACCGCCCCTTCCCCCAAGCCCCCTGCACAGGTCCCCACCCGCCGCAACAGGTTCTGGGCTAGTTCCGTGCTGACCGACCGCCCGCCCCATTAGAACATAAGCCTCGTTCGGTACTTTGCTGCTGTGTTGCTAGCAACAATGTTGGTTGAGTGAATGAATGAATAAACGATCCACTTCGTCTTCACCACAAGCCAGCAGGACAAGGTTGCCGGACAGGGCCTCTCACCCCGACTTTATCCTGCAGCAATGAGATGCTCGGGAGAGCGGTCCCACCAGCTTCTGGGAGAAGTGAGTCACAGGCTGGCCCCCTGAGCCTGCAGGGAGTAGGGGCAGTGAGCAGGGGCGGGTGCGGCGAGGTGGCGCGGCACCTGCTCAGACCTTACCCGTGGGTGGGCACCCGCGGCTCTGGCTCCCCGGAGGGGCTCTTGTGAGCCCTGGGTTTCCCTCCTGCCCCTGCCCCGGCCTTTGTCCAGAACTCCAGTCCCATTGGCTCGCAGTGGGTGCAGCACCTCGGAAGCTGGGGTGTGATTCCACCTTTGGGGGAATTGCTGCCGACTCCCCTGTGAGCCGTTCCCAAGGCCCCGAGAAGTGCTGGTGCGGTCGGGGAACCACGGCCGCGGGGAGTCAGCCCGGCGCTGTGTGGCTGGTGGGCCGTGTGCTGTGCTGCAGGTGAATTCACATCTTTTCTTAAAAACAGTTTCCCCTATAAACATCTTGAAGTGTGAACTGAACGGCCTCGGGGACCCAGGCTGCCCACGCGCCCACCAGCCCCGATGCCCAGGTAGCGCGTGGGCTCGGATCCCTCCGCTTGATCGCCAGAGCCAGTGGCCTATTTTTGAGTTGGCTTTGAATTTAGGAAAGGAATGATGCTTCCTTCTACCTGGTAATTCAAGGCAATAGCCCCAGATCTTCCAAGGCAAGTCTACTCTCTTACTTCCAGCCCACAAGCGGCCAGCATGGGTGCAGGGGCTGTGGTTAATTTTGGAAAGGGGAGAAACCCCACCACCACCAAAAAGCACGGCGGCGCCAACCAACCCGCTGCAACTCCCCACGAGCGGCCGGGGCTCCTTGCCCTCCCGCCCACGCAGTTGGATGCGGATTTTCCTCGCAGATGTGCCCACACGCACGTGTCTTCTGGAGGTTTTCTCTGCAGGCTTTTGCCAAACGTGGAAGACGCAGGCCACGGGGCTGGTGTCACACATCTGGGTGCGGCCTCTCTCCATAGGCCGTGGGGGGATGCCTGAGCGGGAACGCCAAGTTCAGCTCCCCTGGGTGGGCACTGCCCTTCTCCCGGGGCTCTTGCTCCCTCTGTTCTGCGGAGAAGTCGCCTGGTTCTCCAGTTTGCAGATGGTGGGCACCTTTACTGCCGCGGGCTGCTGTCCTTGCAAAGGGGAGCGTGTCGGCCGCCCTGAACGGCTATTAAATAAGCCAGATGGCTCATCTGGCAAATCCTTCTGAGTCAGTGTCTCTACCTGCAATGTTTTCTTTCTTCTTATTAAAAAATATTGCCATGTTTCCTGATTTGGAAATGTTTTATAAAAATGCATGAAAATGGAGAAAAACAATGTGTTTGGGGGAAGCACTGTAGCATGGGAAGCGTGTCTTCCGCGGTATTTGGAGGTGGCGGCAGGAGAGGGCACGGGGCGCAGGACCCAGCCCTGGCGGCTGTGAGGCTGTGAGCTGCTGGGGCGGGGCCGCCCGAGCCCTCCACACCTCTTCCCTTTCTTCCGTGAAATAAGCCCCTCCCGGGGGTCCTGCTGAGAGCAAATCATAAGACCCTGCTCAGGGTCGGCTTATTGAATGAGTTCATATAGTCAACAACTCTGAATGAGCCCCTACTACACGCCGGACTTGGCACCTACTTCGTGGAACTTACTTTCCCTGGAAGGAGGCTGACACCAGGCAACACGAAAGCCAAAAAGGCCAAGTTGCACTTGAGACATGAGTGCCCAGAAGCAGCCGGCGAGACCCTGGGGGGGGGACTCTCTGAGAACAGGGCATGCACGCCACTCAGAAAGAGCAGGGGGAGGCGGGGAGAGGGCCCCCAGGGGGAGGAGAGGCAGAGCAGGCAAAGAGGTGCTCTCAAAGTCACCAACCCGGGGTCGGAAGAGCGGAGCCCTAGAGCTGGGGCCCCTCTGGCCTGCCTGGCAGGTCCTCCCCACCCCCAGCCCGGCCCGGCTCCGTTGTTCCTTCTAGAGCCTCTGCTGCTGTTTCTTCCTCCTCCTTTCTCTCTGTCCCTCTGTGCCACCTCCCACCACGGGATCTAATGGTGTGCCTTCTCCTGGGCTCGCCTCCTGCATGGCCCCGGGCCAGCCCACGAGGAAACCCCGACTCACGTCCTCTCGGGGCCTCTGCTTTCTCTCCCGGCTGCTGCCCCGGGTTTTCATTCAGCACCGCCTACCCGGTCTGCCGCACAGGAGCTGTTTTGCTCCTGGTTGAGACTTTTCCCCACATCCACCATCAGTCACGGCGCGGACTCGGAAGCACAGTTCTTAGTTTTTCATGCACGGAGACAAGAATCCCAGTGGTTGGGATTCTCGTAAAGCGTTTCCTCCAAGACCTGAGAGACGGTCTGTTTCTCCTCTCATTTTATTTCTGGGATGCTCTCTGTGCGGTAGGTAGGCCTGGAGATGCAGCTCTCTTTTACAAGAGAACAGTAATCATGACTATTCGTCAGCCGCCAGCCGGGGGCAACATGGGCCAACCTTTATGTGGATTATCTTGGTTAATCTTCAAGATAATGAGATTTGTAGCATCATTTCCTGTTTTCTTGAATTGGAAACTCAGGCTCAGTCATATTAGGGAACTTGCACAGAATAAAACACCTACCACATGGCAGAGCCTAAGTGTGAGCTTGGCTTGGGCCAACTCCACAGCCCCATCTTCAACCATATCACGCCTTTGAGGAAGAGAAGGCCCAGAGAGGTTGACCTGAGAGACTGCCGGGAAGTCTGCCTTGCGTGGGTACCTGATCCTGGATCTGTATTGCAATGAGCCAGCCTCATGAGGGAGCAAGCCAGAGCCAGGGCTGCCCTATTCAGCAGGATAGGTTGTGCACTGTACAACTCCAGGGGACGCCATTTATGGAGACCTCAGTGTGAGCGCTGCCCCCTGGAGGGCAATGCTGCGTAGGCGGTGGTCCTGGTTGGAGCCTCAAAGGAAAGAAGGGTGTGCTTCTCCTCTCAGTTACGCTTTCCAAAGAGAATTACAGGCAGGCAGCTCCCCAGGCAAGCAAGTGTTGAGGAGGGCACAGAGCTGCTGTCTTTCCTGGGCAGTGTTAGTGTGGGAGGGGAGGTGGGACCCACCCGGGGACCCAGAACAAAGAGGAAGAGGAGGAAGAAATGCCCTGGGAAGAAGTTCCCTTGTTGCTGTTTCCCAGAGCCGTGGGGCTTCCTGGTCAAGGCGTGGGAGCTCTGCCTGGACAGCCTCCGCCGCCACGGAGAAGAGCAGGGAGCCAAGAGGAGGGGGACGCGGCTGCGGGATTCTCCTTGACCACCAGCTGCCGACACGTGGAGTGCGGCGGTCTCTAACCTCCTTCCGCAGGCCTGGGCACGCAGGCGCCACGTGTCCTTGGACTTCTGCAGGTGGGCTCTGGCTAGAAGAGGGACAAGTCTGGGAGAGGCGGGGGCTCGGGGGCCGGGCCAGGCCCACCTGTGCCACAGCCAAACCACCCAGACCTCGGCTGACCTGGTTAGATGGAAAGTCCTGGAACACATCAGAAATACTGTGCGCTCTGAAGCTGCGTGCTGTGCGGAGGAAGGAACGGAGACGGCTAGCACACGCCCGACCCGGCCTGCCAAGGGGAGGCTTCCCGCTGAAGGAACTTGTAAATCTCCGGCGCTGGCGTGCCCCGAGGTCTCGGAGAGCAGCAGCTGGAAGCAGAGGCTCGTGTCCAGGTCTCTGCAGCTTCGGGAGCAGAAGGGACGCAGCTGGGGCAGGACGGCCCTCCATGGCTGGGTTCGGGTCACCCTCGGGTCGTCCGTCGGCTCCTCTGCGAACTGAGGGGGGCCTCGCCCCGGGGCCACAGGCTGGGGGCGCTGTCTCCGCCCGGAGCCCACACAGGACAGCGAGCTGCAGCTCCGGCCGGCCGTCTTAAGGGGCCGTGTTTGGGCAGACAGGCACCCAGCAGGCTTGGTGACAAGTGTCTGCGTGGACAGTCTGCCCATAGAATGGGCTTCTCTTAGGGCATGGAGCCCAGAGGCCCAGGACTCTCTCAGGAAGGGAAAGACAGGGGCTCCCGGTGAGGACCTGGCAGAAGGTGCTCCGCCTGTTGGGCCGTCTTTGTCCCTGGGAGCCACTGAGGCCTGGGGCTACCTCTAGCACTCTTTCAGGTGAAGACGTGGAGGCTGGAACGGGCGTGGGAAGCCCGGTGCCCTCACCACCCCGCCGCCTCCTTCCGCCCGAGGCATCAGCCACAGATGCCGGTGGTGGGCCCCAGGAGGACGACCCTGGGCTGGGGGCTCTCTCCAACTTGCCGTGGGATTCTGGGCCAGCCACTCCTCCCCTCTGGGCCTGGGTTCCCTTCTCCGGCGATGGGAGAACTTGGCTAATTGAGCTCCAGAGCCCCTTCCAGCTCTAAGGTGGGGGATTCTTTGATCACACTCTGCCCCCGCCCAGGCTCTGGGGAGCTTGTGGCTGGGCACCGACCACAGACACAGATGCCAGGTGTCTTCACAGACAGGTGGCCTTTGGCGTCCTGTGGGGGAGACAGGTGGAAGGGGCCTTGACGCTGCGTCCCCCCTGCCAGGAGCTGCCATGCGGCCTGGGGCGTCCCCTGGCCCCTCGCGGAGACCTTCGACCCCTGAACACACAAGATTCCTGCCAGAGGGCAGAGGAGGGCAGAGGAGGGTGAGCCTCAGGCCAGTCCAGGCCGCTCTCCCCTCCCTCCCCCGCGGCGGCCCAGGGAGGCCCCAGGCCCTGGCTCCTTCCTCCTGGCGCCCAGCCCTGCCGCTTGACGGGAAGCAGCATCACAAAAGATGGTCCTCCAGTGTTGCCAGGCAACAAACACTGCCTGGAAACTCCCACCCACCCCTGACCCTTCCCCGGACAAAGCGCAGAGGCGGGAGCCCCGGAGGAGCTGGAGCCCAAGCCTGCAGGCAGCAAGCGGGAGGAGAAACCGGAGCAGAGATGCAGACGTGGAGGGAAGGGCTCCTCTATCTAGTTATTTTGGGACCAGATCTGCCCTGATCAGCGCCGGGCTGCTGATGGGGACGGTCCCTGCGCCAACACACCTCGGGGTCTACCTGGCCAGCTATTCTAGCACACGCAGCTGGGCGACGGCCGACGCCCCCCAGACTCTCGGGGAGACACACCGTCCCCAGACGAGGATCTGCACTGTCCTCGTCGTCACCCACTCCCCCAAACACACGTTTGTTCGCTTGTTAGCGTGCGTGGCCTGGGCTCTGGGGCCTTGGAGCCCCGAGTGGCTCAGGAGGGCCAGGCCGGGGCTGCCCAGCTGCCAAGGCACCGGGAGGGAGGCCAGCAGGGAGGGCCCTCTGCGGGCGGAGCCGGCTCCAGCTGTGAGCAGAGGGGACCGCTGTCCTTCCTTCCTCTCCTCCTGCGGGCGCTCTCTTACACAGCCGCCGCGGCCCGCCCGGGGAGAGCCATCGAGTCCGCAACCTCACACGATGGTGAGCAAGGCCCCACGCGGCCCGGGCCGTCCTTCCTCCTTCCAACCCGGACACACCGACGGACGCTGAGAAAGCACGACGGAAGCTCCACGCCGGTCTTGAACGGGATGCCGGGTGCGAAGCCAGCACCCGAGAGCCAGGGCTCCGTCCCCCGCGGCTGCGTCCCCCACGGCCCCAGCGCTCGGCCCGAGGCGGCCACAGGGATGGTCTGGCAGCCTCGGGAGGGGACCGTCTAATTTCTAAACTAATGAAAAGGCTCGAGACACATTTATCCCTAAATAAAAGCCACAGTTTAAATTATAAACAGGAACAAAACAAATTAAGGATGCTGGTAACTAAGTGGGAGCGGGTTCATGTGTTAAGCTTGACAAAATAATTACAAAGCTCTATCCAGTTGACTACATTCACGTCTACTTAACTCTGGAAGCTCGACAGTGTAAGTGTTTACTTTATTAATTCTGACATACATTCTCAAATAAACGTCTAGCCAGTCTCCAACAATCCCCCACTCCCCGCCAAACCGACACGCGGCATTGCAGGCGATGGGCCCCCACTACCAGCACCTGCTAACAGGACGGGGCTTCCCGCGAGAGACCAGCGTTTCGAGAGGACCAATCACACCTCTGTCTAGTCCCAGAGAGCGTGCCCCGAGACAAGCTCCAAAGTGACTTCATAGCCCAAACTGAAAAAAAACCCTACATTTTCTTTCACATTTTGCTCTTTCTCCCCTGGCCCCAACACGGTCACATAAGACAACCCCCCAGTTTTACTAACACCCCAAGAGCCGTGCAGCTGGCCCTCAGGACCTCAAGGTCCCAGGTCTCCACCGCCCTGCAAGTCGGGGCACAGGACGGGTCACGGAGCCTGGTTGAGCTGCCAGGCCCTAGTCCCCGGAATGGGGACTCTGCTCCCCTCCCAGGGCCGCTGGGAAGCAGAAGAGCATGACCCTGGAGTCTGTGGTCTCCTCAGCTTTCACACTTCCTCTTGTTTGAGCTTCATAACTCCCTGGGGGGCGGGGGAGGCCTGCAGCTCCAGCCCACAGATCGGAAGCCTGAGACCCAGGGACAGAAGGGAGCCCACACCGGTTTTATCAAGGGTGGACGGGGGCCGACCGCCCAGGGCCCGGCCGCGGAAGTGGGGAATGTGGACTAATCTCCGAGAGGGAGAGGTGGAAGGTTCTAGGCGTAACAGGATGTACCTAGGGGGAGTGCAGTTTGGAGCCAGAAAGGCTACGACGACGGTGCCGTGTAGACAGCCGAGCTCTGCCTCCGGGAGGTGGCAGGAAAAGATGCATTGGAGGGCTATTCCAGACTAGGAACCGCAGGTTGGATGCCTGAATACAGCCGGAGGGAGGTGGGCATGGGGCAGGGATGATGAACAGTTTTGAGCCTGAGACAAACTTATGGCCCAACAGCCCCATCCCCTTCTTCACCAGTAAAAGAACCCAGGAATGAGCAATGGCTATCCATGATACAAACTATTTTTCCATCTGGGTAATTGGCCAATGAAGGCAAAGGAAGATGACCTGTGTCACTTCCAGGAAATGTCTTTAAAGAGAAAGCACATCTGATTTTGTCCCTTCCTCCCTCCTGCAGGGAAGGAGGTAAATGGGATGGCTGGAGCTCCTGCAGCCTTCTTGAACTCTGAGGAAGGAAGAAACCATGACCCAAGGCTGGCAGGGCAACAAAAGAGAAGGAGCCTGGGTCCCTGATACTCTGGGCACCGCACCTGCTCTGACTGACCTTGTCCAGACCTCTTTTGCATAACAAAAGAGACTTCTATTTTGTTTAAGTTACCATTGTTTTGGATTTCCTGTCCCTTGCCGCCAAAAGCTAGCACTAACCGGGAAAGACCCTGAGAAAAAGAAGACACACTCAGACAAGCAGAGAGAAGTTAGAGGCAGCCTGACGATCCTGAGCGGAGACTTGATGTCTGGGATACTCTGTGCACGAGAAAATGCCTGTGACTCAGCGTGACGCAGTCAGGAGGCCTCTGAGCGCTGGTGGGCCGCCTCTCCTGGCCCACTGCGACACCGCCCGGTAGCCTCCTCCCCACCGCCGGTGTCTCCTCCCAGAGGTGCCACAGCGATGCTCTTAGAATGAACCAGAGACTATATTACCTTCCAGCTAAACATCTTCAGAGGCTCCCACAGCCCTTGGCTTCAACCCCTTAACATAGCTCGGGGCCCCCGCCAAGGGCCTCCCACGCCCTCTGCGACCCAGGCCCTGCCACGGCCACGTGCCCATCCGTCTCCTTGCTTCGGGTGAGTCCACACTCTACGCTCTTCACCAGCCCAGGGCCTTTGCATGTGCCGTCCCCTCTTCTTGGAAAGCTCACCCCCATGGTCCGTAAATGGGTCTTCAGGTCCCAGTGGACACATACCCTCCCTAGAACGACCTTTCACGGAGGTCCCAGCTGAGCAGGCTTGCGCTCCGACTCCACTACTTACCCAAAAAAGTCATCACAACCTCGTGCTTACCTCCTTCGCAGTACGCAGGGAAGATCTGAAATCCCCTACTTGTTTCCTGTCAGTCTTCCCTGTAGACTCTCCGTGAGGGAGAAGTCCTGTCTCGTTTTCTGAGGCATATTTGACTCCTAACCCAGTGCCTGGTGAACAGCTGGACTCGCTGTGATTAATAACAGTATTATCCAGCGAATTATTCACAATAGAGCATCGCCACTCAGGGCAGGGGCTTGGGAGGCACGGCGCACTTGTGAGCCAGTGGGCAGCTTCTCTGCGGATGGCGGAGGACGCAGAGGGCCCAGTTCAGGGGCGCAGAGCGGGTAGAGGACGGCCGGGAAGGATGGTCCCGAGAGCCGGGAAGGAGTGCTCAACACCCAGTGCTCAGGCCCTTGGCCGGATAAACACTGCATTCATCACAGGCAGCACAGGGGCAGAGAGAGGGAGCCCCAGGCTGGACGCCCAGCCCTCGCTAAAGCTGGGAGCAGGACATGAGCAGACCCCTGCCTGATCCCCACGTGGCTTGTCGGCCTTCTGGCCTTGACCTCAGCAGTGGCTCCTGTCTGGTGCTGTCCACGTGCCAAGCCCAAGCAGGGACGTGACGCCCTGGGTCTCCCTCCACAGTTCCCAGCCCAGAGTGCCTGCTCTGGGGGCTCGGGTCCCTCCCATGGGCCGCTCTCATGCTGTGTTAAATGGAGAATAATGGGGTGTCTGGGGGGCTCATTCGGTTGAGTGTCTGCCTTCGGCTCAGGTCGTGATCCCGGGATCCCGGGTTCGAGCCCTGCATGGGGCTCCCTGCTCAATGGGGAGCCTGCTTCTCCCTCTCTCTCTTCCCCTCCCCTGGCTTATGCTCTCTGTCTCTCAAATAAATAAAATCTTTAAAAAAAAAGATGGGAGGTTGCCTGACACGAGGGCACTGGATTCAGTCTGGGGCCCCACTTTGTGGGGACACAGATGACCCGGGAGAAAGCAGTCAGATCAGAAGAGAGCTCGGGGGGCCTGCCCAAGGAGCAGAGACCACTCATTTCGAGAAGATGAGAAAGGTTCTCAAATATTTCGGGCCCGCAGCGGAAGAGGGAACAGCAGCCTGCTTCACTGGGGGCTCACACCGAGCTAAGTGCTATGCCCTCCGCGAGGGGCTTGCTGGAGTTCCCCCATTTCCCAGGTGTCCTGAGGCTGGCTTGCCCACGGGGTCGCCCGCCACGAGGAGCAGCCCCCGCCAGGCCCAAGCCCACATCTGCTCAGAGGGGGATGGTTTAACCAGCCACCTGTGTTGCTTGACTTTCTTTGGTGTTGATGCAAAAAACAGTTGGGACCCAAGTCACACACTGCCAGGAGTTTAATTTTAACCAATATCAGGAAGGTACCGGTAGGTCAGAGCTGTCTTTGGAAGTGGTGAGCGCCCCGTCCCCGGGCGTGTCCAGCAGAAGCTGACTCTGGTCAGGTTAAGAACCTGAACGACTGGGAGCCAGACTGTCCTTCGCTGCGAGTTCAGGCCGCATCCGGCACGGACTCGGCCTCTACACGTTCACACTGCTGAGTGTCTGTCAGCTCAGCTGAAACAGGTTTAAAATTTCCAAAAGGAGTCCTGCTAACTAAGCTTGGTGCCCCTTCTTTTGTGGGGGCGCCGAGCCCATGGGGCCCACGCCAGCACGTCCGGGCAGCCTGCAGGGGCCTTGAGGGCCGGCAGCTCCCAGAGGCCTCTCGGGAGAGCAGCACGACCCGGGGCTGGTGTTTGCCGGGGGTGGCTCAGGCAGAGCGGGCTGAGGGGGGACCCTCTGGCGGGGAGTGTGTGCGGCGAGTGCTCCGTGAGGTGCCGTTTGGAGGAGCGTGCGTTCTTGCCCAGATTCCTTCCCAGCTCAGCCTCGGGGAGCCTGTGGCCACGTCTCGGGGGACGGGGGAGTCTGCATGAAATGGAAGGAGGGAATCCCACGCAGACATCCCCTGCGGCGGCGGTGGGAGCCGTGGGAGCGGAGTGCGGGGCGACCGGCAGCCCGGGGTGGCGGGACAGCCCACTGACCCGACCTGGGCCGCCCAGCGCTCGGAGAAGGCCTGCAGCCCAGGGTCCGTCCCTTGCTGGTGGGCACCTGCCCGAGAGAGGCAGGGCACGATGGGGACACCGGGACAAACGAAACCACCCGGAGTGGAAAAGCTGACAGAATGCGGTTTTCCGGTCTTGACTAAGGCCGGCCCACACCTCCCAAGGCTGACGTGGCCTCCAGCAACCCCTCCCTTTCCTCAGGGCCGCTCCCTCGGGGGCCTTGCGGTCCCGTGGCCTCCTGCACGGCCCGGGGGAAGAATGAAGCCCACGGCCCTTGGGCCATCCCGTCAGAGCCCAGCAGGTTGACCCGCGCAGCGCGCTGTGTGCGCCCCGGGCAGAATCGGGAAGAAGGTGGGTCAGCCCAGGGCCGTTGGGCTTCCTTCTCTATCGGACACGGGGGGTGGGGGGGGTGGGGGGGTGTCCTTCCCAGCCGGGCTCACTCTGCTCTTCTGAAGGCAAACTCCCGTCCCAAACAGACCCTGAGCCTTCCCAGCAGAGAGCGGTTCGGGAAACCCGGGGTGTCGTGTGACCCAGGCTGCAGTGATCTGGGGACTGACTTGACTGGACAAGTGGGCAACAGGGAGTTCACTTGGCACCCAGGTCCCAAACTCCGAGCTTCAGAAAGCTGACTGTACAGACTTCTGTCATTTCCCCCAACTTCACTCTCCTAAGAGGTGTCGCCCGTGAATGTATAAGTAACTTATTATTATTTAATAGAAAAGCACAGATACACGGGTCACAAATGAACCGTTTCATGCTTAAAACAAAGAGCACAAAACCACTGCGACTGTGGAAGAAGAAAGAAAATGGGCTGTAGAGGAGCAAAGATGGGGAAACACGTCCGACGAGCACCTGCCGCCAGAAGGTGGGCTGCCAGGCCCGGGAGGGGGGGCAGTCCCGGGGCGGAGGCCCAGCCCCAAGTCACTGCTGACTGCGCGGGGGCGCGGCCACCTCCCGGTCTATCCTAAATCCCGCAGCACATGGAGACCCCGCCCCCCGGCCCCACCTGGCCGCCCTCCCCTCCCCTCCCCGCCCTGTGCAGACCCCGCCCTCCG
>LNAC01000633.1:372695-401727 GCA_002007465.1 Ailurus styani | reverse complement strand
GGCTCCCCGCTCGCCTGGCCACCCCGTCCCCCGGCGCCTCCCCCTGGCGCACAGGCACCTGCCGGCCCCCCGGCGCCCAGCCCCCAGGGGCGCGCGGGCCTACCTTTCGCAGACGCGGACGGTCCAGGCAGCGATGATCCACAGTGAGATGCTGAACACCAGCAGCACGGTGCCCGGGCAGATGGTCATGAGGGTCTTCATGACGAAGCGCGTGTTGAAGTTGATCTTGTTAAGCGCGCCGATGCTGCGGGATGAGGCGTCGGTGAAGAGTTTGCTGTGCAGCAGCATGACGCGCGCGATCAGGTAGAGACGCAGGAACATGGGGATGGACAGGATGATGTCCACGTCGGCCTCCGCCCGCGACGGCGCGTACGAGAAGGCCAGGCGCGCGGTCCAGAAGAACTTGTACTCGCCGGGGATGGGGTGGATGGCGCACACCAGCATCTCCAGGCTGATGTGCAGGATGCGCTCGTAGGTCATGGCGATGCGCCAGTCGTCCGCGCCGTTGTCGATCACGAAGAGCTGGCGGGAGCACAGAGCCGTTAGCGGGGCGGCGGCTCGCCTCGGGGCGCTCCGGGGAGGCCTGGCCGGTGCCCTCGGGGCCCTGCTGGCCTCTCCAAACTGCTCCCCTGCCCAGCCCACCTGAAGGCGCCCCTGAGCTAGCTGTTCCACCAGGAGGAGGAGCCGCGGGTCTTGCTCAAACCGGCGCTGGCCCCTGCCAGGCCCTGGACGGGGGTGTGGGGGTGAACGAGCCATGCTTCCTACCCTGCGAACCCCCCGGGGCTGTGGAGACGCGGTGGGCGCCCTGGAGCCGCGCTGCCCGGGGCAGGTTCCCGAACCCAACGTGAATTGGCTCTGTGGTCAGGGTATGTTGGTGAACCTCGCTGTGCCTCGGGCCACCCCCGCTGCTGGCCGGCGCTGCGATGCTGCTCTGGGTTCCATGTGCACAGGGGTCGGAAGCCCGCCTGACATCCAGGAAGCCCTCCCCGTGACCGCAGTTGGCACCACAGGTGGATGGGTTCAGGGCCGACGGACGGCCCTCATCCTCCTGGCAGCTGAGACCCCCGCGGCCACACCATGAAGGTGGGCGCCTGCTGTGTGGCCACCACTGGCCGGTGCCGGGGCCCACATGTGGGGCAGGCCCAGGCCTCAAGGACGTCTCACCGGAAGAGTCCAGGCTAAACAGACCAGCTCTGAGGTGCTCCACGAGGGGAACCAGGAGGCACTGTGGGCCCAACAGGCCTCAGTGAGTCTCATGAGGAAGGTGTGATCCCTGCCAGGAGAGGGTACTCAGCTCAGCACCAGCCGGCACTCCCCTCCTGCCAGGAGAGGGTACTCAGTTCAGCACCCAGCCGGCACTCCCCTCCCGCCTTTCCCAGTGCAGCCAAGCCGGGGTTGGGGGAGGCCTTCCAGACACAGCTTTCCACCATCTGCAGACACAGAAAAGCCCTAAATGGCTGCTCGGTGGGTCCCCTCTGCTCCTAACTGCCACTGACGGGCCACGCCATGGCAACGTGACTGCCGGCCACACTCTCCAAATAAGAAATGAGAACCATCTGCCCTATAAGAAAGCACCACATCGGGTTACTATAGTAACCGGGTTCCCGTGGGCAGGAACCTCTCTGACTCCCCTGTGGGGGGCGGGGCTGCCTGCCCTCCGTGTTCCGAGACAGAGGGCACGTCCTGGCTCCCCGGGCTGGCCAGGAAGGGGCCGGTCCCAGGGCGCAGACACCCCTGCCTCTCACGCGCGGGTTTCGGTGTCCCGGCGCGGCGGGAGGGGCGGGGGCCGTGGAGCACCCGCCGGGGAGCCACACGGAGGGCTCCACGGCCCGTTATCAGCGGCGTGACCTTCGGCGGCTCACACGCTGCCCGGAGCCCGTTTCTAGCGCCGCCACGGAGCGCCTCCTCCCGGCCTGCCCACCTCAGGGGACGCCAGCCGGCGTCCAGCACGGCAGACGACACGGCAGACGACACGCGGAAACGCGCTTTACCGGCCGCGCTGGGAATGGCCCGGGCGCCCATCAACAGTGTGCGGGGGGCGGGGGGTGGAGCCGCCCCGACAGCCTGTGCCAGCGGGGGCTCCGCGGCGGAAGGGGTGGCCCGCGGCCCCACGCGAGCACCCCTACGCCCCCGGCAGCCCCGGGCAGCCCCGGCTCTCCACCCGGCCGGTCCCCTGACACACGGCGGAGCCCGTGGGCACTCGCTTCCCGTCTGGCTCGCCGCCAGGATGCTAGAACCCCCGGAGCGTTTGCGGAAAATGCGCGTCCCGGCCCCTCCAGAGCAAGCGGGTCGGGTCTCTGAGTGTGAGGCGCCCACGCTGGGATTTTGCGTCGAGCGCGCCAGCGGACTCTCGAGGGTCTGCTGGCCTGGGAGCCAGCAGCGCCGGCGGCCTCCCGAGGGACAGGGGCCGCGTCCTCCTTGTCCCCTGGGGCGCCCCCGGGACCCAGCCCCGTTCCGCACCCGACCAGGTGCTGCGTGAACGCGTTTAGTGCATGGGGGACGGCGGCTTCCTGTGGGAGCCCGCGGGGCTGAGCGCCCCTCTCTCGGGCTCCGTCTCCTCCTCTGAGGAGGGAGGGGCGGGTCACACAGTCCCCAAGGTGCCGTCCCCTCTGAAGACCCACTGGCTTGGCGCCGCCCCCCGTGTGTTCGGGGGGCTCGTGGGCTCTCCGGTGACGGGCCCCCTCCCCGCGCGTCTCTCTCCCCAGCCCCCGGGGGGCCGCGGGCACACAGCGGGCAGGCAGGGAACTCCAGCGACTCACGGGCCGTGTGGCGGGATGATGTGTCGTGTGAAAAAGAGGACAGATGGCCAGGGCCCCTTGTCCACCAGCCAGGACGGGAATTCTGGTGCAAAACTCATTCTAAGCCTGTGACCAATGAAGTGCCTAAGGGCTCCTCTTAGCCACGGGCCAGGCACCCTCCATTCCCAGGGGTGGTCTAATCGGGGCTCAATAAAGCCTTAGAAAGTTCTGGAGCCACTGCGGACCCAGGCTCTCAAGCCGCGCTGGGCCAGAGAGGGGAGGGGAGGGGGAGCAAGTCCAGTGAAGGATCGTCCTCCCCTGCGGTGTGGCCCCGACACGCAGCCCGCGTGCCGGAGCACCCCACTTGAGGGTGGTGGAAGCATGCCGGCAGACGTGGGGGGCCCTCGAAGCTCGGCTCTGGGCCGTCACAGAGCCCCTCGGAGGCCCGGGCTGGCCGGTGCGTTTCCTCCTCCCGAGCCCCTCAGCCCATGGTCCCCGCTGCTGGGACCTTCTCCGTCCTAAGCCTCCAAGAGCGCCCTCAGCCACCTGGGTCTGGCCCGCCTGACGGAGCGCGGCCCGGCCTCTCCTGCCGGGACAGTGCGCTGCCCTGAGCCGGCATCGCGCCTGGTCCTTGCGCCCTCGGCGAGCGTTCAAGAGCCTGGAGGCTTCGCAGCCTGCGAGCGTCACCCCAAAAGCTGTAGGGGGGACATTCAACACTACGGAACGGCCCACACGCCCCTTCGCGGACCTCTAACTAGAGGGAAGGGAGACCCAGGTCAGCTCAGCTCTGGCCAGCACAGCCGTCGGGGAGCCGGCTACCGACTCCTCGGCCTGCCGCGCAGGGCCCAGCCTGCCGCCCCAAGCGAGCCCAGGCCCCGGCGTGGCCCGCCGTCCGCAAACGCCTGTGCACAAACCCGCTTCACACAGCACGCGGCTGCCTCCTGCCACCGGGAACGCCGCCTGGGAAGTGACAAACCCACGGCCGCGTGGACACAGAGCGCCCGGCCGCGTGCCCGTGGCCGGTCCCAGTGGCCGCCGTCTTGCAGCCTGAGGGAGGGCGGCTCCTATGTCCCCCCAGGGAAAGACCCATACCCCAAATTCAGAGTGTGCTGGCTACGGAGCGCGTGTCCCTCTCACGCCATCGTGAAGTCGACCCCCGCGCGTCAGCGCCCAGTGGTCGGGGAGCACGCGCAGCCCCGGAGCCAGCCGAGGGAGGGGACCGCCCGTGCCCTCCCCCCAGACGAGGCAACGACGCGGGGCCGGCTGTGTGCACGAAGGGGCTGCGGCGGGCTTTCCACGACGTAGACTCACAACGCATACGGTTTTCTGTGTCAATTATTCCTCGATGAGGAAGAACCAACCAGGCGAGGACTCAGCGGGGTGTGAGTACGAATCCGAGCCGGGTCCAGGAACCCGCTGGCGACCGCATGCAGCCCTAGCACGGGAGGCAGGGTGACGGCGCGTCCGGGGAGCTTCCGGCGAGGCCGGCCCGGCAGGCCTGTCCCACACACACGCGTGTGGCCGCGTGTGCACACGCCCCCTCAGCTCGCCCTGCCTCTCCTGCCCACGCGAGGGGCCATCCATCTCTCAGCCCCTGGAATCTGAACCTGGCCACGTGCCTCGCTTTGGGGTGTAGCAAGGGTCGGGAAGGGTCGGTGCCGTGGGGCTCGCTCTGGACGTCCCCCTTTCCCTGTCACCCCCCCGCCTCCAGCGCAAGTCCCAGGACCCTGGGGAAGACCAGACCAGATCGCCAACCCACACGGTCAGGACGGATCACCTGTTGTCTCAAGACACTAATTTGGGGGCGCCTTCTTATGTCACGAAAGTGACACCACAAACCTGGCTCGGGCCCTTACGGAGCACGCGTGTCGAAGAGTTGGCTGACTTGCCGGCCGTGTCCCCCCTTTCCCTCCAGTGTCTGGACGCGCTGCCACCCCCTTCCCTGCTCCTGCGTGGCTCCCCAGTCGGGCGGGACAGTCTGGCTGCAGTCACTGAGCCGCGGTCTGGGGAGGGGACCATGACCGGGCACGCCAGCTCCCCCACCCCTGCCCCATCCTGGGGACACACCATTTCATAGGTCTGAGAATAACCGCATGCCTTCACAAAGCTATTCTGCGAGCAGTTGAGTTATTTTGCATGCCAAGGGCTCCTCACCTGTGGGGAAGTCAGCCGACAGAGTCAAAGAACAAAGGCAACACGGAATTTGTGGGGAGTGCAGGGGTGAAACTGCAGGGAGTTCGGGAGCACTGAGTCTTGCTGGCAAATTCAGGGGTGAACTGATGAGCTGGCAATGAGCAGAGAGGTCAGTGTGAGCGTTCTTTCAGTGAACGGCCAATTGGAGGTATAAAAAAAGTCCAAATTTCCGTTATTTATGAATTCTCCAGAAACCGTCGCACTGGAGCTGAGGCTCCCGGCAGAGCGGGTCCTTCGGCCTCCACCCCGTCTCAGCCGTGCCAGTCTGCGCGGGGCCTCGCGGCCGCCCCCAAAACCAGCTCCCCGCGGGGCTGCCACCCAGGCCATCCGGTCCCCCCAGGACAGGTGCGCCCGGCAGCTCAAGCCCGCCCGGGGTCCGCCACGGGGCCGGGACAGGCAGGCAGGGCCATCCCCGGGCCTTCCCCGTCACCCTGACAGCAGAGCGCCTGCCTTTCCCACACAGGAAACCAGCCTTTTTTTTTTTTTTTCCTTTTAGGCAAAATAAGTTTGGAGTTGGTGCATTGGATTTGCCAGCTTCCCTGTTCTATTTTGAAAACCCGAGGTCTTTCAGGTTCTTTATATAAGCAACATCTTTCATCAAAATGTTCTCAGCTGTTAGGGGAGATCCTGCTTAGACATTTTCTGACTAACCTGAAAAACTTTAATTCTCATGCAACTATGAATTTTTTTAAATTAAAGGAGAGGAAGTGGAAAAGGCCTTTTGTGTTCTCTACTGTTCTCTCTCTGTGGGGGAAAAACTCCAGGGAAGATTTTCATCATTTAAAATATATATATATATGCAGAAAAAAGAGCAAAAGAAAAAAATTAAAGATCTTCTTATATATATATATATATATATATATATTATACATATATTTTCTAAATCCTGGAGCACATATTATGCATGTGCAGCATCACTATGGGGTTTCCATGGCAACATCACAAGTCCTGTAATACCTAATTAGGTCTCCCCAAGGACAAGAGCTGATTGCCAGGGATGAAATGCGAGTCTGGGTTTGCAGGGATGGTTAACATAAAATTTCCAGTCACCGAAGGTGCCATGGAGCCCGCTGAAGAAAGGGAGGAAGGGGGAGAGCAAAGGTACGTAAAACGGATCTCTGAACGAGGCCAGCAAGTACGTGGGCTGCCGGGAAAGTCTACGACTCCACCACCACCGAGACCCTCAGCGGGCCGGAGTGCTCTAGCCAGCTCTGTGTCCTTCCAAGAACCCGCCCCACCGCGTCCGACGGTGCCGTGCCCTGGGTCTCCTGGGGGCTCTTGGCCCGGCACATTCTACCCACAGGCTCCCGTGGCACGCGTGAGAGCCACGGGGACTTCCGAGCCTGAGGATGGTTTGGGACTGCCGGGGACCCGGTGATCATACACCGTTTCCTGCCCCCTGCGCTCAGAGAATGAAAGTCAGTGATGGCATCTGAGAAAGCAAGTCTGTTTCACGCACATTACAAGAATTCCTTGATCTCTGACCACGACAGCACTGCGGATGGCATTTTGCCACTGACTGTCCACCCGTGGGCAAGTCCCTGTCCCTCTCTGGTCCTCGGATTCCTCATCTGAAGCGTGGAAGGGTGGGTCCGAGGGTGGCTTTGTTTTCTCCTAGCTGTGGAACCATTTCTTCTAATGAGACGTTGCACAGACGCCCTATGTAGGGAACACACAAATTCAGAGCTGTTCCAGTTGAAGGGTAGAGAAAAGCGTTGGGAGGCCAACCATTCACCAGCCCCTCCAGCCGAGCCTTCCGTGGCAGCCCCATACGCCTCTGACCGCCTTCTGTTGGAGTCCATGGGCGAGACCCGCCGGCCTCTGGCTGCGAGCGGGGATGAGGCGTGGGGCTGGACGTCGAGGTGGGAGCTGATGCTCAGGCTCGAAACTGACCCAGGTCAAGTCACTGGCTGGTTCATTCGATCATTCATTCATTCAGCGTGGGTTGTTCCCGTTATGTGATCGCCTCTACGCCGAGCTGTAGGGTTAGAGCAGGAACAAGCACACAGGCCTTTCCTCAGGGGCTTTACACTCCAGGGGAGAAAAAACAGATGACCAACAGGTGAATGCTGAACTTCAGGGCTCCACGCCCAGTGGGAGGAGACGAAGGCAGGGCGGAGGGGATGCGAGCAGCCTGCGCAGGAGCGCCACCCGGCAGGCCGCGCGCAGCTCCCTAGGAGCACACCCGTGAGAGGCGAGCCTGCAAGGGCACGCGTCCCCAGCAGGGGCAGCAGGTGCAAAGGCCCCGCACGGTGGGGCTGGAGAGTTTGAGAGAAGAAAGAAAGAAGGCGGACGCGGGAAATAAGCCAGGGCAGCAGCAGACGGGGGCCCAGGAGCCAGGGGGAGCTGCCTCCAGGGGCGGGGAGGCCACCAGCCACGCCCGCCAGGCCCAGCCCTGAACACAGGCTGCCGGAGGGGGGAGGGGGTGCGCGGTGGCGAGCCCGGGCGGCCGGAACAGAGCACCACGCCGGGCGGTTAGGCAGCCCCGCAGGCCGGGGGCCCCAGACCCGAGCGGCAGCACGGCCACGCTCCGGCGGCCCCCTCCCCCGCACGTGTCCTCGAGGCCGACAGGACACCGCTCTCGCCGGCCCCTCCTCTGCGGCAGTCCCATCCGCTAGACCACTCCGAAGACCTCATTTAGCCCTAACTCCCTCCCGAAGACCCCACCTCCAAACACGGCGCTCGTGCAGGTTAGGGCTTCGATGTGTGCTTTGGGGGACCCGGTGCAGCCCCTGGTGATGTCCCTGTGCTCAGATCCGCCGGCAGCCCAGCCGCAGCCCGTGACCGCTGATGCCGCACAGGCTGTCGCTCGCACCCGCGCGGTCTCTGTGAGGCAGCAAGAGCGTGCCCATCGAGGAAGAAAGTAAAGCCACGGGGGCTCGGCCCGTCCCCCGGGGCCCTCCCCGGTCAGCTGCCAGCCTGCCAGGCAGAACCCTCTCCGTTAGGGACCAGCCAGCCAGTTTGGGTTCTACTCTGCTTCTCGTAAAGGAAGTTCAAGGCCACTTCTTGGAGAAGACTCTTCCCTGAGCTCAGAGTCAATGCACAGTTGCAAGAGGCTGGGGTCTGCCGTGCTCCGGGAGCCCCGAGGGCACAGGCCGTCCAGACGGCTCTCCCGCTGTGGAGCTGAGACGGGCCTTCCGTTTCCACAAGGCACGCTCCTGTCCCCTTCCCTGGCCACGCTCAGCCCCTCCAGGCCGCAGATGCGACGGCGGAGCCCCCAGTGGGAAGAAACCATCTCTGTCAGGAGCTCCCCCAGCACGTTTGCTAATGAAGAGGATTCCTCTGGGGCACAGCCGGGGGGCTCGGAGCAGACCTCCAGCAGGCTTTACGCCCCCTGCCGCAGCTGTGAACAGGAGAGCTGGAGGCTGGATCAGGAGCACAGGGTCGGTTGGCTGAGGTGCACCTGGGGCCAGGTGGGAGGGCAGAGCCCGCAGGGGGAGCAGTGGTCACTGCCCGGGGCAGGAATGCTCAGGAGCTCAAGGCCATGTGGTGGGTCGCGCCCCGGCCCTTGATCCCGAGCCATAGACAAGGCCTCGGTCATGGGCCCCGTGGGGAAAGCCTCACAGGGGTCCCTATATGCACAGGCAGCCGAATTCAGCAGGAGCAGGAGTCTAGCACCCGAGGGGCTGCCGAGAGACACGGAAGACCCCAAGGGTCCCCAGAGACCTGTGGAGAGGCAACAGGTACGTGCTTGAGCGGGGCGGGAGTTGGCCCAACCGCACTCGAAGCAAGAGCAAGGGGGCCCATCCCCGGGTTCGAGTGGCCGTGGACCAGTCCTGTCCGCCGTCCCTGCCGCTACAGCAAACGATGGAAAGTGCGAACCAGACTGAGCCACTGGCCTTCCGAGAGCGCCTCGCGGTGGCTCCCCAGACTGGTCAGGATCCAAGCCAAACTCCCAGTTGTACACGGCAAAGGGGCCCTTCCCCACGGAGCCCTACGGCCACCCTAGCCTCTCTTTCCAGCGACCCAGGTCACTCGCGAGCCCAGAACTCGCGCCCCTCTGAATGCCGTTCGAGCAGCTCCCTCCCGTCACCGTGCTCCCCACGGAGCCCCTCCCGGCGCTGGGGCCCACATTGAGTCTCTCCTTCCACAGGCAGGGTCAGGTGTCCTCCCTGGGGCTCCCCCGCCCCGTGCCCCATGCCACCACGGAGCCAATCCTCACGGAGCAGCCGGGAAGGCCTGCAGTGCTCACCCCAACTTTGGGGGGCCTGCTGGCCATCTCCACCCCCCGTCACACCGGACACCACGTACTGCAACCTCCCGCACTCGCGCTTCCCCTCACGTAGCCCTGAGCGGGGCTTGGTGTCCTCACTCCCGTTATACAGATAGGAAAACCGAGGCTGCGAGGGATGAAGTAACGTGTTCGAGCCACACAGTTCACAAGGAGCAGGTCTGGGCCCCACAGCCGGTGCAGACAATCCTGAGCCCTGTGTCCCGGATGGGGCTCTGCAAGGGGGCGCAGGGGGCAACCCCCAGGGCTGGCCCACGCCGGCCGGGCAGCAGGTGCCTCTGGCAAGTCAGGGGACCAGAAGGTTCCTGAGCACCCACGGCATCTGGGGTGAAAAGGACTGTTTTCTGTACAGGGAGTTTCTGATTGTTTCCATTGGCTTTTGACGCAGGCACCTGTCCCACCGAGTGCGAGGCACAGCGGTGCCCTCACCAGGCCTGCTTACCACGGGCAGCATGTTTGCTAAAAACAAAGAAGCCTCTGGGTCTTTCAGCGGCTGGGGGAGCTGAGGAACCAGGTTGGGACCGGGTGTTCGTGCTGGTGGGAGCGTTTGTTCCCCCACTGAGTGACGTGCCCGTCAGACGGGGAACCGCCGATCCCCCCACACAGGGGCCTGTCCTGCCGGGTAGAGGGCGCGGCTGGGCTTGGCCCGAGTCCATCTCAGTCCTCGCAGCAGCCGCCCGTTTACAGGGCTGACGTCCCAAGACTGCACAGCCAGTGAGGGGTAGGGGCGGGACTCGAACCCAGAGTCCACACTCTCATCTGTTTGGAGAGTTGGTTCCACCTGGGCCGCCGCACCAGAGGCCTGCCCCTGCTTGTTGGAGCCGGGCCCCCGGGCTCCCACCGGGCTCCCGGAGGACAGAAGGCCTCGGCGCAGGACAGCGCCACGGCGGCACGCACAGGCTCCGGAAACGCGGGCCGTCCAGTGACCGTGCAAATGGTGGCAGATTCCCTGAGAGTGGGACAGGTTAAAGTCGTAGGACGATGTCAGTGTGACTATAAAGAAAAACATTTTAATTGTTCACCATTTCTATCATTGTCCGAGGCAGGAGCGTCTTTTGCAATGGATGCACAAGATAAAGAAACCAGACTATTTAAAAGAGAATTGCTAACAACGCTGCTAGCAGCTAAAGAGAAGAAGAAGAAAGCCGGCATGGAAACAACGTGAACGCGCATCGGAGGGAAACCGCTGGTAAGTCACGAGCTCCCTGTGGAACTCCGGCAGCGGGTCTTAAAAACGACGCGGACCTAGGGTATCGACTTCGAAATAGTCGTGATACGTTATTGCCTGAAAAGGGAAAACTGCCCTGAGGCAAGTAGAGTGAGATTCCTTGTTTTTTAGAAAAGCAAACAGCCGTGCGTGGACGCCAAACGCCCTGAGCCGTGGGCGCACAGGGACACACACGGGGGGCGGGGCGCCCCCTTGGGCCACTGGTCTCCCGAGCCCTTCCGTCCCTGTCATCTTCCACAGGGAGCTTTGAGGCCCAGGAGGCTAGGAACAGAGCCAGGCTCCCCTCGAAAGGCCATCCCCAAGGCCAATGTCATCACCGGCCCGTAGCTTCCAGCCAAGCCACCCGGAGAAAGGAATTCCACAAAAACTCCTTTGAGGCTCGGCGCTTGCACACATTCACACGGGCGGGGAAGGCCACGTTCCTCAGCAGCCCCCATCCGCCCGCCCCACGTGGCCAGAAGCCTGGGCTCCCGGGGGAGGAGGTGGCCTTCCTCACAACCGGGGACATCCACCTCGCTCCATTGTTCCCTGCATTCAGGAGGGAGGAGCAGGGGGGGCCAGGGGCCACAGTCGCCGAGATGGCTGCTGGGGCGCAGCGCCAGGCCCCGCGGGGCACGGTGGGGACGAGGACGTGCATCCCTGCCCAGCCGGGAGCTTGGATGTCCGCAGGCATAGGCAAGGTCAAGGTTGTGGACGCGGCCAGCCGGGTGTCGAGGGCGGGAAGAGGGCGGGCACCGTTTGCTCAGCGTGGACCCGGACCCCCGGGGCTCCTGCTCCCAGTCCCCCAAATAGAGGGCCATGCCCCGTACCTCCTCCAGGCCACGGAGCCTTGTCCTCCCACCTCGCAGGCCACCCTCCAGATATCCAGGACCTCGATTTCTCCATCCAAGCCTGCCGCCCCAGCTGCCCTCCGGCAGGCAGACCACAGCTGCTGTACATGCAGCTCGAAGCCTGAGAGGTGGCCACGGGGCATGGGGGAGGGCTGGCGGGGCTCCGGAGGTGGCCGCGGGGCAGGGGGAGGGCTGGCAGGGCTCTGGAGGTGGCCGTGGGGCAGGGGGAGTGCTGGCGAGGCTCCGGCCAGGGGGCTGAGGCATGCCAGAGAGTCCTCAGGGTAGCACAAGAGCTGGGGATGGAAGGACTCGGGGCTGGGGGCTTGTGTGCTGGTCCAGGCCCTGAAGACAAGGGTCGGCCCATAACCCTTCCCGACCGTCTGGGGGTGAGGTAGTTACAACAGCAGCCACTGTGTTTTCTAGACTGTTCCCAGGTCAAGCCAACGGGACTCTGCCACTCCCTCTCAGATGGCCTGTCCTACCTCCGCCCGCGGCTGTGGCTGCCCGGGCTCCCAGACTTGCTCCGAAGGGGGTTCCGCAGGGCCCGGGGTGGGGGGAGGCTGGTTGGGAATATCTCCTGATGACTCCCTGGGATTGCCTGCATGTTAAAGGTTCTGAGAATCCCCAAGGAAAAGAAACCTGCTCGCCTGGAGAGGTAGTTTCCCACTGGACTCTTGTTTCCATTTTAAGGCAGACTTGGAAGTGTGGGGTGCGGGGTGCTTCCTGAAACCAGGCGCCCGCGCACCTGCGGGCCAGAATAGCAGCGCACTCCGGCCTCCCTCAGCAGGTGCCACGGGCGCCCCGGAGCCGTGGACCAGGCCGTGGCAGCCCTGGAGCCGTGGACCAGACTGTGGGTGCCCTGGAGCCATAGACCAGGCCGTGGCAGCCCCACCGGAACCATGGACCAGGCCGTGGCAGCCCCCCCGGAGCCGTGGACCAGGCCGTGGCAGCCCCCTGGAACTGTGGACCAGGCCGTGGCAGCCCCCTGGAGCCATGGACCAGGCCGTGGCAGCCCCCCTGGAGCTGTGGACCAGGCCGTGGCAGCCCCACCGGAACCGTGGACCAGGCTGTGGCAGCCCCACCGGAACCATGGACCAGGCCGTGGCAGCCCCCCCGGAGCCGTGGACCAGGCCGTGGCAGCCCCCTGGAACTGTGGACCAGGCCGTGGCAGCCCCCTGGAACTGTGGACCAGGCCGTGGCAGCCCCCTGGAGCCATGGACCAGGCCGTGGCAGCCCCCCTGGAGCTGTGGACCAGGCCGTGGCAGCCCCACCGGAACCGTGGACCAGGCTGTGGCAGCCCCACCGGAACCATGGACCAGGCCGTGGCAGCCCCCCCGGAGCCGTGGACCAGGCCGTGGCAGCCCCCTGGAACTGTGGACCAGGCCGTGGCAGCCCCCTGGAACTGTGGACCAGGCCGTGGCAGCCCCCTGGAGCCATGGACCAGGCCGTGGCAGCCCCCCTGGAGCTGTGGACCAGGCCGTGGCAGCCCCACCGGAACCGTGGACCAGGCTGTGGCAGCCCCACCGGAACCATGGACCAGGCCGTGGCAGCCCCCCCGGAGCCGTGGACCAGGCCGTGGCAGCCCCCTGGAACTGTGGACCAGGCCGTGGCAGCCCCCTGGAACTGTGGACCAGGCCGTGGCAGCCCCCTGGAGCCATGGACCAGGCCGTGGCAGCCCCCCTGGAGCTGTGGACCAGGCCGTGGCAGCCCCCCGGAGCCGTGGACCAGGCCGTGGCAGCCCCCCCGGAGCCGTGGACCAGGCCGTGGGCGCCCCGGGCTGTGCAGGAAACTCTGTAACAAACAGTACACCGTCCTCACTAGGTTGCAGGCACAGGTCTCAATGCTCCACAAAGACGGACCCCTTCAGTCCCCAAAACAACCCGATGTGGGGGCCCTATGATTATCAAATTTAAAGATGAAGAGGCTGAGTCAGGGTGAGTTAGTGACTTGCCCAAGGTCACCCAAGGTCACGCATCTGGGCAGGGGAGGAGCCTGGCTCAAGCCAAGCCGTCTGGCTCCAAAGTCCGCGTGTGCGAGCGGTCCATTGCTGCCATAACACGTTAGCACAAATCCATGACGTGAAACCACACGAGTTCTGCTCTGGCGGTTTCAGAGGCCAGAACTCTGAAATCAGCCTCACTGGACCGAAGCCCAGGCTGTGGGCAGGGCTGGGTCCTGCTGGGGCCCCGCGCCCTTTCCTGCCCCTCCCGCCTCTGGCTGCCCGGTGAGTTCCCACACCTCGCGTTTCCTGTCTGACTCCCTTTCGTAAGGACACGGGCCACCACGGTTGGGGTCCACCCGGAAAATCCAGCATTATCTCCCTGTCTCAAGATCCTGAACGTGACCACACCTACTAAGTCCCTTTTGCCATCGAAGGTGATATTCACCAGTTTCAGGGACCATGCCTGGGTCCCTGGGGGACCATTACTCAGCCTGTCGCCCTATGCTTTTAACCCCGTGCTATGTGAGCTTGATTCTCGAAACCATTCTGGGAGGATGCGGTCATTCCACAGACTGGAAGCCTGAGTCTCTGAGAAGTCAGCGAGCGGCCACGGGTCACCCAGGTGGTAAAGGATGCAGCGAGGACAGACGTGGAGGACTGGCTCCCATGTCCCTGTGCGCCTGCCCCCGCTCCTGCACCCCTGCACCCCGGCCCCCCTCCTATGCCCTCCACTGTGCCCCTGCCTCTGCGCTCCGGCCCCTGCTCCTTCGCCCCTGCATCCGCTGCTGCACCCCTGCCCCTGCTCCTGAGCCCCTGCATCTGAAGCTGGAGGACTCCGGATGTGCAGCGCCTCAGGGGTTTGAAGCAGGTGCCGCTTTTGTTACTGTCTAGACAAGCCCCGTGGCCCCAAGAAAGCCCCAGGAGGGCTCTGGATTTGCCCTCCCCGCGTGACGCACTGACAGAGGCAGCGCCATCCTGAGAGTTCAGAGGCACCGGGTTAAGGATGCTCAGTCTTGGAAGCAAAATCCCAAAGAGCTATTTGCACCCCTGGTTTCCCTGCAGTTTTATTCACAATAAGCGAAGGCGGAAGCAGCAGCCGAGTGCCCATTATCGATGGACAAGCGGACGAGCGAAATGGAGGTGTATACCCAGGGGCTACCGCTCACCCCGAGAAGGAAGGACATCCGGCAACGCGCTACAAGGCGGATGAGCGCCGAGGACGTGACACCGAGTGAAATGACCGTCCCAATAAAGACAAACGCTGTACGATGCTGGGAGGCCCTCGGAGGCGTCAGCCCCACCCACCGCACAGACAGAAAGCAGGGGGCGGCCGCCGGGCGGGGGCGGGAGGGACAGGGAGTTCACGTCCGATGGGGACGGGTCTCCGTCTCGCAGGATGGAGGCGGCGGGCGGCGGTCTTCGTTCAACAGCGTGGACGTATCAGTAGCCTGAAGGGAGCCCTTCGAGTGGGTGAAGTCGTGTGTTTTATCGCAAGTTTAAAAAAGGAACACTTGCTTAATCGGAGAGTCCAGGCAGAGCGGGGTCATGTCTGTGTCTTCCTGTGGCCGGTGGGGGGGAGGGGCACCGCCACCTGCCCGTGACCTCTGAACGGGGGCGGGAGGGGCTGGCCTTCTAGAAGCCCTACACCCTGCTGATGAAACAGCTACCCCCCGCGCGAAGACAAAAACCAAACACTGAGCCCCGGGAGGGAGGGGGAGGCGGACGGAACGAGCCGTGCAGCTGCCGCGGGAGAGAACGGGTGGCCCCTGTCGTCCTTCAGAGACTCCAACGGGAGCAGGCGCTCTCGTGGGAATTTTGCAAATAACTTGAGAGCGACGCCATGCATCTCCCGTGGCTTCAAGGGTACAATTTCGTGACAGTCATGTTCCCGTTGCCCAAAGAAACGGGATTATGAGCTACCTGAGGATTTTTTGAAACTCCTCTGCTGTTTGCAGGAATTCAGCAGCAAGAGCCAGACCTGCTCCAAGAGTTGACTCGCATTCCTCTGGGCACCGTGCCAGCCTCTCAGAAAACTGCCAACCCGTCGAAGAGCATCCTGTCTGTAAACGCGCCCTTCCACGGGGCCGGGGTGGCAAAGGGCACAAAGGGACCGCAACAACATCCAAGCGGCAGGTGGAAGGTGACCGTCCACGGAGGTGGGCCGCGGGGGCTCAGAACTGAGAGCGGGGCGCAGGCAGAGGAGCCTAAGTCCTGCCTGCGTCATGCGGATCTGGAAAGGGGACACCCCGATGTTGCTAACAGGGGTCCCTTTGCCGGGGGTCAGCGGGTCCACCCCTCTCGGCCCTTCTCCTATAGCCAGATCCTCCTCCCTTCCCAGGCAATTGTGTGAACCAGCCTTTCATCCAGCGACAGAAGGAGGGGGCTCTTCGCAGAGCCCCATCTATAAATACAGGGTAACAATAGGAACCAGAATGTTCCACAGGAAACCAGCAGGACCTGCCCTCCGCACACAGAGCACGGAAGAGTTTCACAGGGATTTCTGCGAGCATCCTTCCCAATTACAATCCCAGAACAGCAATGACCAACGGATGAGTTTATTCCGGTAATATCCACGAGACATAGTTCTCTTTAAAAGGAAAGGAAATTTGCATGGTTTGTTATATCCATCCCTTATTCCAGTTTAACGGGTCCCTAAGAGGCTTTAACTGCAGCAAGAGGAATTTTGGTTACAGACATGGCCAAACCTTGCAGAGGGAGAAGGAGGGAGGGACGTTAGAGAAGCTCCCCCCAGGGAAGTATTTACTGAATAAATTCCAGACCCATCCATCTGGGAAGGAAAGTCCTTTCCAGTCTGTTCGGAGGGAAGGACCTTGCCTTGCCTCGGATCCAGGTAGAATTTTGAGGTTTTTCTGTCCTAAAGGTGTTGGCAAAACCGAAAGTCTCCTGCGCACACGCCCTTCCTTCGGCCAGGCCTCGGGAGACTTCCTCACCTCCTCCGTGTCCAGCCAGACCAAGGACAGTTCCCCAAGTGGGGCCCTTGGTTCTGCCGAAGGGGCAGGAGGCCCCCAACCCCAAACCATCCCACACAGGAACATGCTCCGCACAAGCACCCAGAAGCCAGTGCCCGTTCCAAATAGCTTCGGACAGTTCAATCCAGAAACAAGGGGTATTTAAAAGCTTGCAGTAGATCACGTGCCAAGCGAGGTGGCAGACGTGCAAACCAGTGAGCGGGAAGTCGGAGCTGCAAAACGAGGGTGGTTTTCGGTGTCTGGCTGCTGCCTCGTTCTCTCTGCCCGCCGCCGAGGCCCCGGCCTGGGTGAGGGCACACCTGCCCCACAGCCGGGGGGCTGGATGCCCACTCCGTAGAGAGAGAGTGGCATTGCCAAGTTCACACCTGGATTTCCATCCTCGCACCCGCCATGGAGGGGGGGACGGCCGTGGGACGAGAAAGCAGCCAGGGGAGGGTGGCCGCCGACCAGGCCATGGGGCTGGGGACTGACAGACCACATGCGAAAGCCATAAACCACATGAAAGGGTCACCACTACGGAGAGCTGCTAAACCTCACATTCTCAGTAAGTCCTGAGTGATACTTACAATAAAGAAAGAAAGCCCCAAATCAGTACTAAGTCTTGTAACTTATTCAAGAGCTTGGAACTAGGACCCAAGCTGTTAAGGGGGTGGCGGCAGAAGTAGACGGCAGAATTCCCACATAAAAGACTTGTAAGAAGGCCCAGAGCAGTGACTTTGCTGACTCCGTCAGCGGCTGCCAAAGACCCGCGGTTACCAGGCCAGCCTGCACCTGACCCCGGCTCACCCCTGGGGGGCCCGCCACTGCCCACCGAGGACATGCGGGAGACGGCGACCCGGAGCTGCGGCCACAAAGCCACGGTTCTGCTCCGGGCTCTGTTGTGAGGACCGGTCATCCGTCCGCTGAGGGCCTGCAGGCCCCCGGGGTCGGCCTCCCTCTCCGCAGCCCCTCTGTGGGTCGCGGCCCCTCCTCGCTCCCCACTTCAGCCACACGGGCCACCTTTCGGGGTGGCGAGCCCTCCTTCCCAACACACACCTCTGTGCCTGCTGTTCCCTCAGCTTACGACGCTCTTCCCTTCACTCTGCCGTTTGGTGCCTTTTCGTGCCCCGTTAGCGGGGTCCATCCGGGGCTCCTGGGGGCCCTCCCCAGCCATGCAGTCCTATGCAGTTGCCCGACCGGGGTCTGGCCCTCAGGAGGCAGCCAGGTGCTTGAGGACGGAGCCCACCTTGGCCCCTGCCGCCGCTGCCCCCCCAGAGCCCGCCTGCAACTCTGGGTGCGTAATCAAGACGCCCATGAATGAAACAGGGCCGCTCACGCCCAGGCGGGGCCCCCGGAGGTCGTCCGTGACTGGGACTCAGGCCTTCAGGCCTTTCTGCAGGACCAGCTCAGAGCGACGAACGGGGTCTCCTGCCGAGAGGAGAGGCTCGGACAGTGGGGCCGGACGGCCAGGCGAGCCAGCTGCACGGAGGCCCACACGCAGCAGGCACTGGGCCAGGGCGGGAGGCTGGGCGCTGGGCGTCGAGGTGCAGCAGGAGGGGGAAGCCCAGGCTCAGGAGCGGACGACGGGCTCCTCTCCCGCATCAGCCCCAGACGAGGCCGGGCCCACAGAAGATTCTGGGAGACACCTGAGCTCACCTAGAAAGAACGCCAGGATCACTTTGCGATGTCCGCTGCAGGCGCAGCCCGGGCCCCGCGGCCTGTCCTGTCCTGGGCTGGCGGCCCTGCCCTGAGGACGCAGGAGAGCGGAGCTCACCGACCGCGGAGCTGCGTCCTGCCCGGCTCTGTGGGCGTGCGCTCGGGGTCACGAGGGAGGCCGTGTCTCCATCCCCACTGCTGGTCGGCTCCGTAAGTAGCTGTCATTTCGGTGATGGAGGCAGGCGCCCCCTTGGGTCACTCGTGTGTCTCATGGGTGCTCATGGAATCTGTGTGAAGGGCATCTGGCTGTCACCGGGGCCCGTCTCTGTGGCCTCAGGACCTGTGCGGCTGTTGGTCATACAAACGCTCAGACATCAGGGCACCTTTGTGACCTGGAAGCCCTGTCCCTCCCCTGACCGGCCTCCGAGAAGGATCCTGGGCTGCCCTGGGCTGAGCACCTGAAAGAAAGCCCTTTCTGAACGTACGGGGACGCATAAGAAAGAGCAGATGGAGGCGACGAGGGCTGCAGGGACAGTGACGAGGCCCCGCCCGCTGACCACACTGTAGAGAAGGCTGCGTCGAGGGGGCTCAGCGGCAGGAGCCCCCAGCTGCCATCCGAAAGAACAGCGGAAGTGGTCGGTGAGTCACCATCGGTCGGATAAGGCGTGGGCGTCAGGGATGCGGGAGCCTGGAAGACCCCCAAGAATAGCCCGGAGAGGAACAGTCGCACGAACAAGGAGTGAATTATTCCCGAGACAGTTCTGTGCGCCCGAGGCTGGGGGCTCCCGCCTGGGACCGCGGAGGCTGGAGCGGGAGCTGGAGCAGCAGTGGTGAGGAGGGCTGGCTGGAGCCAAGGCCCAGCGGCAGGTGCGGGGAGCTCCGGGGGCTGGCACAGGTGTGACAGCAGAGCTTGGGGGGGATGCCACACTGCGGGACAGAGAGGGGCTGCCGAAGGTTCAGACAAGGACAAAGTCAGGCGTGTGTGTCTCTTGGATTCCTCGGCAGCACTGGAGGTGGGGGGGGGGCCGTGAGGGAGGGCCAGGAGGCAGGGGTGCCGGCCAGACCCCCAGCCATCCACGTGAGGCCCGGTGCGGGGAGATGGGTGGAGACCGTGGACGCCGTGAGCCAGGGGGTCCTGTCACAGGAGATCCGTGCTCGGCAATGCCAGAGAGCTCAAAACCCCTCAAGGGCCGCCCCGGACCCTCACCCCGGTCTCCGCTTCGTATCCGAATTCTTGGCCTCAAACGTGAATTCCGGTCCCCACGGCTCCTCGTTGTCTGTCCATCCCCCCTGAATTACAGTCCAGAGCACCAAGCCCCCACCCCGGGTGCGGGCAGGCTGAGGGCAGAGCGGGCCCCCTCACGTCTCCGTCCTCCACCTGCCGGCCCTGTGCCGACCCCGTGCACGCACACTCTCGTGCACACAGAGGTGTTTCGATAGAACTCTTACTGGAGTGAAAAACCAAGGTGCACACATGCCCAGGCTACAGTCCATCTGTCCGCAGTGGCTCACAGGGAACTGGTGACAAATGTGCAGTTTGGGAGACAGCCGTGTTTCGGGGACTGTCGTGTCTGTAAAGCCGCAGGTACTGCAGGGTCGGAGACTGGGCGCCCTGGGGCGGGTGGGGGATGAGGCCCCCGGGTCTGCGGATGCCATGCAGAGGGCCGGGCCCGCACCTGCTCCGGGCGCCCATCAACAAGGGCAGGAGGTGGGGCGGCCCACGGAGGGCGGGCTGCAGCTTCTGTGACTGTGGTTGGCTTTCGTGATGAATGAAAGCGCTTTTCACATGGAGCCAGTGAAATCGAAACAGTGACTAAGCTGGGAAATGGAAACGGCCTTTGGGAGCTGGGACTCCGGCGTGTCAGCCTGGTGTGCCCATGGCAGCACACACCACTCTGCTTCCCAAAGACCCTGGAGCAGCCCGGGACCCAGAACAGCTGCTCTTCAGATGGACCACCTCCCGACCCCAGACGCCAGTCCCGAGAGGAGGGAGGAAGGCTCCCGGCGTGCCCGCCTCACCCCTTCCCCAAGGACGGGAGGCAGAGATGGCCTCACCGTGGGGTCTTTCAATGCTCCAATGGTCACCATGTGACCACGCATGCCGGGGCAGGGTCGTGCTGATTCCTGGGGACCATCGAAGACAGTGGGAGAACTGAGACTCTGGAGACAGGCCGAGCAGGGCGCCAATTCTGGCTCCTCTGTGCACTGGCTGTGTGATCTGGGGACATTACTGAGCCCCTCTGAGCCTCGGTCTCTGAGAGGCAGCACTGCGAGGCCCAGGAAGGAGGAACATGGGTAGAAATAATCCTGACACCAAAATCATCAGCTCTAAGAGGTTCTCCGGGAAGCCCACCCTGAGAGCCCCCCAGCCCTGCCCAGTTCTGTTCGTCGTCCTCGTCTGGATTTACAGGGGCTCACCTGACTCACACGAGAGCCTGTCCCTGCCCCTCTCCTCAGGCCAGAAGCTCTGGGATCTGTCATGCTCACGACTTCAGCCCCAGTGCCCAGAAATGAGCAGCACCCTTTAAATTTGTGCTGAATGAACTGAATGGGCCACAATGCCCGGCTTGTGGCGGGTGCTGAAGGGGTGGTGGTCAGTCCAACCAGGACACCTGGGCGCCCGGACACCTGGACACCCGGACACCTGGACGCACAGACACCTGGACGCCCGGACACCTGGACACCCAGACACCTGGACGCACAGACACCTGGACGCCCGGACACCTGGACGCACAGACACCTGGACGCCCGGACACCTGGACGCACAGACACCTGGACGCACAGACACCTGGACGCCCGGACACCTGGAAGGCCGAGCACTTGGAGTGGAAACCCGGGTCTGGCCTGGAACAAGTCTTTGTAACTTGCTGTGGGGACTTGGGTGGGTGTCCTCCCCCAGAGGCCTCGTCTCCTCTGTTTGGTGAGGACAGTGGTCTGAAGATGACCCCTGAGGCCCTCTCCAGGATTCTCTGGGCCGGACAGGACCACGGGGAAAAGCCAGCCCCAGTACCAAAGCCTACGTGTGACCCTCAGCTCCACTACCGCCATGCAAGGGACACCAGAGGCCCAGGTACCACTGCAGGGGGGAGGTGGGTGTGCAAGCAGCCAGCAGCCGCCCCAAGCCCCACTCCCCTGCCCCATCAGCCTGGCTGCCCAACACCAGGCCTGATGGAGCCGCAGAGTCTTACCAGCCTTGCACCTGGCTTGAAAACCCAGGAAGGAAAGGAGGAGGTGAGGAAGGGAGGGAGGGAGGGAGAGGAGGAGGAAGAAGAGGAAGAGAAGGAGGGACGGAGGGGGAGGGAGGAAACAGGTGGGCAGGGACCTGTGCCGGGACCCTCAGGAGCTAGCCGGGCGGGTCCTGACCGCAGCCTGGGGGTGTCGCCGTCCCCATACACAGACAGGAGGGCACTGGTGACCCCCAGAAGCCGCAGGCCACGAAGCAGGAAATAAAGCCAAGCCTTCGACCCAATGCCTCCTGCGCTGAAGCCCACGGGGCGCGCCAGGTCCCAGCCTCAGGCCGTTCCTCGGGGTTCCCTCCAGTGTAAACCAAGCCACGAAGACGTGGCCAGTCCAGGAGCCACCTCTGTGGGAAGCATCGTCCCCGCGAGTGAGAGAGCCGGGGGAGCCGAAGCGCCCGGGGCCCCTGCCTGCACACCTCCCGGCGGCGGGCAGCTCTGGTCCCCCAGCCCCCACGAGGAGGAGGCGGGGCCGGCGGGTGGGGGCGGGGCCGCGAGGGGCGGGGCCGGCGGGGCCGGCGGGGCGGGGCCGGAGGAGCCTGAGGCCCTGCAGATGGTGCCGAATTCTGTGAGCCTCACAGCCACGGTGTCTCTGTTCCATTAACATACGGCTTCACACACACAAAGCGAACTGTACACGCAGACTTTGACCATCGCGGGACCGTGAATCCCATCCAGCAGGGGGGAAAAGCCGCAGAAGCTCTCCAGTCCCTGCTCTATCAGCAGATGGCAAGGCTCATTCTCTGTGATAGGGTCAAAGGCTCAAGGTCACTGCTCCTCCCTGGGTGAATGCCCCGTTCTGGTCAGGGCTCCCGTGTGGACGGCCCCTGTGAACCAGCCGGTCAGAGGAGGGATGGGAGAGGCCCTGGGGTGCCCTCCGGAGCACACAAGGTGCCTGGGGACAGCGAGCCCAGGGCTGACAGCACGCAGCTCCTGGCCTGCCCCAGGCAGCAGAGGGCAGAACTCTGGAAAGGTCCCCAAGACCCCTGTGCACTGGACTTGAAATGGCTCCAAGTGCTGGGGTATCTGGGCTCTTCACCCCCAATCAGACCGTCGGCTGTGCTCTTACAGAACGGACCGTATGCGCAGCTCACTGGGAAATAAGAGGAAAGCCTGTCCCTCCCCGTGGCCCTGAGCCCGCCCAGCAGACCAGGCCGCAGCCCGGAACCACGAGCAACCACCCAGCCCTGCCGGAGAAACAGCTGAGAGTTCTTCCGTCCAGCCTCCACCCGGCTGTGGGCCGGTGCCCGTCGGATCCCCACTGGGGCCGGGCCCCGCGCAGACGCCGGCGCACTGTGGCGGCCTCCCTCTGTCCTCACGGAGCCGCGGCTCTACCACAGCCCAGACCGGGGAGCCAGAGCTGGCTCGGGGCCCTTTTCTGGCCTAAACCCTCAACAGGAGACAAATGCTACGGTTTGATGCGAGCTCACAGTGCGAGCTCCAGTGGCGCTTGTCACAACCGGCCGGGATGCAGAGCCCCCGGGAAAGCCCCTCACAGACCAGCACGGACACCCTCCCGGACACCCGCTCTGGTGCCGGACAGTCGGAGAAGAAGGCCCCCCGGGGCTCCAGGCCTGCCCAAGAGACACCTGTTAGGAGCAAACAGATACTGAGTCTGTCCCCCGAGCTGGCTAGGGGACTCCAGCCTCCTTTGTTGGAGACTCTGGGTGAGCCCAGGACGGGGGCCGTGGGAAGACCCTCCCCACACCCGGGGGGGCGGTCTCTCAGTTTTCTGTGAAAAGCCGGGCTTTTCCCCTCACTGTCCCTGACTACAGAAAACCGCCCCTCCTGGGGGAATGGGAGAGGCCCTTTGTGTTCTGAAAGGAAGTGTGAGCGTGCGGCAGCACTTGCTGTCCCAAGACACCTCCAGAGCCACTTTCCATTCTGTTCTGCCCACGATCATTAGGGGAAATCTCTCTGCCGCTTCTGTAGAGCCCATTCACTCGAGGGAAATAGATCAATGACAAAGGCCAGCCCGGAGAGGTTCTGAAGAACACGGTCATTCTTCCCCGGGGCCCAGCCGAAAGGACAGAGGACACCCGCCCCCGCCCCCGAAAGCAGAGCTGACCAAAAAAGTTCTTTAACCAGGTGGCTATTTCTTGTCTTCTATTCGGGGAGAACAAAACCGCTTTCTGAGTGACATGTCTCACGCTTCAAACGAATGCTGCTTCTGTGAATTATTTTTAAGCGCACCTGCGAGCGAGCGTGCTGGAGCAAACACGGGGGCCGGGGAGGGGCGCTGGAGGCACGGCTGCTCGCAGCCCCCCGTGCAGGACCCAGGGTGGGGCTTCAGGAGGGCCTGAAGGCCGGGCACCCCCCGAGGACCTGAGGAGGTGCGACCTAAGCCCCTCCCGCCAGAGCAGGGACAAGAACAGAGCTTAGCATTTGCTCCCCTGCCCCTTGTGGCTTCCAGGACAGCACCTGCCGGGCCGCGTGCGGGCGCTGCTGGGACAAGCAGCCAGCCGTCACCGCGCTCGAGTCACACCCTGGGCCAGACGCCGGCAGAGCAAGCCCGTTCTGCGCATTCCTGCAGCCAAGGTGGGCGCGCTCCTCCCCGGCCGCCCGGTGCGCAGCCTCGCCTGCGCGGGGTCCAGCTGCCCAGGCCGGGGCTCGCTCTGGCTGGAGGAGGAGAGCTCGCGGAATCGCAGGGAGGGGCCAGGTAAGAGCTAGTCTGCACTGAGTGCCCATGGGGCCTGCAGTCCAGGCTCGGGGACGGGGCTTCCCCTGGACGTCACCGAAGACCGCCAGCTGCAGACGAGGATTTATAACCCGAGCGCAGGAAGCCAAACGTAACACCTAGACTGTGACAGAGGAAACGGGGTCCAGGGATGGAAACCCTCCAGCTGGAGCCGGGCATCAGATTCAACCCCAGGAACCCCGAATCTGTCCGCACGCCCACAGGCTGACTCCGACAGCGGCCCGGGCATCCCCGCTGCTCCCGCTTCTGGCGGTGCCTCGGAGGCCGGGGAGACGGCATTCGGGGAGCGGCCCCGGCTGACTCTCAGGAGAGCCTGCCCCCCTCTGTGAGGGCCCTTCCTGCTGCACAGGGCAGGGCAGGGGCCGTGAGGCTCGACCAGGCCACGCCAAGTGTGTCTCGCTGGAGATGGAGCCCTGGGTCACTCCACCTCGGCTCCAGCTGGGGCACTGGGCTTTGGTCTCGGGCGGGGCCCTGTGACGTTGTTAGAAGTTCCCTGGGGCTCTCCTTCCCTGCGCAGACTCCCAGAGACTCAGCTGGAAGAAGAGGGGACATCTGTGTGCACCTGCAAGGCGCAGTGGGGGGACTGGGGGCCTGCAAACAGGCCCAGGGTCTGCCAACACGTGGTGACAAGTCAGGTCAGGGCTGCAGGTGAGCAGTCAGGCATCTGAACGTTTCTGGCAGTGAGGCCCTGGGAGCTGCAGGTCGTAAGTTGACACCTGTCACTCTGGGAACGACGTGGCATCGTTATTGGCTCCCATGATGGCCCTTGGAAGCACGCTCACCCACTTCCGTCTGTCTGCACACAACGGATTTTCTTCAAGACCAGGAAACCTACAGCCCCATCAAGCATCCGCCCCCCACACCCCCATCCCCCACAGCCGACAGCAGCTTCCTTCTTGGAGCGCGTTTCACAGTTTGAACCCAAGGAGTGTTGAGTCCTGTGCTAAACATGTCCAGCCACGCTGGCTGGAAAGCATGCCGGGGGGAGCACAGCCCAGCGGCGGCGACAGCTGTTCCCACAGCTGGCAGATTTGCCGCAGCTGCCGGAAGCTCAGGCCAAAGGACATTCAGCATATTTGTCTGCCTTTGGCTCAGGTCATGATCCTGGGTCCCGGGATCGAGCCCCGTGTCAGGGTCCCAGCTCAGCGAGGAGTCTGCTTCTCCCTCTGCCTCTTTCTCCATTTCTCTTTCTCTGTCTCCAATGAATAAAAAAAAAATTTTTTTTTTAAACAGAGTCATCTGGGGAGCCTGGGACTCCTTGTGCCCAGTGCATCCCCGGAGCACCTAAATCCAGTCTCCGGGGTGGGACTTGGGCCCCAGGGTTGTTCTAAACCAGTGCCTCCCCGGAGCACCTAAAACCAGTCTCCGGGGTGGGATTCGGGCCGCAGGGTTGTTCTAAACCAGTGCCTCCCCGGAGCACCTAAATCCAGTCTCCAGGGTGGGACTCGGGCCGCAGGGTTGTTCTAAACCAGTGCCTCCCCGGAGCACCTAAATCCAGTCTCCGGGGTGGGACTCGGGCCCCAGGGTTGTTCTAAAGGGTGATGCTCGGGTGCCAGGGTGGCTCAGGCAGTGAAGCATTGGAGTCTTGATTTCCTCGGAGGTCATGCTCTCTGGGTCGTAGGATCGAGCCCTGCATGGGGCTCCCTGCTCAAGGGGAAGTCTGCATGGGATTCTCTATCCCTCTGCCCCTCCCCCCTTTGCACACTAAATAAATAAATAAATAAAGGCTCATTGCTGGGTGATCCAGCCAAATTGGAGGACCCCAGGTCCAGAGCGTGCGCCGAGTGACTCACCAGAGCAGCAGCGGTCCCGCTGCTGGTGTGTGGGCACTCAAACCAGATCAACTCCCTCCAGCCCCCCGCCCCCGCCGCGTGGGTCCATCCTGGGGGAATGTGATGCCTCTGGTTTTCGGGGCGCCTCGGAGAGAGCTGGCGAGCCTCTGACTGTGAAGCCTCATGACTTGGGACAGGTTTTCTAATGGGGGGTCCTCATCTGCAAATAGGGGCAGGATAACGGCCCCCTAAACGTCCGTGTCCCCAGCCCCAGAACCTGTGAATACGTTCCCCCTACTGGCAAAGAGGAACTGCAGACACAGGTGGGATTAGCACGGGAATCAGGGGACCTTTAGACAGAGAGATGAGCCTGGATCATCCGGTGGGCACATCGCGATGGTCCCTCCACGAGAGCGGCCGGGGGGGTCGGCGCCTGAGACCTGAGGTGAGAACGCATGAAAGATGCCGGCTTCCGGGAGCCCGGAAAGGCAAGGAGACAGGGCCGCCCGGCATCTCAAGAGGCACGCGGCCGGCTGACCGCGCGGGTTTAGCCCGGCGAGACCCCTCTGGGACTCCGGACCTCCAGAACAGACGACGGTGAATGTGCGTTGTTTCAGCCACTAAACGGACGATGATGTGTTAGAGCAGCCGCAGGAGACGGATACGGGATGAGCGAGGGTAAACTGGAGGCCGCGTGCAGACCGCGTGAGATAAGGTCTGCACACACGGGGCTCGGCTCTTCACGCCTCGTGCCGGTTAGCTGCTGTCACCGCGTCTACCGTGGCCGTCCTCTGGGGGGCTGCCCCTCCGCACCCCAGCTCCGGGCCAGGCCGGGGGGCCCGGGCCCACGCATCAGCCCCGAGCAGGTGGGGGACCAGGCCAGGCCTTCCGAGACAAGGCAGGTGGCTTCCCAGCGCCCGGCCAGGCCCGTTAACGCAGCGCGGACCGTGTCTGCTTCCTGCGGTGGGAGGGGCGGCCGCGGGGAGGGGGTGGGAAGGGGGTCCCCAGGGAGCGCTCCTGACCACCAGCTAAGGAAGCTGTGGCCCCAGGGACCGCGCCTCACGGGCCCAGCGGGACCACTGCCCGGGATGCAGTCGTGGTCTCGTGGGCGAGGAGGGTCCGAGGCGACCCGTTCAGCAGCCCCTGGGTGCGCCAGGCTCTCGTGCACCCTTTCGCCCAGTTCTGTCGCTGGCACTCACGGCGCTCCCGTGTGGCCACCGTGACCCCATGACAGGGACACGGACACGGGCGGCTCAGCGCCTCGCCCACCGTGCCCTGTGCCGCAGAGCGGAGGCTCCAACTCGGTCCGCTCTCCCATCTTTCATTTTCTGTTCATACAGGCCCAATTAATATTTCAGTCGTCATTGATTTGGTCCTGGCAGCGGGAGCACAAGCCATTCATCTGTATTTCCACCTTGAGATGCACCGGCCACGAAGACCACAAACCAGCCTCAAGAACCACAAACAGCTAGACTGTAAGGGGCCCGAGGGAAATTTGGTGCCCAATGAAGAAATCTGCCCGAGGCGCGAGTGGCGGGAAGCGCAGCTCTGCGTGGCGGCCAGACGCCTTGAGCTCCCCGCGGCCCCTGCGCGGCCCCTGTGCGGCCCGGGCCGGTGACGGGCGCCACAGTCCCGCCCGCCGCGCGGACGGCTCCCGCCACACTGGAATGTGGCACCAGCCCCGGGAACTAAATTTACCCTGAAGGGACACCCAGATCAGAATGTTCTCTGCTGCGTGATCCTGCCCTCGGCGTCCTCCTGGCCCTGTTTCCAGAGCCAGGCGGTGTTGGCTGCAGAGCTCAGCCCTGTCAATTCGGCTTGAAAGCCACACACACGAAGCCAGCCCACGGCGACAGGCACCACGTGTTCTGATAGGAAAGGGGGGCGAGGCCGGAGCGCGCCAGCCAGCAGAGCCAGCAGGACGGGGCAGAACCGGAACGAGGCAGGTGTGGACAGTGCCCACAGGACCTCAGGGGGGGAAGGAGAGGAAGCCTGTGTCCCAGCAGCCGGCCCCAGTGGCAGGAGCCACGGCAGCAGGGGCCACGGCAGCAGGGGCCACGGGTGGTTCCTGCTTCATGGCAGCTGCTCCTGGACAGGCCATCTCCCTGCGGTCACTCATTTGCAGCCCACTACAAACTGAGAAGCCCCCATGCCGGGCTTGGGTGATGCCACCAACCCCGCAGGTGACAGAAGCCTGATCCACCACCCTCTGGGAGGGTGGCCGTGTGGCCACCGTGCATCCCCAAGCCTGCAGCTGGAATGCTGTGGACAGAGCAAGGACACCAGTGCCCTGCCTTGGGTTGCTCAGTCTCCAGGCTGCTCGGAACAATGTATTCTCAGAGAAGAGCAAAATCGTAAAACTCGGAGGCTCTTGTAAAGCCCCACGAGCCCCGTTCCCGCGCCTCGTCTGCAAGGATCTGACAGCACAGGCTCCGAGAGGCCCTGGCTCCCGGGGAGGTCCTGAGCTGCCAGGGAGGACCCTGAGGCCAGCGGACATATGTCCTGTGGCTTTCACTGGGGAGCAGAGTGCGCCGGGGGGCTGCCCTCTGTATCCCTAAAGATCCCCCAAGGAGGGAGACCCATCACCGCTTCCTCTGACCTGTGCTGGGCCGTGGGTCGGCACGGGTGCTGGCTTGGGCTGGGGTCCCCCGGGACAGAGGCTCCACTGTGGTCCCCAATCTTCCCACCCCCCAACCCCAGGTCTCGGCCCCGAGACCGAGGCCCCCCAGTCCCCCATACAAGGCTTTGCTAACGCGGCTGGGTGATGAGCTGCCTGGCTTCCCTGTCCCTGCACCCCTTCTGGCGGACAGGGCTGCGCTGTGCTACACGGGGGCACCGGGCTACCCCACTCCCGCTCACCAGCCCCCCTCGCCCCCACTTCTCACCGCTGCTGCCGGGCTCCCACCACCCCCATTCCCTGCCCCACACCTGCCTGGCCGCATCCCTTCCCTAGAGCACCCTCGCTGCCCCGGAGCGCAGGAGCTCTGCCCGGCCCTGGAGGCCCATCCCCGCCAGCCTGCGCAGCAGCCGGGGGTCCTGGCCGTGCCCACCACACCCGCCGCCTGGGGCTGTCCCAGCACTCGGCGGCCAAGGCCAAGGCGGTGGTGAGACTTGAGTGCTTATCTCCCTGTTAGATCACAAGCCCATTTAGGGCAGGGACCTGGCCGTCCCCACGGTGCCTGGCTCAGAACCGACCTTCAATAGCTCTGTATCAAATGAAGTAATCACCTTTTGTCCAGTCCTCGGGGGAGGCAGAGGACGGTGGCTATTTCTAACAGCAGCAGGAAGACAAATACCGCCCTGCCTACCTCCCCCCCGTTCCACACACAGTGGTGGTCATTTCTCTTTGCTCTCAAACCAACGAGGTTTCCAGCACATTCTAGCAAGAGGCCCAGAGAGGCCCGGGAGGAGCCCAGCCCCAGCTGCACAGATGAGGGGACCGAGGCCAGGCCGGGGCAGGGCCTGCGGCCCACGCGGCGGAGCAGAGCCCTCGGAGCGGCCTCGCTGAGCCGGGTGGGGGGCCGCGGCCTCCTGCACCC